>CM030362.1:45124777-45319248 GCA_017893485.1 Hemerocallis citrina | reverse complement strand
TGAAGTTGAAACTCGCTATTGTGAGTTGAGCTGAAGCTGAAACTGAAATAAAACTGATAAAGAAAATTGTTGTTACGAGCCAAAAAATTATGTTAACACACATGCAAATGGAACTGATAACAAGAACTAAAGAAAATAAATGCAGATATGGTGCTAATAAACCCCGATGTACAATAGATTGCAACAAAGTAAAATATTTAAATCGTGGACAAAATATACATTGGTTTCCTATTACAATGGCCACAACCACAAAAGCTAATTATTCCGTTAAAGTGGTAAAAAAACTACGAGAAGAAAAGATAAGCAAGACTATCATCCCATGGCAATAAAGAGCTCAATTTTCTGTAACGAATTTCCAGCATCACACATTCGGTAACCTCCAGTAACCGTACAAACTGCAAGCACTAAGAAAGAAAGGGTTTAGATAGATGATTCGTAATTATTTATCTGAGATATCAACACAACTAATCTGAAAATATTTTAAGTAAATGTAGGCTCAGAACACAACCTAGCATATGACAAGGATTTAGATAATTATGAGCTGAATCAAGCATAACTGAAAAGCATCATAATTATGTTCACACTTGGGCTGCAATACTATGCCATGCCAACAAGTTGATCCGTAATTTGATCAAAATTTTGAGCTGAAGCTTAAACTTTTTAACCTAAATCTGGAGTTGCAACTGAAACTAAATTTAGTTCAGCTGAAATATGGAGTTACAACTGAAACAAAACATGAGTTCAAACTGAAATTGAAATATGAGTTGAAAATCAAACTGAAACAAAAATTTTGTTTATCATAAACAAAACAATGATTTCCAGATAAGTCCATTTCTTCAGCTTGTATAAAATATTTTTTGTCATCATTGCCTACTTATAAACAAAATAAAATATAGCCGATAATAAACTTCAGAATTGAACACACTAAAAAAAGAAGAACTTCCCTCAAGCAACAATGTCATCGGTACTTTCTCCCGATGAGGGATCTACTTCATGTCCAGTGCGCCCACTAAAACAAGAACCAAAGAAATACTTAGTTAAGCTCACAAGCAATTTAAAAAAACAATATGACGGAAGATTAAATCAACCAATGTCTAAAAGATGTGGAATATTTACCTCTCTAAATTGTTTGGGCAATTTCTTGAATCGTGTAATCCGCGTGTACCACAAGCCTTGCACCATCTAGGTTTCCTTACTTTCTCTCTTGTTGGCTTCAATCGCTTCCCACTAGGCCTTCCTTTTGTATTGCATTGCTTAGGCTCCTCCACGAGAACTTTAGACTTTTCCATGGATTTTCCAAATGCCGGTCCTTTACTTTCGGGTTGTACAAGATGGAACCCTTCAATACTTTTGATCATGTTGTTCCGCATGAATTCGTAGCCTTCATTGGAAGCTAATCCAATATCAACTTGTTGTTGGGCTAATTTACTCAACTCACAATAGTGAGAACCTAAATTCTCACTACTACCTTCATGAAGTCCTCTCCTATTAGTGAATATATTGCTTATTCGGATTACATCTCAGGTCCATCTTCTTAAAATATATTGCTTTGGTAGTTCTTTGTGATCGGTGTACTTAAGATATGCCAAAAGATGTTTACAAGAAATGCCCACGAATTCAAACAACAAGCATGCACACATAGCCATTTGAGTCTCTTTAGAATAAGTCACCACTTTTGCATTTTCTGTTTCACCACACTTCTTCACTAGGTAAATAACTTGGTTCTCATCTTCTTGCACCAAATTTACATTATATATTAAGCTTGATTTTAGTTCTTCTTGGACATCATAAAAAATAACCAATGTGTACACTTGCGCCATTTGTGCCTCTATATACCATTCGGTCTTCAATTTTGGTTTCTTCTCAATTGTACGATGATTTTCTTGAAGTTCTTGTTCTCTCTGTCTTGCAATGACTCTCTCGAATATCAAGGCAAGCTCATGTAGTGAGTACTTCTTTTGAGTATGTTTCTTTAAGAAAGCATTCATTCCCTCGCTCTTTTGGCTACTTGACATTCCGGCCCAAAAATGTGGTCTATGATAGACAGGGGCCCATTTCTCATGAATTTCAAATTTATCTTGCAACCACTTATTATTTTTCACACCATACTTACAAAGCAATGATTTCCAATTTTCTTCAAAAGTAGTACAATCATCAGAATTGGAGATAATATTCTTAAAAGCTTTCATAAACTCAACATCATGGTTCATTTTAGGCACCTCTTGTGGTATCTTATCTAAAATATGCCAAATACACAATCTATGGCGAATTTCACAAAAAACAGCTTTGACTGCAGCACTTATCCCACGATCTTGATCAGTGACCATGCCAAATGGTGCATGTTTCATTACTACTAACCATTTTTGAAATAACCATATAAATGAGGAAGCCGTTTCATTTGGGATGAACCCACACCCTAGGAAAATAGATTGCCAATGATGGTTGATTCCAACAAAGGGAATAAATAGCATTCCATAACGGTTCGTGCTACATGTTGCATCGAAGGAAACTACATCACCAAATTCTTCATTGTTCTTTCTAGCAATACCGTCGACCCAAATACAGTGACTCAACCGACCAAACTCATCTAGTTGGAAATCATAAAAAAAGTAGGATCTTTTTGCCAATTGAAAAAATCAATCAACATTTGTCCATCGTGTCCTTTCATAGCCTCCCGTAAGTCCCTCTCATGATTTCTAGCATCGGTCACGGTGAATCCAACCCTATCATGACCCCCACTCAAATTTTCAAAAAAAATCATTTGTTTGCACGTTGGAATATTAGCTTGTGTAAGTTGATCCATCATTACTTTATCGGAATCTGACACATTACGATTTCACGGTAACAAATGTCTTCTACCGGGTGAGGTAAATACATGATTGTGTAATTCAGTAAGTGAATAAAGAACCCATGAATGTGTTTCTTCATTTAATTTTACACGATTTAATGCTTTGCTGTCAGATCTACTTGTAGTCCCCCGCCTAACATCATTAGACTTACTCTTCATAATTCTGGCCTTATTACAAACAAACGACTTATCCACTACAGCGGTTCCCTTCAATTTGGTTGAACCCTTATGCATTTAAAAACCCCCACATGTAGCGTAATTATTATAGAAATTTTCAGCTTGCTCTAAAGAATCGAAAGTCATACCGAGCTTTGGTTTTAGGTGGTCGTCCACAACCGAGATAAATTCACGTACCTGTACATTCAAAAAATTTTCACCGACATCAGATCTCCTTTCATCAATATCCATACCTATTATTAAAGGAAATGAAACATAAACCAACACAACCAATTACTCAACAATTCTACAAATTATTTCAAAACATAATGAGATTTAAACAGGAAAAAAAACCTCATGCCTACAAATTCAAGTAGAAAAAAGAAAAACGGAACAAGAAAAAAATTTAAAAATTTATACCTGATCAAAACCCTAGGGGTTCAATATGGGCGAAGACGATTAGAGATAGTAGGGGGCGATCGGAGGTAGGATTTTTTCTTCGAATAAATCAGACTAGGGTTTCGCGGGGGGGGGGGGGGGGGGCGAATAGGGGGGAGGGGGTGGGAGGTTACCGATTTGGAAGAAGGAGGAGTTCGCACAGAAGATTTTGCACATAAGAGTTAAGGTTTCAAGAAGAGAGAGAGAAGGGGATCGATTTCGATCTGAGATTCGAGGAGAGCAAAGGAGTTCGCACGAAGAAATCGCACAGAGAAGATTAGGGTTTCGCTCGCTCTGAGAGAGAGAAGGGGGTTTTCGATTTGGGTTTGAGTTCGCAAACGATAGAGTGAAGAGGGTAAAGGGAGACGAATTAAAATGACGAAATTACCCCCCGCTAATAGCTGAGAAGTGGGGGGATTCGATCACAGCCATCGATGGAGCTAGTTTGGATCCAACGGCAAGCACAGGAGTTCACAAGCTGAGTTCGCACACAGGAGTTCGCAACCGAAGGCGACCCTATATATATATATATATATATATATGAAAATCTTCTATTGTGCACCACCCCTCCGTGTGCACTCATGACAGGTGCCTCCCCATCTCGGTGGTTCCTTGGGGGCGGGGTGCGGCTTCGCCTCTGACTGCGCAGGGGTGACTCCCTCCGCCTCCTGGGAGAGTTCGATCTTCTGCGGTCTGGTCTACGGGGGGTCGGGCTCTTGGGGACCAAGTCGCAGGACCCCTTTGATGTTCACTGCGAGGAATTCCGTCATGTCTGCCTCTCATTCAAGCGGGTCCGAAGATCTATCCCATGTTGCTGATTGACAATAACGTGTTAGAGATTCTTTGGTGTTGAAGGACTGTGAGAGGCCATGGAGTCAGATGAGGGGTTATGTACTGAGACATGATCGTGAAAAGGAGGTTGCCTCTGAAGACTTCGACGGGAGCCCCCCGGGGCAGCCCTATATATATATATATATATATATATATATATATATATATATATATATATATATATATATATATATATATATATGTAGACAGAGAGAGAGAGAGAGAGTCTCATTCCATTGTGCACTTGTGTGCACTCGGCCTTCCCGCCTTCGTATTGACGATCTAAATCGTTCACATTGATCTACACATTCAAATTAGTCTAGATATGTAAAATTAAATCATTTAAAATTCATTTGCCCATCCATTGAAGTGGTACAAAATTGTATGGTTGAAAATCGTTATTTTTTAGTCACATGATGGATGGGCAAATAAATTTCAAATAATTTGATTTTACATATTTAGACTAATTTAGACGTGTAGATTAATGTGAACGGTTCAGATCGTTGATACGAATGCGGAAAGGCCCAGTGCACACAAAGGCCTAGTGCACAACGAAACATTTCTATATATATATTACTATATATTATTTATATTATCAAATTACTAGTATAATGTACGTGTGATGCACGTTTACAAAAGTATGTTCATTAAATTAAATGAATATATATCTAATAAGAAAAGAAATAATTTATATTTGAATGTTTTGATTTAGGCTATACGTGCGGTGCACGCTTATATTTGTATGATATAGTTTGAACGTGTATTGCACGGGTTTGTTTGGTTACAAAGTTATGATTTGTTTGGTTACAAACCCCAACTCTCCCTTTAAAATAGTAGAGATTAGAGTTGGAATTTGTAATCAAACAAATCCGTGCAATACACATCTAAACTAAATGCAACAAATACAAATATTTGTAGACAAACAAACCCATGCATCGCCCATACATAACTAATATAAAGGAGGTCTCATATTAAATGATAAACTACTCTAAAGTTTTTACTTTTAAAAATATATATCTATTAAGACGTGCATCGTACGTGTAAATTACTAGTATTATTTCTAATTACTAATATATCTAATATTATAATGGGAGAGTTGGGGCTGTCGTTTGTAGACAACCTGCAATTTGTATACATTCAACTTCAATTAAATCTACACCACACAATTTGATCTAACCCTAACCTAACTAAATCTAAACCACACATTCTAATCTCACCCCAACCTAATTAAACCCCAATTAATTATTTAACAAATTTTTTTACCACGCTTCATCTCTCTCTCCCGATACGCCCTCTCTCTCCAAAAAAAACTTAGCCCCGATCTCTCTCTCTCGCGACCCTCTTTCCTTCCCCAAAAATCCTCACCACTGATCATCTCTCTCGCCATCCTCTCGACCTCGCCATATACCCAAACACCACCGGGGATCCTCTATCTATCGCGATGCTCTCTCTCCCGAAAAATCTCACCCCCTATCTCTCTCTCTCTTTCGCTATCCTCTCTCACTCGCCAAAAGTCCTTACCACCGATCTTCTCTCTTGCCATTATCTCGCCCTCGCCATATACCTAAACGCCATCGGTAGCAGACATGTAACTTCTCTCTCTGATTTTGTCTTCAATTTTGTAAGCGTTTGATGCATATTAGGCGTTCGTTATAACAAGGATATATGTGTTTGTTATTATGTTTGATGCATGACTTTTATCCGTAAGATTATGTGTAAGGAAGTACCCGGGATCAAGATAGCCCAGACAGAGATTTGTGAATTGATTAGTTACGTTCTATAGTTTTGCATTGAGGTATATATATATGTGTGTATGTGTGCGTCCGTGTGTGTGTGTGTGTGTGTGAGGAAATATCATGAATACTTCTATTGTTGGAGATTGAGAAACCATGCAAAATGAACTTCATCCGTGTCAGTAGCTCTATAAGCACAACTCTCAAGCTGTACGCATCACATTTGTCCATCAGCTTATGTGTAAGTATGTACTCTAGATCAAGGTAATCCTGATATAAAATTGCATGTGTAACTCATAGCCAATTGAATGTCATGGATTGTAAAATTGAAGTACCAGTACAAGATATAATCCATAAAGTCATCATTATCTGTACCTAAACATAATATACTAACCAAATAAAGCTTATACAGGAGATAGATAAATCATGTAAGTTTTAACTATAGTAGATTACATAATTATGGTATTACTCGGCATTAGTATCATAATAAAAGATATATAGGGTTAATGAATAACTATAGATCCAGACGCTCTCGAGTCTACATTTTGCTACTTCTTATTCTTACGTTTGCTACTCATAATGTATTTTTATATTCATCTTCCAACTTAAGAAACTCTAAAATTGTACGCGCGATTTTAATCATTTGTGTAGCAAGTTAACATGTAACACCCCACAAAATAAAATGATTTATTTTGTATTACTAAATAATATTATATTGGTAAAGTTGACTATTTTGACTATTTTCTTGAAATTGCAATTTTACACGTGCAACACACGTGCAAAGTTAGGAAACTTTGAATTCTTAAAATTTTATAGTTTATGATTGATTTTCCTTGTTTATTTATGATATTTTATTTTTCAATTTTATTAGAATTTATTTGACTATTTTACGAATTTGTCGATTTTACACGTGCAAAACACGTGCAAATATTTTTGGGGGCCAAATCTCCACTTTTAGATTTCTGGATAAATTTTCCTATTTATAATTAAGTATATCCTAAATTTTGGAATTTTTCTGAATAAAGAAACTATTTTTATAAATACTTCGAAGGAGAGGGGCTTTTATGTAAAAAGCCGTTTGGATCTCGAACAAATAATGAAAATTTGTTTTTACTGATTTTTTGGCTTTCCATGGTCATCATTAAAAATAAAATCTATTTAAATTTTATTTAGAGTTGATTTGGTAAAGATTTAAACAAATATGGTGTTTTTGCAAATATGGAATTTAAGTGGATCTTGTGCAAATTTTTTCTTAGAAAGTAAAATTCAGAAATTTTAATTGGAAAATCTATTATTTGTTATTAGATATTATTTCCGAATTTTCTTGATTTTTACGAATATTTTATGATATATTTGCAAATATTACAAAAAGATGGACTTTTGTGCAAAATTATCATTTGGAGTGAAAACTCCAGATTTTCAGATTTTTGGGCTGATCATAATGCCTAGTCAACCTATAGGTAAATATTTTTATTTTTTGTTTTAATAAATTTGGTTTATTTTGCAAGTTTTGATGGAGAAGGGTCTTTTTACAAAATTGCCACTTAGAGGGGCAAAAGTGCAATTTCATTTTTTTGGGTTTTCAAAACAGTACCGACTGACAATAGAGGGATTATTCTGGTTTTATTTAATTTCTAAATATAAGGATACATATATGTAAAAATATATTTAGAAAGATGTATTTTACAAATCTATTCAAAACCCTAATTAATTGGATTTCCACCCTATAAAGGATGAGGTGCAGCCGTCTCTTTGCTGCACAACACAAAAAGATTTATTTATCATTATTTTCTTGGAGTTTCAAAGTAAGGATCTTGGTTTTCTTGCGAAAGGAGGGATTTTCTTATTTCTTTATTTTCTTCGTTTGATTTCTTCAATGAGGTGAGTGACATATGTTTGATTTTTTTTGTTCTAAGCATGTTGTATGTGATGATTTGTTGATTGGAAAGTATGTTATGGATTGTATGTTGATATGATGAATTTGATGAGTAGATGAGTTAAAAATTGAACCTTTACTTGAAACTATGCTAATGATGAGTAAACTACACCTAGATGATTTGAGATTGTTAAAGAACTAATAGAAATCATGAGTAGGTTATTTTCCTTCATAATCTTGTTGTTTTGAATAATTACTATGAGTTGTACAATAGTTATTTCTTAAAGAATAAACAAAGATTATGCCTTTACTGTGTATACTATACATATGATATGTTTGAGGCTTTTGATGAAGTAAAACATGATGTATGATCGTTATAATTGCTTTTATTCATGGGTAAACTGACGAAAAGGGTTGCGTGTGTGTTTAACAATGTTCAAGAGGGGTTTTGGAACAAAAGAATCATGTTTTGAAGTTGGGAGTGGAGTATTTGTTTTGGGTCTCATAGAGAATGGCCGAAACTTGTTTTTTTGACTTTTATAAAGTTTTTGATTTAGATTGATTTGTTTTGATTCTGAGTTTGATTTGAACATTACACTACTTTTAATTGATGAGATTTCAAAGCTTTAACTGATCTATATACACACATATACACTTTTACTGCTTTTTGAAGGATTTTGTGAAAAATTTACTCTTTTAAAGATCTTAATATGTTTTGACGTATTTTATAAACTCCTATATTATCATACAAGTTATATTTGATCATCTCAGGAAGTTAAATTTTGGTTTTGCAAAGATTTATCAACGTATCAGTTTAAAACATGCGCAGAATTTTCTAAACTACAACCTGTTATAGTCGACAGTCGATCGAACTGAAGTCGATAGTCGACTGTCTGTTATCGTATTTCGAATTTTCGCATGACAGTCGACTGGACATTTCCAATGGTCAACTGTCGCTATCCTGGTTGATGGTTTTCTTGAGTTTTCGGATTTTCAGAGGACAGTCGATTGGCCATTCGCGGCAGTCGACTGTCATTGCTCTGGCTGATGGATTTCTTGAGTTTTCTAATGTTTTCTTTAAACGGTTATTTCTTCGGTATTATGGATTATTAATCTATTGTTTTATATGAGGTTTTGTTATAGATTACAGTATTTTACAAAGAGTTGTATTTTGTTTATATAGATTTCTAACTTGTACTTCTATAACTTCATATAGTAACATATATATTTCCTTTAAAGAAATTAATGTTTTGCGATACTCTACGACTTCGAAATGTGGTTTTTCTGTTATTTAATGGATTTAATATTTTATTTGAATTCTGGAATTTTATGAGTACATCATATAGATTTGAATTTTGTTGATTTAAGAAGTTTCTTTATATAAACGTTTTGATGATGAATTTATGAGTTTTATTGGAAATTTTTGTATTGATGGTTGAGTTATGAGTCTTTAGAGATTGAGTGGGGCCTTAGCTACCAACGGTTGAAATTTTTGTTATTGTTCAGTTGAGTTAAATCCGGTATGGTACACCAACTATAAGAGATTCGAAATCTAATAAATAATTAATTAACTTAACAAGATAAGGACAAACACTGGATGGTGATATGATGAAATGAGTGCAAACGTGAGTTATGGACTCCAAGATGATCCAAGGAGTGAGATATTCCCCAGTATTTCGGGATGATGGACGTAAGGGCCACAGAGTGATCCGCGGAGTGGGATTGATCTCCAGTATTTTGAGGATGAGAGCGACGCTCATGGGATGTTTGTGCAATGAGGGTTCCAGAATGACCTGCGGAGTGAGGCAATCTCCAGTTTTCTGGGACGATTGACGTAAGGGCCGCAGAATGATCTGCGGAGTGGGATTGGCCCCCAGTTTTCCAAGGGCGAGAACCGATACTTGCAGAATGTCTAAATCTCGTAGTAGTCGTCGTAGTAGGATTAGTTGCATAGCGGGGGATTAAACCCTATCAAGTGGAGAACGATAAGGGCTTGCACTAGACCTATATATAGCAGAATGCATAGAATCCGACAAGTATGCATTAGATAGTCAGCATATAGCATTGATGTTTTCTTGACTTGGTTTTATGTATGTTGTTTCATGTTTTTCTACACTTGACACTTAGTCTACTTTCACTTGATGTTTTCATGTTTTATTTATTGTTATTTCTTATTTCATTTATTCCTACTGCTATTACATGTTGTTTATGACTCTATACCTTATGTTTTATTTATATTGCATTTATTTTTATGTCACTCGCACCGTTATGGCTGACTTCTATAGTTTTAGGGGTTAGGATTATCTCTAGCCTCATGTTTTACAGGCAGGTGCCTATAGCTTGTGATTTGGATGCATGGGGTAGAATGATATATGGCTTATGTAAATTGTAAAAGAATGTGTTGTAAAAGAAAAAAAATTGTAATTCAAGGTGTTTAATTTTCCGTTGTGCTTTATAAACAATTGATGTAATAAAAAGTTTTAATTTTCCCAATATTTGGTTGCTATGTTTATGATTACATTGAAGTTGATTCTGGAAATTGTACCACGTATTTCTGATATATTATATTGGAAATTCGGGGTGCTACATAACATGACACTATTTGCTTGATGTATGTTTGGCATGTGTAGCTCAGAGCCAATTGAATTGTCATGGATGGTAAAATTTAATTACCAGTACAAGATATAATTCATAAAGTCATCATAGATCTGCACCAAAACCTAATATACTAAACCGATAAAACTTATACAAAAGATACATAAATCTTGTAATTTTTAACTGTAGTAGATTACACAATTCTGGTATTACTCTGCATTAGTCACAGAATACAAGATATATAGGTTAATGAATAACTGCAGATCCAGATGCTTTCAAGTCTACATTTTTGTACTTTTTATTCTTATGTTTGCTACTCATAATGTATTTTTATATTCATCTTCCAACTAAAGAAGCTGCACATGTGATTTTAATCATTCGTGTAGCAAGTTAACATGACACTATTTGCAGGATGTATGTTTGGCATGGTTTCATCATGTATCATTAGTTATATTAGAGATTGTTTACAGTTTCTTGAAATTGGTTAGGATTTACTTCGAAAGTTAGGGCTTTGAAGGTAGACAGTTGGTAAACAAGGGACATGAGAGGAGTTACAATCAATTTAAACTACTGAGGTAATTAAAGTCTTATTGCTTATTGAAGTCAATTTATGTCTTTCTATGAAAAAATTTCTCCTTAATAATAGAGCTAACTTTGAAGTTTACATTGTTTCTATTAAGGGCAATGGATAGATTATATCCAGCAAGTAATGACATGGAAATAGTAGACGAAAGAGAATTATAGTATCAAATAGAAATACCTCAACAATCAGCAACTCAATGAATTCACAAACATACATTTGTTCTTCAAATTTGACATTTCTTAATAATTTACTACATCCTTTTTTAAGGGCACTTTATTTAGTTTAATGACTATATTTTTTGTAGGCGTACATCGCACGTGCATTATACTAGCATTATTTTAATTAGAGAGTTTGGGTATTTAACTAATCAAACACGTGCAATGCACGTGCATTACTAATATAAATAAGGTATTAGGTTCGATGTCAGACAGTGGCAGAGCTATGTGGGGGGCCGGGGAAGTCTCCCCCCGTAAATATATTACAATTTATGGTTTGGCCCCCTAAAAATTATGAAAACACACCTATATTTTTATACATAGCCAAAGGATTTTTTCTTCGCCCCCTGGCAAAATTGTTCTGATTTCGCCCTGATGCCAGACAACGTCATAATTTTTACTTTAAAAAATATATATAATCTAATATAGTCTAAATATAATATAATCTAATATTTTAATGAGATAGTTGGGGTTGTGTAACCAAATAAACACGTGCATTGTAACAAAATAAATACATGCAATGCACGTGCATAATTAATATAAAGAATGTATTAGGTTCGATGCCAAACAACATCGGAATTATTACTTAAAAAAATATTTATAAAGACGTGCATCGAACGTGTAAATTACTAGTATTATAATAAGTGGATTTGAGTTTTTATTTGTAGAAAAACAAACATTTGTAAACAAATAAACTCGTGCATCGCCCATGCACAACTAATATAAATGATGTCTTAGGTTCGAAACAAAACTACGTCGGAATTTTTACTTTTAAAAAAATATATTTATTAAGACGTACAACATACTTGTAAATGACTAGTAACAATAATCTTACATATCTAAATTTCACTTGCTCAGTCAAAGGGAACTTTCATTTGCAACATTGTTAAATTAAGGATTACCACATAATCTGATATGGGTCAGATGACGTGGCCTCTCCTAGGCCACACGATCCCCTCAAAAACCGCTCACCATTGATCATCAGATAAGCCCTAAGCCCCATGGGCTTCTGCCACGTCAGGCCCACGGGCAAACGTGTCCAGACCCGTTTGTGCCTGCCTATAAAGACCAGGCCCTCTCCCCCTTCACCAGGTAATCAATCTTTTCCCTCTAAATCCCTAGATACTGTTACTCTTCAGTAACTAACTAGACCGTTGGAGGGCCTATCACCGGGATCAACCCCAGTGTTCCTAAGCCGAGTGTAGGTACACGAGACCGAGCCGAGCCTCCAAATCCGAGCCAAGCATCCCACTTCTACCTCACTCCTGCCTGCTCCCGAGCCGCTCCTTCAGCCGAGGGTCAGGCGTATAGTCAGTACCGCGACTTCCACCTTATAAATTTAGAGAACTCACACCTGTTGCAACCACCTCCAAAAACAAACTGCATCAGGTTGGCGCCGTCTGTGGGAAACCTTGATACTGACCTCAGTCCGATCCCATCCATTAACGGCATCCCTTCAATCCGAGCTCATATGGCACCTAAGCCCAGAAGAGCTTTCACCTCTGCACGTCGTTCGGACGCTCCTCCTCAGGACGTCCCCGCCGACACTCATGGATCCAACCATCCGAGGGTCAACCTCGGACCCGGACTGGGCGCATCTCGCTCGGTTGCAACCGACCTGCGTCGGGTCATCAAGAACCGACAGGCCAACCGAACTAGGGAAGGGGCCGCTTCCAACTCGGCCCCGAACCATCCCAGGCATCCATCCCGAAAGCGGGAGCCAGAGCTCAGTCGCGCCGACTGGAGGCCGCCACCCCAATGCGACCTGGCCGGACGAGCTCCAGTCACCCGCCGTGAGTTCCAAGACTTCCGGAACGAAATCTTGGAGGCCATCTTAGGGGCCCCTGTCAACGATACACTCCACCGCACTCACTCGCGGTAAGATGCCGGAGCCAACGCTTCTCGCGGCCTAATAGGCCCGCCAAAACACGACGAGGACGTCTTGCGATGCCTGGAAGAAATGGTGAACCACCTCGACCACTTTGGTGAGGGCAGCCCGAGGTCAGCTTAGGGTCATAGGCCGACCCGACCTCCTTTCTCCGCTGCAATCCTATAAGCATAAATACCCCGAAATTTCCGACCTTCCAAGTTCGAGATCTATGACGGCGAGGGTGATCCTGCTGATCACATGGAGGGTTTCAAGACCTCATGATGATTCACAGCGTTCGGATCCCCTCCTATGTCGTGCCTTCCCCACCACCCTTCGGGGTCCGACTTGGGAATGGTTCTCTAAGCTCTTCCCCGGCTCGATCTACTCATTCAACCAGCTGGAGGCCAATTTTCTGGCCCACTTCGTGACCAGCAGAAAAGCCGAGAAGACGAGCACGTTCCTACTGGACCTCCAACAGAAGGAAGAGGAATCACTCTGGCAGTTCGTCCGGAGGTTGACCACAGAGGCGAGGTCGGTCTCCTCCCTCGACGCTGAGGTCACCTCAGCAGCGTTCCAACACAACGTCCAGCACGGCCAGCCGAAGGCGTCCTTGGCCAAGAAGCCTCCCCTCGATTTTCCTGACCTGCTTAATCGTGTCGAAAAGTACATCCGGTCGGAGGAGGCCCTAAATCCTGAGGATGCCAAGGAGGTCCCGGGGAAAGGGAAACGCAAGGCCGATGAGGCGGAGCCAGCCAAGAAAGTTCCAAAAGACGGGGCCGGCATGAAGAGGGTCCCTCCAATTCCGCACTTCGAGAGGTACACACCACTGACACAAAACGTATCGGCCATCCTCTTAGCGATCGAGGACAGGGACCTCGTCCAGATGCCCCCTTGACCAACCCGCAACAAGAAAAGGGACCAGCGGTTCTACTGCCGCTTCCACCGGGACAACGGGCACGACACTGACTACTGTCGTGCCTTGAAGGACGAAATTGAGGCCTTTATCCAATGAGGGTATCTCTGGGAATTCACCCTGGAAGATGCCCAGGACCGAAGGGACACGTGGAACCGAAGGCCTTCTCCCCCTCGCGCCCCCAAACAGCATCCCGAGCGGGACTCCGAGCCTGAAGAGGCCGGAGGTCAAGCCATCCTACATTGTGTCTACGGGGGGGGCTATGGGAGGGGAGTCTAGCACTTCCCACAAGGCGTTCGTCCGAGAGGTAAACACCGTCCGGGGTCTCCCTTTCCCCCAAGGTTCAGCAGCTCCCTATCTCCTTTTCAGGGAAAGACCTGGAAGGGGTCCGGCTCCCTCACTGCGATGCACTCGTCATCAGCCTCGTCATGGCGAACTACGAGGTCCGTCGGATCCTCATGGATAACGGGAGATCAGTGAACATCCTCTTCCTGGAAGCGTTCGAGAACCTCAAGCTCCCCCGAGATAAGCTGAAGCCAGCCGGATACACCCTGCACGGGTTCTCCGGCATCCCAGTGCCAATAGAAGGGATCGTGACCTTGGATGTCACTACTGGTGTGACCCCCCACAGACGAATTGAGTTGATGGACTTCATGGTTGTGAATGTTAAGGCAGCTTACAACGCCATCCTTGGCCGACCAGGGCTCTGCTCCTTCCAGGTCGTTCCCTCGGCCTACCACCTGAAATTGAAGTTCCCCACTGAGTCAGGTGTCAGGGTCGTTCGAAGGAACCAAGAAGCAGTGCGAGCATGCTATATGACAATTGTCGGGGGCGGGCTGTTTCCCCTAGATGTCGTTGAACTACAACCCGAGAGGAGCCAACCAGAGCCCGAACTTGCGGACGAACTAGAAGAAGTCTCGTTCGAGACGGGAGACAAGTCAAAGTGGTTCCGCGTGAGCTGCTCCCTCACGCCCAACCTAAAGTCTGACCTGATCGGCTGCATTCGCCGCAATGACGACCTCTTCGCTTGGAAGCCCTCCAACATGCCTGGGATCTCTGAAGACCTGATCATGCACAAACTAAGTGTGATCCCTGGCTCGCGGCCGATCATCCAGAAGCGACGTAAGTTCGCCCCGGAGAGGCAACAGGCTGTAAAAGTGGAAGTAGACAAGCTCTTGTCTGCCTGGTTCATCTAGGAGGTCAGCTACCCCGAGTGGATGGCGAATGCCGTGATGGTCAGAAAGGCGAGCGAGAGCTGGAGGATCTGTATAGACTTTACTGACCTTAACAAGGCGTTCCCCAAAGATCCGTTCTCTCTCCCCAGCATTGACGCTTTGATCACCGCAACGTCGGGTCACGAGCTCCTTTCCTTCATGGATGCCTTCTCAGGACACAACTAGATCCGAATGTTCCCCCTGATATAGCCAAGATGTCCTTTGTCACCGAACAAGGTCTTTATTGCTACCGAGTTATGCCCTTCGGGCTGAAGAATGCCGGTGCTACCTATCAGAGGCTCGTCAACCGGGTCTTCAAGGACCAGATCGGTCGCAACATGGAGGTGTACGTCGACGACATGCTCGTCAAAAGCCAGCGAGGACGGAACCGCGTCGCCGACCTAGAAGAAGCCTTTGGTGTCCTTCGGACCCACAATATAAGGCTCAATCCGACGAAGTGTGCATTCGGCGTCTCATCGGGAAAATTTCTCAGGTTCGTCGTCAGCTAGTGCGGCATCGAGGCAAACCCCGAGAAGATCCAGGCCATAATAGACATGGCCCCTCCTCGAAATATCAAAGAGGTCCACCGGCTCACGGGAAGACTGGCGGCCATCGGCCATTTCCTTTCCAATTCCGGAGAGAAGTCACTCCCATTCTTCAAAGCTTTGCGCGGTACCGGAGGCTTTGAATGGGGTACTCGGCAGCAAGAGGCGTTCGCCCAATTGAAAAAGTACCTCGCCAATCCTTTGCTCCTTAGCAAACTCGAACCGAGCGAGCCTCTCTGGCTTTACCTGTCGGCCTCAGAGAGCGTGCTCAGTGTTGTTCTCGTTCGGAAAGAAGACGGAGTCCAAAAGCCGCCGTACTATGTGAGCAAAGTCTTGCTCTCATCCGAGACCAGGTATGCAAAAATGGAGAAGGTAGCCTATGCCCTAGTCATGGCCGGACGGAAGCTCCGCCCCTATTTCCAGGCACACTCAATTCAGGTCCTCACGGACCAGCCCCAGAAGGCTGTACTCCAGAAGCCCGAAAGCTCCGACCAACTGGTCAAGTGGTCGATCGAGCTCAGCCAATATGACATCGACTATCAACCAAGAACAGCCATCAAGGGACAGACCCTCGCCGAGTTCATCACGGAATGCACCATCTCCGAGCAACTCGAAAGTGGGGAGGCCGACCAGACGTGGGAAGTTTACATCAACGGTTCTTCCGGCTAGGCGGAAGTGGTGCGGGCATCATTTTGCGAGGACCTGACAACTTCCTTCTTCAATATTCACTAGGCCTAAACTTTTCAGCCTCCAACAACGAGGCCGAATATGAAGCTATGATTACCGGGCTCATCCTGGCACACCAGGCAGGTGCCAGATAGATCAGGGCTTTCAGCGACTCTCAGCTCGTGATCAATTAGATCACCGGAGAGTACGAGGCCCGTGACGATCGGATGATCCGGTACCTGGCCATGGTTCAGCGGTTCCTTGCATCCTTTAACAAGTCTGCAGTCTTAAGGATCCCAAGATAGCAGAACGCCCAGATCGATGCCCTGTCGAAGTTAGCCTCCTCGTCCTTCGAAGGTCTCGAACGCACCGTTCTGATTGAAGTACTCCTGAAACCGAGTACCGACCTTCCCGAGACTCTCTGTATAGTAGACAGAACTTAGCCTGACAATTGGACCACTCCCATCAGAAAGTTTCTAATCGAAGGAGAGCTCATCGAGGACCGAGCCGAGGCAAGGCGGATCAGGGTATGCTCGAAGAGGTTCGCCATGATCAGCGAAACCCTCTTCAAACGCCCGTACACTACGACAGACGGAAGACCCTACATCCGCTCCTTAAACCCCAACGAAGCAAAGTACGCTCTCAAGGAGCTCCAGAAAGGAATTGGTGGGTGTCATATGGGAAGCCGAGCGCTTGCGCAAAAGGCTCTGAATCACGGGTACCACTGGCCCACGATGTTGCAAGATGCCCTGACCCTGGTCAAAAAGTGTGGTCCTTGTCAAAGGTTCTCCTCGGTGAGAATGGCTCCGCAAGTAAACATCCGATCCCTAGCCAGTTCAACCCCCTTTTCTATGTGGGGATGGACCTGGTAGGCCCATTTCCGAAGGTAATGGGCCAAAGGAAGATTCTAATAGTAGCAATCGACTACTTCACAAAGTGGATCGAGGCCGAGCCCCTGGCCACGATCACCGAACAGCAGACCAAGCAATTCTTCTGGAAGCACATCATCTGCTGGTTCGGAATTCCGCACATACTCATCACAGATAATGGGACTCAGTTCACGGGTAAGAATTTTCAAAAGTTCTGCGAGGATCTCGGGATCCAACAGTGCTTCTCTTCGGTATGCCACCCACAGTCGAACGGTCAGGCCGAGAACGCGAACCGCCAGATCCTTGAAGGTCTCAAGAAATGACTTGATAATTCCTCCAAGGGGTTATGGGTCGACGAGTTGTCGAGCGTTCTCTGGGCCCATCGAACGATGAAGAGAATCCCTACGAGAGAATCGCCATTCAATCTGACTTACGGCGCGGAGGCAGTAATTCCCCTCGAGATTGGGCTCCCTTCGCCCCAAATCATGGCCTTCGATGAAGCAAGCAACTCGGTACTGCTACGTGCCGATCTGGACCTCATAGACGAGGTCAGGAAAAAATCTACCATCAGAAGAAATACATACCAGCAGAGAATCGAGAGGTTCTACAACAAAAGGGTGCACCCCACCGACATCAAGCTAGGGGACCTCGTCCTCCAAAAGCTGGCGGTATCGAACCCTGACCAAAAGAGGAAACTAGCCCCAAACTGAAAAGGCCCGTACAAAGTTTCTGAGGTTGTACGCCCGGGCACGTATCGCCTCACCGACCCGGAGGGCAAGGCTGTCAAGAGATCCTAGAATGCAGAGCACCTCATCAAATTCCTCGATGGGGAGGATTAGCCCTTACAGATACCCCCATGTAAAATATAAAATGTAATCGACACGTCGTGCCTTGTCTTGTAAAGTCAATATGATGTAATTATGCCAGCTTTCTTAGAACAAGCTTTGGCTTTGTACCGGCTTTCTTAAAACAAGTTTCGGGCTCGGCGTTCAGATGGAACCGCGAGCCACAAAGAGTTTCTCTTACAAGTTTGGGGCTCGGCCTTCGGATAGAACCGCGAGCCACAAAAAGCTTCTCTTACAAGCTTGGGGCTCGGCGTTCGGATGGAACCACGAGTCATAAAGAGTCACTCTTAAGGAATGGGGGCTCGGCATCGACCTCGAGCGTGGCCTGGGCTTTTTCAAGCCTTGCGACCTATGCGCTCGGCGATGACCTCCAGCTATACTCGTACTATCTACCCAAGAACAGGTATGGGAGCTCGGCATCGACCTCGAGCAAGACCTTGACTTTTCCAAGCCATGCGACCTTTACGCTCGGAGATGACCTCCATCTAGGCTCATAAGATGCTTCTCTAAGGTATGGGGGCTCGGTATCGACCTCGAGCATGGCCTGGGCTTTTTCAGGCCCTGCGATGTATGCGCTCGGCGATGACCTCCAGCTACACTTGTACTATCTACCCGAGAACAAATATGGCGGTTCGGCATCGACCTCGAGCATGATCTGAGCTTTTTCAGGCCCTACGACCTATGCGCTCGGCGTTGACCCCCAGTTACATGCGTACTATCTACCCAAGAACAGGTATGGGAGCTCGGCATCGACCTCGAGCAAGGCCTTGGCTTTTCCAAGCCATGCAACCTTTACGCTCGGCGATGACCTCCAGCTATGCTCATAATAAGCTTCTCTAAGGTATGGGGGCACGACATCGACCTCGAGCATGGCCTGGGATTTTTCAAGCCCTGCGACCTATGCGCTCGGCGATGACCTCCAACTACACCCGTACTATCTACCCGAGAACAGGTGTGGGAGCTCGGCATCGACCTCGAGCAAGGCCTTGACTTTTCCAAGCCATGCGACCTTTATGCTCGACGATGACCTCCAGCTACGCTCATAACAAGCTTCTCTAAGGTATGGGGGCTCGACATCGACCTCGAGCATGGCCTGGGCTTTTTCAAGTCCTACGACCTATACGCTCGGCGATGACCTCCAGCTACACCCGTATTATCTATTCGAGGTCGGGTATGGGAGCTCAACATCGACCTCGAGCAAAGCCTTGGCTTTTTCAAGCCATGCGACCTTCAGCCACGCCCGACCCAAAAGTTTTCATTAAAGATTTAGGGCGCTCGCCTTCGGCAAACGCCCCGAGCCCCGGACCGTTGGTTGACCCACCTCTCACCCACGAACAACTCGGGATTAACGACCTTCTGAGCCAAAACCCCGAATTGTCTGATGGCGGCATGGGAGCCACCAATCCAGGACTCTCGCCGAGCCCCCGGACAGTTGGTTGACCCGCTTCTCACTCGCGAACAACTCGGGGTTAACGGCCTTCGACAGGCACCCGAATCTCACCTCCGGGTTCGTCCCGCCTCTCACCCACTGACAGCTTGGGGTAAACGACCCTCGGAGCCAAAACTCCTAATTGTCAGCGGGTGGCAGATGAGTCACCGTCAATTGCTAGTGAAAAAATGATGAAGGGGTGGAGATTATATAGCCCACGGAGAGGCGTATTTATGACATCCGGAAGTCCAAACGGCGGAAGGTGAAGCGTCTCCATTAATTTTTATCGGAAGACAAAACGTCCCTTATTAAATGCTACTTGCGAGGCATAGCGGTTCGGCTCTCGAGCGTAGCCCCCACCTCGGCGGCGACCTCAAGCAAAGCTCTACTCGACAAGGGTCTCAAGCTACGACCCTACCGGTCTCGCTTAACAAATTATCAAAGTTTAGAAATCAGAGTTTTATTACTCATGGAGCACCAGAAACGGCCACACAATACAATGAAGATTTTACAAATTGCTCATCGCTCGACTTAAAACTCAAATTCGGTGCTTCCCACGGGACCCTCCGCGTGCTCCGCCGGTCCGGCCAACGTGGACGCCCCGGCAAAGGAGCTCTACGATCTGCGAGCCTCGCCGTTTCCAGATAAAATGTCGGAGAAGGTCCCAATACGGAATTGCTCACCTCCTCAAGCGGACCTGTGCCTAGCATGAGCTTCAGCCTACGAATCTCCAACTCCTTCTCTACAATAGCCTCGCGAAGAAAGGACTCCGAAGCTGGTCGCTCGATGAAGCCATCCGAGATTGACCAGTTCGTCTCGACTATCCACCAGTCCCGGTCGGCTATGAACTTCTTCAGGCGAGCGACCTCTAGGCAGAGCTCCTTAGACTTGTTCATAAAATAATTCACCGCGTCCTTTCGATCCCGAGCCTGCTTACGATGGCGAGCCAAAACACTCTCCGTGTACCCCAGATCAGCTCGGATCCAGGAGACCTCGGCAGAACCAAGGTCGGTGCCGAGGGCCTCATGCGTCTATCAAGAAGATGGGAAACACAACAAGCTACAAAGAGAGGTTAAAAAAAACAAGTCACATAGCATCGGCCAAAAATCTTCTATTATAAATTCAAAAAATTTTGTATTACACAAGGCGGTGACCAGTCCGCGTAAGGCAAATACAAAATCAAAAGAAAGAAAATCCTAACTATGTTTGAGGGGGGACAGCACCTTTTTGTCAGCCTAGTCGCCCCCGACATCCTCTTGGCGAAGGTCCCCCTTCTCCTTGCCACAGGGAATGGGCGGATGCTCTGGCTGCCAGTTGTAGTGGAGGTGGTCGATCCGAACGTCTGGGTAGATCTGCTGGAAGTGCTCCTTCGCCTTGGCGTAGGCCTCGTCCTGGGCCAGGACCAGAGTATCCGCCATGGTGATCTCCATCTCCACCATGGCGTTCTGCACCTTCTCAGTCTCCACCTGGGCCTTAGAGTTGAAGTGCGCCAACTCGTTCTTATGATGGTCAGAAAGAGACGCCATCTGAGCTTGGACGACTGCCTTGGCATTCCGGACTTCCTTCAGCTCGTCCTGCAGTTTGGTAACCTCGTGGAAGTACTTCTCCACATTCCTCCTCTCGATGAGGACATCCTTCTCCAAGCACTTGTAAAAGTGCTGCCTGTGAAGCACCGCCTGTCCGAGGGAGAATAAGTTAGAAGAAATCCTAAATTCTATGATTAAAGCGAATTCCAAACACTTATCGAGACCTGCGCTTGAGACCACCTCATGAAGGCCGTCTTGAAAGTCTCCGTTGCCAGAGCCATCCGATCTTGCTTCGTGGCAATATTCTTCACCACCTCCATGGCCACCGGATCCTCGAGCAGGGTATCCCCTGCCTTGACCCCCCCAATCCGGGGCATGTGGCCTCAGGCCCTGCTGCCCCACCATCTGCTTGTCGCTGGGGCGGGGTGGAGGGAGCCTATGCTCCGAGGCCTCGGCCCCTCTTCTGCTACCGGAGCTCGCCCCCAGTTCCTTCGATGACCTCGGCGTGTGGTAGTTCTTCTTCGCCTTCTTTGGGGACGACTCCACCGTCATCGAGGTCGGTCCTTGACTAGGACCCGCACCCGTGGCAGCCTTCTTCTCCTTGTTCACCCTCCTTTTGGCGACAAGGGCAAACAAAGCCTGCCGATCGTTGAGCTACTTGGTAGACATCTCTGTAAAAGAAAAAAAAAGAAATAAATGTTAACACGAAGACAGAAAGATAAACAAATTCTGAAAAAAAATATACTAGGGTCAACTGGGCTCAGTCCGGCTCGGGCCAGGTGTAGCTCCGTCACCTGTGGCCATGCTATACTGTGCCTTCCAACAATCTTCTCCACCTTCGTCCACTCTTTCTCCGACAACTCACTGCACTTCGGGGGCTTTTGGTTCGGCTTCCCGAAGTTCCAAACGGTTGAGATCTTCTAAGACTTCTCTTTTCGGACAATGAAATACTTCTCCTTCCATCTTTTGATGGAGTCCGGATGGTCGTGCATCACCTTCTTGTAAGGTCACAGCGAGAGGTAGTAGATCTCCTCCGCATTGCCGGGCGAGCTCATCCCTAGGATGGCACGGAAATACGTAAGCCTCTACTTTATCACCTTCTCCTGACACTTCAGAATGAAGCAAACCAGGTGTTTGCATGAGTTGGGCCCGTACTGCATCGGACTCAACCCCGCCCACTTCAAAACCCTCACGATGAAAGGGTGCAGCGGCAGCCTCAACCCCGAGATGAATGCATCCTCAGAAAACAATAGTAGCTCGGCTCCAGAGCTGTGGTCAGTCGGATTCCCGGGTTCAGAATAAGAAATTCAAACTCATTCGAGACGAAGTAGACCGCCCTCAGGATATTCAGATAGTCCTCCCTCAAGACGCACTGAATGTTGTCCATCTTAATCATCTCCCTACCCTCGTCCCGCAGCAAGGAGGTGAACGCAACAAGGCCCTCAACGTCGTCAGGGTACATCCTGATTGACCCCGGGTTTCCAGAGGACACGGGGGGAAACTCGAACCCCGGTCCAGGACCATATTTGTCTGGCATGGGCGAGCTATCAGGACAAATCCACTTCCTCTTCCTCTTATGAGGGCGAAGCTTCCTCTCGGGAGATGGGGTTGCTAATGGGGGCAGATGCGGAAAATCATCCTCCTCCTCAGCTGCCTCCCTCGCAGTTCCTCCTTCATCTTCTCCCCGACCATTGCCTCCCCCGATCCCCTGTTCGGGCTCCTCCTGGTCATCCTCCAAATTAAGTTCCTCCCCCCGGAGTCTACTTCCTCGTGCTCCTCCTCTTCAACAGTCCCCTATCCCTCGAGGTCTCCCTCTTCATGCTCACCCTCCTTTACAGGCTCCTTACCTAGTCTACAGGATCGCAAAGGTTGCACGACAAAAACTACGTCCCCTTCGCCATCTGGCCCTAAGTCTGACTGAACCTCCTCCTTGATTCCAAGGTCGCCCAGAGACCAAGACGTCGATGCTGACTCACCTCCCCCTCGGAACGGCCTGAAGAGTTTGCCACAGAGCCAGACTGAGCGCATGACATTTCGAATCGGAAATACTAACCTGGGAGTATCGAGCTATGGGAAGATCACCGGAAAAAGGTCGTCGATGGAAATTGGAGAAATTCCTGTTCTGGAGAGAAAAATGCAAAGTATGGAAATGAAGGAGGGGGAGGGGAGATTTATAACAGAGAAAGAGATTCCTCAATTTTTGCAAAAAGATCTAACCGTCAAGATCCAACGACAGCTAGGAGCTGAATCGCTTCGATTCTTATGCCTATGACGTTAGCCTGAGGCAAAAAATTACCTCTTTACCCTCAGCCTTTTCAGCCGGTACAATAGCTCGGAATGCGTGGCCAACTGCTCATGTTCTACCCCAGGCTTTTTCAACAAGTCGAGGGCTCGTCGCTCGGATGACACCGCGAGCCACAAATTCTTCCTCAATTTAGCTTGAGACTCGACGCTCGGATGACACTGCGAGCCACAAATTCCTCCTCTAATCAGCTTGAGGCTCGACGCTCGGATGGCACCGCGAGTCACAAATTCCTCCTTAATTCAGCTTGAGACTCGACGCTCGATGGCACCGCGAGCCCCAAATTCCTCCTCAATTCAGCCTGGGGCTCGACGTTCGGATGACACCGCGAGCCCCAAATTCCTTCTCATTTCAGTTTGAGGCTTGATGCTCGGATAACACCGCGAGCCCCAAATTCCTTCTCAATTAGCTTGAAGCTCGATGCTCGGATGGCACCGCGAGCCACAAATTCCTTCTCAATTTAGCTTGAGGCTCGACGCTCGGATGACACCACAAGCCACAAATTCCTCCTCCAATCAGCTTGAGGCTCGATGCTCGGATGGCACCGCGAGCCAAAAATTCCTCCTCAATTCAGTTTAAGGCTCGACACTTGGATGGCACTGCGGGCCCCAAATTCCTCCTCAATTCATCTTGAGGCTCGACGCTCGGATGACACCGCAAGTCCCAAATTCCTCCTTAATTGAGCTTGAGGCTCGACGCTCGGATGACACCGCAATTCCTCCTCAATTGAGCTTGAGGCTCGACGCTCGGATGCCACCGCGAGCCACAAATTTCTCCTCAATTCAGCTTGAGGCTCGACGCTCGAATGGTACCGCAAGGCACGAATTCCTCCTCAATTCAGCTTGAGGCTCGATGCTCGGATGACACCGTGAACCCCAAATTCCTCATCAAATCAGCTTGAGGTTCGACGCTCGGATGACACCGCGAGCCACAAATTCCTCCTAAATTTAGCTTAAGGCTCGACGCTCGGATGACACCGCGAGCCCCCAACTTCCTCCTGAAAACAGTTCGAGGCTTGACGCTCGGATGGCACCATGAGCCCCAAATTCCTCCTCAATTCAACTTGAGGCTCGATGCTCAGATGACACCATAAGCCACAAATTCTCTCCCAACAGTGAGCGGTTCGTCTATCGACCCTCGATGCTAGGCTGAGCGAGCTTCAACTCCTAAGGTCTCGACGTCCCCTTGCTTTTCCAACAAGTGAGGGAGCTCGTCTCCCGACCCTCGACGCTCTGCAAAGCGAGCTACTACTCTTCGGATCCCAATGTCCCCTTGCTTTCCAGACAAGTGAATGGGCTCATCTCCTGACCCTTGACGCTTGGCAAAGCGAGCTCCTACTCCTCGGATCCCAACGTCCCCTTGCTTTTCAAACAAGTGAGGGGGCTCGTCTCCCGACCCTCGACTCTCGGCAGAGCAAACTCCTACTCTTCAGATCCCAACATCTCCTTGCTTTTCCAACAAGTGAGGGGGCTCGTCTTCCGACCCTCGACGCTTGGCTAAGCGAGCCTCTCCTAGTAACTCGACGTCCCCCCGCTTTTTCCAACAAGGAGCTCGTCTTCCGACCCTCGACGCTCGGCAAAGCGAGCTTCAACTCCTCAGATGTCGATGTCCCCTCGCTTTTCCAACAAGTAAGGGGGCTCGTCTTCCGACCCTCGACGCTCGGCAAAGCGAGCTCCTACCCTTCGGCACTCGACACCCCTCGTGACTCCAAAAGGGGATCCCCTTCATCCTACCCCGTTGGCCTCTCCAGAAAGATACGGATCACGTTCTTCACTGTACACACCACTCCGCTCTTCCTATAGAGGCAAAAAAATCACTCCTATACGACTGGATTATCCAGCCCTCCAGGAGTGGGGGGCTCCTGATATGGGTCAGATTATATGGTCTCTCGGGCCACAGGATCACCTTAAAAACTGCTCACCCCTGATCATCAGATCAGTCCTAAGCCCCATGGGCTTTTGCCACGTCAGGCCACGGGCAAACGGGTCCAGACCCATTTGTGCCTGCCTATAAATACCAAGCCCTCTCCCCCTTCACCAGGTAATCAATCTTTTCCCTCTAAATCCCTAGCTACTGTTACTCTTCAGTAACTAACTAAACCATCGGAGGGCCTGCCACCGGGATCAATTCCGGTATTCCTAGGCCGAGTGCAGGTACACGAGACCGAGCCAAGTCTCCAGATCCGAGCCGAGCTTCCTAATCAGAGCCGAGCATCCGACTTCTACCTCACTCATATCTGCTCCCGAGCTGCACCTTCAGTCGAGGGTCGGGCGTATAGTCAGTACCGTGACTTCCACCTTATAAATTGAGATAACTCACATCTGTTGTGGCCACCCCCCAAAACAAACCACATCATAATCTTCATTTATCCTAATTTTATTTTCTCTATGTCTAACTTCGTATTGTTAATTTCTGATAACTTACATAAAGTTGAGGTTTTGTAACCAAACGAAACCTAATTCTGTAACTAAATAAACATGTGCATCGCCCGTGTATAACTAACACAAAAAGGGTCTAAGATTCAAAGCCATACTACATCCAAATTTTTACACTAATTTCCTTTTACTAAGACATGCATTGCAAGTGTAAATGACTAGTTTGAATGAATTTGGTAAATAAAGGCTTGTTAACACATCAAGAGAAAAATCTTCTATTGTGCACCACCCCTCCGTGTGCACTCGTGTGCACTTGGCCTTCCCGTCTTCGCATCGATGATTCGAACCGTTCATATTGATCTACACATCTAAATTAGTCTAAATATGTAAATTCAAATCATTTGAAATTCATTTGCTCATCCATCATGTGACTATAAAAAACAATAATTTTCAGCCATATAATTTTGTAACCTTCAATAGATGGGTAAATGAATTTCAAATGATTTGATTTTACATATTTAGACTAATTTAGATGTGTAGAACAATGTGAACGGTTCGGATTGTCGATACGAAGATGAGAATGCCGATTGCACACGCCATGTGCAGCATAGATGATGCACAACGGAAGACTTCACAACACATCAATATATGTTTTAGAGTATATAAAGTATGTATGTTGTTACATCTGTCAGGAAAGAAGCACATATTATTTCATATTTAGCATCAACAAGTAATTAATTATTATGCTCCCAGAAGAGATATAATAAATGGTCAATTAAATCTAAACAAAAGAAAAAGAGTATTAATCACCATTAAATATATGAGATTTACATCCAATTTTGTTTTACAGTTCTAATATGTGAGGTATCTTAATGTTGTTTTTATCTTTTAACTAGAACTGATGTAAAAAAGCGAGACAGATTTAGAAAGTGGCGGATGTTTTTATGAGTTTCTCTTTTTCTATGTTTTCTATATTTTCTATAACAAATATATGATAGATCTGTTATTTTTTGATAAAAGATAGATCTGTTATTAACTTCTTGATCTCTACTACTTTTTAAATTTTTGTGTATTTCATAACTATCTACTTTGTTTAAGCTGAATAATGCTGACCACTAAAGTTTTTAAGGCAAGTCCTTCATCTGTTAAGTAATACTAGCAAGTGACCCCGCGCATGCGCGGGCACGTACATTGGACAATGATCAGAACAATTGGTTTACACGACGAAGAAAGAAGAAAAAATAATTGTATAAAGGTTTAATTCACTTAGAATTGAAGTCCATGAAAAACAGGATAACTCGAAATCTTCTGTTAGGTGTGTTTGTGTGTTGGTTGTGTTTGTTTGTTTGAGCTTCAGGCGAACTTGGGAGCTTGACTGAAATTATAAAAAAGAAATCACACCTATGTTTAAGGGAATATATCTGAAATAGTATGAAAAAGAAAGCCCACATGGAATACGGCAACCATCCTATCATTGTACCTATAGATAATTTAATTAAACATCTAACATGTCAAGTCTACTACACTCATTCTAACGAACAACAAAATATTGAAATATCATATTATAGTCCAAAGAATTAGCTCTTTTGAAAATAGATAAATGAGAACATTACCTAATCGAATGATCGAATGGAGTAGAGTTCATATGACGAATGATAATATGAATTCACGTCACACGCACACAAAAAATGAAGTAAGTTTCCATCAACTATAAACTGATACAGTGCATTTAGATGACCTCAACAGCTATCTTTGTTACCAAACAATGAAAAGCTAACTTTGTTTCTAAATGATTAACCCATTATATGAATCTTGATTTATGGAAAACCACAAACTCTCTATGTATAACTCTGAAGTATAACGGATTCAATAAGTTAACTATTTAAAGCATAATTTATTTGTTTCCCAAACTTTTCGGTAAAAGAAATCGTACAAATCAAGTGAATTATAAAAAAGAACTTTCGTATATTTGTCATGTCTTCGGATATTTTATAGCAGTTGTAGCAAATATATAGTAGTTCACAAAATAGTAGAATATTCGAAGATCCAAGCAAAATGAGTTGTAGAGTTAGGTTTTAGATATGATGTACATCGCCAAAAAAGATTACATCTAAGTAAAGAGTTTCCAAAATTATAAGCTTGTTGTATGGCATGGAATAACCAATATACTACATCATCCATGATGCATAGCTAAATAGCATTGTCTTCTAAGAACTCTGTGATGCGCATAATGTATACTACAAACAATAGGTAGAGAAAGAAAAGTCACTAAAGAAGTGATTATGTAAGGTATAATATTGTGTAAGTATGCAAAGCTAACATTAAAGTTATTTTGGAGTGGTAAGAATTTAAGACTGGGAATATTAAAGAGTTGGAAGGCAAGTTTTGTTTACTATAAAGTGAATTTAATTGATGTTGGGTATGTACTTGCAGTTTGGGTGTAAAGTGCAGCTGATCTTCATGTTTGCTACCAATTGCTTCAATCCTTGAATGGAAAATGTTAAGCTATCTAAATGACAAGTTTAGGAGATTCATGCACAAGGTGCTTCAATCAAAGTTGGTTTCGTATGCCTCATTTATAGTTTGTTAAATAAGATTTTGGAAAATCTCTCAAAGAAAGTATATTTAATTTATTATTAAGCTATTCACTTATGGTTGTCAATGTATCTCATTATAAAATTCTAATTTCCCATGCCAAGGCTTAATACACTACATCTTTGGTATTTTTTGGGAGCATTTTTTGGGTCATAACTGATTTTACTCGAAATGAATTAGGGTAATTGGGTAATGACCTTAAGTCTCTTATGACCTCTGGCTGACTCAATGTTCAATTAATTGTGTACCATTTTTGTTCTATATGAGGAACGTGCAAATGCAGTTGCATTTGCTTGTAGTATTACAGTAACAGGTATTTGTTCTAGACTTTTGGTGTCAGCTGCATAAATGTTTTTTCTCCATTCAGCTCTCGGTATTTAAATTAGCAATTCTACCTTTTCTATTCTGGTGTTCCATAAATCTTGAAATGATAAACCAATGTTTCTAGTCCAGTAAGGGATGTCTACATTCTCTACTATGTATGATCAATCAAATTGTTATATTTGTCTGCTATTTCCTTGAGAAGTTTCTTGCACAGTCTCTCTGTTAGGTTAATATAACTTTGTAAAAGGATTTTTGTCACTATGAGTTCATCAGCATCTTTTCTCCTTCATGCAGCTAAAATTATTATTCTCACATGTCACATTTGCAAAACCTAAAAGCAGCCGAAACTCAAGCATTGGTAAGGCCTCCAATCTCCATATTTGCAGTAATAGAATAATATTTGATTGAGCCGAAGTTAGTGAATGTGCAAACACCTTAGGTGTTCTTCAAATACATGTTCATGCCTTCTTGTATGCACTTCTAAATTAATTTAAGGATTTTACGACTGCACTCAGCTCGGAGATAAAGTACTCAGAGCCAAATGGAGAAATTCATCTCCAAGGTAAATGTACATACACACATGCAACAATAATTTTGCTACACTCTGTATAACCACTGGTGATTTGTACACCTAGGGCGATTCTTTAGAAACTTGTACGCAAATTTCTTCATTTGGGCATTTTCAAGATATTGTTGTTATCTTTCCATGTCTACTCTGCCGTAAGATTTACACTGACTTCTTATGGTGTTATCTGCAGAGGCATTTGTTGTTTGTGAGAATTACTCCCCTCCCGAAGGATTTAATGAGAAAGACTTGTATCACCTTCTGGAAAAAGTAGGAACTCCTTCAGGGGATGGCGATTTAGGTTATACCTGTCAGTCTGTCACAACCTTTTTGCTATATTTTCTGGCTTGACTGTTATATACAAATTGATTATGCTGAAGACTCCCAATGATTAAGCTAAAGACCCCCTCTGATTAAGCGGAAGACTTTGGCGTTGTTGTCGATGTATTCTAACTCTCATGACGTCTCGCAGACTGCAGCAGCGGATGGTTGGAGGGTCCAAATAAAGTGTATATTCCATTTTTGGCTTGTGGTGACCTCAGTGGCTATGACTCAGATCGCTCGTATCCTCTCCCAAATAGTGCAGAAGGCGGGTCTTACAAGAGTTTGGATCCGGTTCAACCCCCAATCGCCCCTCCGTATAAAAGAGCCTTGGAACTAAATAAAGCTTCAAGTCATGGGATAGTTGACATCGATAAGCTCTCCCTCAACCGTTGACTACTTTTTTGGTATCCCTTTGGGACCAAACTTATTCTCGATGTACCGTTCATTTATCAAGACATTTTATTTTATTTTTTTTATTTTTTTGGGGGGAGATGTGGTCATGTAATTTCAACAATTGAACTTAATCAGATTTGCGATTTTTTTATTCTAAACTTCAGCCTTGAGTTATATCCAGATCTGTATGCTTATCGAAGTATAGTTTCTTCATCAGCTATTATTTCCGTTAATAATTCCGAGTATTTGATGTTCTTCGTGTTTATGCATATACGTTCTATAATGGAGATCAGTAAGATTAATGTACTAGAGCTACAATGAGATATAAGTGAGGTGCAATTTGAAAGTCTTCTCAAATGGAATCAAACAAAGATGTATCAGAAGGTAGTAAATAGTAAGAGCTTAGAAACAACATTTTCTAACATGTATCAGAAGGTAATGAAATATTTTTTCCTAACAAAATTCCCTCTGTTTTCTCTTTTGTCAAATAGATTTTCTGTAAGAAGAGTTGATGAACTCCATGCAGTCTTCAAAGGCCTCGGAATGGTGCGACTCTCGTGGTGGTCGCGCACGCGCGGGTGGGGACATTGAACCATAATCTAACATTAAACTATACCAGCAATTCAAAGGCTGTTTGAACATCCTCATACTACTTCTACTGTTCTACATTTACTTAGTATACCTGGCGTCTCCATTTTTGACCAATTGAACTCATTCAGCAGGAAAATAAGCATACAAAACTACCAATTTATGTTCAAATGTTCAAATTTAATTTAAAAAAAAGTGTATTAACAGTCCAAACTGAATTGCACACAAACGACTGTGGATGCTCTTACTACTGATCCTTTATGCAGAAGTGGAATCTTAAGTCGACAAAAATAAATCTCATAATCCAATAAATCCAATGTGTACATAATATATTGCTCAGCATATACCTGGAGATAAAAAAAAACTATGCAGAAATCAAATAAACACAGTAATGAAACTGGTAATACATACAACACAGTAATGATACTCAATATGTGCCAAGTCAATTGATCAAGAATACATACAACACAGTAATGAAACTGGTTTAAAATGTTCAAACAAAGATTTCATTGGATAACCAAAGGAGAAAAGTGGCATTCATCCCTTTTATAAGTCCATAAAAGCACACATGCAATTCAGAATAAAACTGAAGTTTTTCATAGATAATTTGGAGCTAGAATATCAGAAATATTGTCCAGGATAAATACATTTACAGAATGAAACATGCCAGAGAAATGCATGTAATACATGTAACCTTTATGAATGTGTACCAGTTATTAACCTTTATGAATTATACATGTAATTCTAAATTACAGACTTACGTCTACAAATGAGCCCACATAAATTAGTAATTAATATATATTATTTAAGTGCTCCCAGACTCCTAACGTTTTCTCTTCTTCAGGTTGTAATCTTTACTGCAGCAGAGGAAGCAGGTATCCATATCCACACAGCAGTCTAGAAACTGAGTTCTGTGTACTGCTAGTGGTATCACAGTTACTGGGCTTGTAGGGCGGGCTTGTAGGGCAACACTGGTTTTGCTCTCTGCTCTTCCATCAATTTATGGCACCTGTAAATCTCCACCTATAAAACAGCACCATAATACCGAATTAACTCTTTTTCTAGGAGTTGATATAAATCTTACAACAATTAATAGACTACTCAGAGATTGCAAGTAGATTAAGACAATCAAGAGGTGCATGCTGTTTTCGAGAACTTTTACGGCAAGTATCAGGTATGCTACTTATTGTTTACGTAATTTACCTTTAAATTATTTCCAATTATGTTTACTCTATATTCAAATAGAACATTAAAGACATGCTCCACAAACCAATATTCAGGTTTAAACAGTTAACATTTACATACTGTAATTCATGGATTTGTCTATTTTTTTTCTTTTTTTTAAAGTTCTACGTACCTTGAGTTCTAAGGGTATCAGTCGTTCAAGAACTGAGAGGTAATCCTCTGATTCAAGAGGGATGAGTTCATCAATGCTCAATCTCAGTGCAGACACAGCAATAGCACTTGGACTGTGGCCGACAAACTTGAATTCTGCATTATTATTTGACACTTAAATTTATTATGAAGAAAAAGGTGGAGCATATATAGTCGATATAATATTGTCAATTACAAAAAATTAGAAATGTATAGAGAAAGCACACTCTAACAGTTGATAAAAATTAGAAGAATACATGCAAGCAAACCGCAATAAGAAACATTCTCTCCAATGTTTTCCATTCAATAAAAACAGAAAATCATACCACATAGTTATTTCCCTATTTGAATACACAACCAGTTAAATCTCTCCCTAGTCGTAAAGCATATAGCAGCAGCAGAGTCATGTTAGAAATATTTCAGACCAGTTCAAAAAATAACTATATAGCTAAATGATATGAGCTTGGCTGAGAAGTTGTTGTAGATATCTGTTGCGGTTTAAGTATTGAAACAATAATCTTACAGCTTCGTACCCCGCAACATTTACCAATAACATTTTAGAGTAGATATCATATACAGGTTCTTGATAAATGCTTCCTGCTTCATAAACTATCAAAGATATAACTGGTTACGTCTGAATTTGCTAAAGTTTTCAGACTATTCTAGTAATTTGAAAGAACCCATCAAAGAAAGCAATCACTAACCTAGCTGTGCTATGTATGTAAAAAAGAACCCAACCTACACAGTAGAACTACAAACCATAACATTTTGATGTGGCTTTTACAATAGAGGTCATGGATCTTGTTCATCTCATCAGAAACAGATACCAGATTCAATGTTTGGAAAAAAACGCAAGTGTGAAGCAACTCACTTGACCTCACTGACTATCGCTGGATTATCAGCACTTCCTCCCATCCTTATCTCTGTCAAATCTGTAGCATTAGCAAAATTAATTCTTCTATTTTGCTCATGCTCTAATTCTTTTTTAAAAAAGGTAGATGTAAACTATTCGAGAGTGTACAGATCATCAAACCATAACTCACTAAGATATAAGCTCTATTCCAATTTGAATTGCAATACCCGGAGACACATTTTGTTTAAAATCCGCATACGCTTTGACAATTGAGACATTTCCATAAAAAAAAAGTACAAAAAGCAAAACGGATCATGTACCATCCACTAACTCAAACTAAAAAGTGACCCACTTAAAACTGAAAACTATACATCATGCATAATGTATAGTTTTGTATAATTTAAAACTACAATCCATTCTCATGCTCACAGCCTCATGCTACACTGTACATAATGCGAAAACAATCTCATGCTCGCGAAAACAGCTAAATCCTTCCAAATCATAGTAAAAGAAATAACTAAGAATGGATTATAGTTTTGTATAATATGATCATGCATAATTTAAATTAGCACAAAATTTTAATAAAAAGTAAATACTTGAAATACTTATTTAGTGTGCAAAAGAGACAGCTCACCCCTTCTATTGGTGCTACTGATAATGTGTTTTGAGTGGGCAGAGTAGGGCTTTTGGAAAGATCCTTTAGCAGGCCCTGAAAGTCAAAAAATCACGGTATGATTTACATTCAGTATCAAATAAAATGGCAGCTGCAAACTGTTAGTCAAGAAAATAAACTTCATTGAGTTTTAGTTTCAGCACTTTCTAAGAAACATGTTTTGGTTCAGTTTATAGTATTGAAGGATTAATTGCTTGTAGTTTCTTTTTAAGTTTCAGTGATCAATACATACAAATACACATGAATTATGCATGGGCACATACTTATAGCAGATAATACATATGATGCATATGATATGTACCAAAGGAAAAGAGTTTTAGTTTCAACACTTTCTAAGAAACATGTTTTGGTTCAGTTTATAGTATTGAAGGATTAATTGCTCGTAGTTTCTTTTTAAGTTTCAGTGATCAATACATATAAATACACATGAATTATGCATGGGCACATACTTATAGCAGATAATACATATGATACATATGATATGTACCAAAGGAAAACATTTATATAGAGAGAATATACCAATATATCCAACAAAAATTGCATCTCTTCAACCAACAACATATGACACATATAGCTAGCTTTTAATTTTTTTTCTTCTCCTAATTAATTATAACCTGGAAATCTTCATTACTATCTTCGAAGGTTTTTGATTAATAATCATGCAAGCCTTCTCAATTACTTGCAATTTGCAATATATATACATCTTTATATATACCTGGTTGCTAAGGCCTGAGTATTTCCTATTTGGAGAAGATGATGACTTCAAAGAACTATCTCCACCTCCTGTCTGCTTATGATTACTTCCAATCTGAGAACAAACTGAACAAAATTCTTGACTTTACACAAAGGAAATTAAAGCGAAATTATGTCTAAGAAATTCAGCCATCTCTCTTGTTGAGAATCTTCGGTCTCCGTAAGGTTGAAAAACTTTATCACTTTTTTCTTTTGGAGAAGATGATACCTGGTTGCTAAGGCATGAGTATTTCCTATTTGGAGAAGATGATGACTTCAAAGAACTATCTCCACCTCCTGTTTGCTTATGATCACTTCCAATCTGAGAACAAATTGAACAAAATTGTTCTATATTATTTAGACAATTAAAAACTGTATTGAACATGAAGTCTCATATATATATAGACTTTACACAAAGGAAATTAAAGCGAAATTATGTCTAAGAAATTCAGCCATCATGGTGTTTCCTCTTATTTAGTACTCGTCGGTGCTATTAGCAACCAGGTATCACTTTTTCGTAGGTGCTAACCAGGTTAATTTTTCCTGGTTACTAATAGCACTTTTTCCTTTTGAAGAAGATGATACCTGGTTCCCTTTTGGAGAAGACTTTACACAAAGGAGAAGATGATACCTGGTTACACAAAGGAAATTAAAGAGAATAATTTTGTCTCCGTAAGGTTGAAAAACTTTAGCACTTTTTCCTTTTATTTAACCAAAATACCCTCACAATTCATAGGCCTAATACTCTAAATCATAAGGAAATGAAAATAACACATGAAGATTCATAGACTATAAGAAAAGGAAACATTTAATTAAGTTAACTCCAAGAAATTAAACCATTAATCAAAGGTATACTTTCCAAAGTGTGAAAAACTTTAGGATATCAGTAAGGGTTATACCTGATATCAATGGGCGGTTTGAGCGACGGTAGTGGCAGTGCGCAGCGAAGACAGGGCGAAGCGAGGGCAGAGGTGAGTGGCTGGGCAATGACAGGGCGACTCAATGACAGGATGGTGCAGCTGTGCGAGGTCAGGGCGGAGCGAGGGCAGAGGCGAGCGACGGCAAGGCGGTGCGAGTCAAGCGCGGAAGGACGGCAAGGCGGTGCGTGTCGAGGGCGGAACGATGAGAGAACTGAGCGGCGTTTCGTATTTTTTTTTTTTTGGGAAAGAGGGAGAAGAATAGGAAGCGTTTTCTGTTGTTGTTTTATAAGAGAGAGACTTGTAGGTGCTGGGATTCATGTGGGCTGGTTATGTTTGTGAGGATTGTGATTTTGTGGGCGTTGCACGGGTTGGTAGAAGGACAAATTACACTAAGGCCTTCTACCATTATAGTAGTAGAGATGAATAAAATACCCTAAGTACAGGTTGGCAGGAACGGAAAATTGATACTTAGCAAGAAATGTACCCTTTTTCATATAAAAGTGGATTGTCAAACACTCCCTCGCATGGATCAAGATGCATCCATCTACAAACCATTTCAGAAATTAGTATCATCATAGCATAATATTCTGCCAGAAACTCAACATAATAAATTTGTGAAAATAAATCAATAAGCAGCAGCAGGAAAAATCCGATGCTACCTTCCCAAGGAATATGAAAAGCACTCTGTCCAAACATGATCAGTGAAGTCCAAAATCTAGAAATTACAATTAAACAATGAATTTAGTTCGCAAAACTTTACATCGTGCATGATGAATAAACTCAAGTTTCTTAAAATAAATCATGTCCAAAATGTAAGCTTCTAGAAGGCAGAAAAAAATCATGTTAGTACTTCCCACAAGTTTTATCATTATCAATTGATACAAAACACTATAAACTTTTGTACATCTGACCAATGTAAGTTAAAAAGTGTGGACTTATTTTCATAGCCAAAAGCAAGAAGTACAGGAAAATAATGGCATTCAGAAATAGTCTTCCATTTAAATATATATCTTTTGATCAGGTATAAACAAAACAATAAGTAACTCACCAGGTCAGACAGCAAAAGGTGATATGTTCAGCATGTAATACTCGACACTTTCAAATTTTGTTTCATTAGTTAAATAGCGCGATGTGGATGTACATGATTTCAAAAAATATCCACCCAAAGTGTGCATAAATATTATTCAATGAAGTTAAGAGAAGGAAAATACCGAGATGCTAAATTATTTTTGATCAACATGGATGTGATTTTGTTTTGTTTGTCTGTCGTTGTTTATTTGCTTTTGGAAACCTTCAGTAACATCAAACTTAATCTCAAGTAAAAAGTAAATTAGATATCAATAGTCTATTAGATTGACTATAGATGTTATTATCCTAGGAAATAAAAAAAGTTAAAATAAGAAATCTGAAGCACAGACTGCCTTTAGAAGTTTCAAGCTTGAATCTATATAGTTAGCAAAATGAATATTCACAAAAAAAAGAGTACAATGAAATCCTTAGGTTAATTCTTTTAAACTGTAATTCATTCAATATATGTACCTTCATCCAAATTCTATCATACTCCTTAGAAACAGTTTTTGTCAAGAATTTTATTTAACTATGGCATTATTAAACTCATGAACTCACAGTCATGTTCTGAGAACAGTACGTTATTAAGCATGTCGTTAGACCAAACACAACACACTGTACAATTACAATAAATCTCCCAAAAGATCTACAAGGAGTGAGTGAAAATCATATAACTTTTCGCTAGCCTAAAATGAGGGATAAAAAATTGTTCTAAAAATAAAATAGAACATTGAAATTAAACAGTCAGTTCCGTAGGTCTTAACTTTTAACACAGCTTTTATAAGTTCCAAGTCTGAAAGTATGTTTACTTAGCAAAGTGTGTGTGTGTGTGTGTGTGTGTGTGTGTGTATAGGCACTTTGAGATAAACCTTTGTTTATAATATTAGACTCATGACAACTCTTCCTATTCTTATATAGTAAAAAGAAATGTAGAAATTCCTCGAGTAAATTTTCACAAGCACAATTTTACTGACATATACCTGTTAAGTCTATTAGTGAAGCTATCATGTAATAAAGATAAAAATGTAACCCTAAAGGATCACAACTTTATCAAGAAACATAGAGTGCATAACATGAGTTGAGAAAGAAGGGGAAACCTAAGAGATAATCTCCAGTTGCATGATTGGAGGTAATGAGAGGACCAACAATTCATTTGCTCAATCCATCCAGCAACTGCAAAATCAATTTTGAAGAATAGCTCTCCTAAATCCCTACAACAGCAAAACATACAGAAGAGATGTTAGCAATCAGAGTACCCGCCGCACTATTTGAAAGAGTTGTGATCAGATTTTTTTATATAAAAAAAACATTATGTAGCACACAGCTAGGCCCAAGAACTTTTCACAACATTAATTCATCAAACTATAAAAGACCTAATAGCCAAACACATGCTGAAATTAGGAGCCCAAAATGAACTAATGGAAGGAAATTTTGAGGCAAAATTTTTTTACAATTTTATGAAGCTACAAACATAAAGTTATAGGAACTGCAAAGAAACACTGCTATTCAAATTGCAAAGAAACACAGGAAAAAAGAGGATTAAAAACCAAAATCAACGATTATAGCCCCACAAAAGATGACCCACGAAAGACCTAATCCAAACCCCAAATTTGAGAACCAAAACCCTAAACCCATATGAAATTGAAAAAGAGGGAAAGTCCAACCAAGAATACATACAAGAGAGAAGCAACAAAATTAGCAATTATAATGTCCCTACATTTTACTGTCTAATTAGCAAACAGAAACCCTTTGTTTGTGTTTCTTGTAACTGTAAACTCCATATTTCAAGATCTTTTTGAAAGTTAACTAATTTTCTATAAAGCAAACAAAATACAATAATGGGCATCCTCAAGTTTGCATCTTTATCACACCCATATACAATTGGGGTGCAATACTCTTATTAAAACAAAGCAAAAACAACATAATTAGGTTCTTGTTCAACCAGTATGAATAAAACGTCATATGTTTGCATCCAGTAACCAGTATGAATAAAGCATCATAAGTTTGTCAATTCATTCAACATATCAGAAATTGACTACACCCAAATAAGGCAAAACAAACATTTAAAAAGTTGAGTTCAAATAACAAACACTAACAAAGAACCCATACCTTGAGATGAAGGAAGTGGTCGGAGCAGCGAGGGCGGTTGGATTAGGAACAGACCTTGATGAATTTTGGCAGTGGAGTAGGAGTAGGTAGTGGATTCAGCGTCGGCCTGGGAGTGGAAGTCGATGAAGGGGTAGGGGTCGCCGACGATGTTGTTGGGTTCGGAGGCGGTGCCAAAAAAGTTTGATTGGGAATCCGTGGCGAGAATTAGGGTTAGGATTTGGGGTATATAAGGGTTTTTTCGGGTTAGGGTTTGGGGATTGGAGAACAGAGGAGAGAGGGGGGGAGATTGGGGAAGATCATAAGAGGAAAGAGAGTGGGGGATTTAGTTAACAAATTTTGAGGGAAAGGTGGAGTGGCCGTCAGAGCTATCGGCGGAGGCTTACCAAGTGGCCGTCGGAGTTGGTGAAAGGGTGAAAGGGAAGAGGAGGCTAGGGTTAGGGTTCCGGTTTGGTTTGGGAAGGAGAGAGGTTATGAGAAGAAGAAGAATAAACGAATGGGCTATCTCTCTCTTCGTCCACACAATGGGTGATAAAGTCACCATTAATTTTCCCAAATAAAAGAATCAACCCACTCAATGTTTGGAGTATACTCCCTAAAAAATGGGTATATATAACAAAGGGAGACATCTGCACCTTACGATTTTAATCGGAGGGTAAAGAATCGATGGCAGATTCGTAAATTTTCAAAAAAAGTGGGGTTAGAATCGGGACCGAAAGAGGGCAGAAATTTTTGTTCCTAGCGCCTTTAAGTATAGATATAGAAGCTTCTTTGTTAGCGAGCAAGAAGTCTGAGTTCGAATCGTGTTAACATAATTTATTAATTACAGAACGATAGTGTGCATTCCAACGACCATGTAAACCGAAAAGAATAAAAAAAAGATTTTCATGACTATCTATATAATAAATCACAAGTCAATTTGAAAAAAAAAAACTACGAAGGAACTCTCATTCAATTGAAATAAAATAAGCCCTTCACATTCACCATTTTAAGAAGACATTTTTTCCAAAAGTTTTGCCCCTAAAACTTATTTTTTTCACCCTCACAACATAAATTATTCTTACTATGTTTCTCTCTCTCTTATTATCTTTACCTTTCCTTTCAGATGGATGGTTAGTAATAACATTAACATGTTTGATTTTCTTTAGCTTATTTATGTGATTTACCTGCATTTTTTTAATGTACTTTGCTTTGACTGTAATTTTTTTATATGTTTATAAGACTTTTTATATACTGTATCGTTAACGAGGACGTGCCATAGATACGTGTCAACGGGCAAACATAATATTTAAAAATGAAATAAGCTTGTTACCCAAGTAAAAGTGCATAAATTTTATGTTTTCCCTCCAAAATAGGCCACTTTTTCAAACTATTTTTCAAAATAGATCACTTTCGAAACTAATTTTTCAATAGACCACTCGCAGTTCCCAACTGCGTCATATTCTATTTTGTTGACACAGTTGGCAACTGCGGTCTAAGTATATGCCACAGTAATCCAACTCTAATACATGTATCAAAATAGTGTTAAGGAGAATACTATGTTCGTCTTAGACCGTAGTTGGCAACTGCGTTCTTGATTGCACTAAGCTCGCAGTTCCCAACTGCATTCCGAATTCAATCACCTTCACCCCACTTAATTGAGTCTTTGAACTGCATTTAACTGTGGCAGCTTGCCAAATAAATTAGTCTGAAAAATTGGTATTAACGTCAAGCGCAGTTGGCAACTGTGCTAAAGTTAAAACCAGGTGCGCAGTTGCCAACTGCGACCGTTAACTCTCCAAACTTCCAGAGAGTTGGCAACTCTCTGGAAAATTGGTATTAACGTCGAGCGCAGTTGGCAACTGTGCTAAAGTTAATACCAAGAGCGCAGTTGCCAACTACGACTGTCAACTCAATTAAGTGGGGTTAAATGCAGTTCAATGCAGTTCAAAGACTCAATTAAGTGGGTTGAAGGAGATTGAATTAAGAATGCAGTTGGGAACTGCCAGTTTAGTGCAATCAAGAATGCAGTTGCTAACTACGGTCTAAGGTGAACATAGTTTTTTCCTTAACACTATTTTGACACAAGTATTGGAGTTGGATTATTGTGACATATACTCAGACAGCAGTGGTCAACTGCGTCAACAAAATAGAAGAGGACGAAGTTGGAAAATGTAAGTGATCTATTTTGAGAATTAATTTGGAAAATGGTCTATTTTGAAAATTAGTTTCGAAAAATTGGCCTAGTTTGGAAAAAAATCTAAATTTTATGCGGTTCGGATCCGGTAACGAAGCTCCGAAATGGCGTGGCTTGCGCGAAAGTCGAACAAGAAAAATGAGTCACGTACGGAGCCCAGGGTGGGGTACTTATCTTATTTTCGTTCCCTCCATTCTTATCCGCTCCGACCCGTTCTCCGAAGCTCAGTGCGAGCCCTGTGCGAACCTCACACGTGTCACTCATCCGTCTGTTCGGCGAATCAGTCGTCACCATCTCTCTCTCTCCCTCTCGCTCTCTCTTTAATCCTCCCCTTTCGTGCTGCTTCAGTCATCCTTTTCTCTCCCTAATCTTTTCTCCAACCCTCTTCTAAACTCTAGGGTTTTTGAAGCCGTTTCCCTTTCAGGTAATATTTCCGCTTCCGATCTCCCCATCATCATCGGTTATGGTTCCTATAGTTTTCCCTTTTTCGAAGTTTTTGATCGATTTTTGAATTGTTCCGTTTTCGAAGTCATCACTGATGATCGATGTTCTTGATTACAGTGGAGCTATTTTAAGAACTTTTTGTTGTTTTTTCCCCCCCACTATTTTTCTTGATCGATCATCGTGGATTAGAAGGAAGGAGTAATATCTGTTTCGATTAAATTTTGATATGTTTCTGTGTTTTTTTTTCTTTTTCTTTTAAGTGAAAGATCGGTGTTCTTGATAACAGTGTGTAGCTATTCTGAAATTCGATGAGTTTTATATATATTTTTGGTCTTTTATCACTGAATTTCTTGATCGATCATTAATTAATTAAATGGAATTTTTAAATTAAATTTTGATGTATTTTGGAATGTTCAGTGAAGAAAAGTATCTTGAGAAACATTGATGGAGAGAATGAACAGAGTACAATTTTAACGGAATTTTTTAATGGATTTTATGATGAATTTGTAGACAAATTAGCAGAGTTGTTTTTTTAGTAATTTTTTCGGTTGGAAAATAAATTTATTATTATTATCGTAATTTGATTAGTTTTCTAGCACCTCTGTTGAATACTTTGATCGATACAGACATATGGAATTAAATAAGATTTTTCTGTTGTTTTTTGCTTGCTGTCTTGTCGCCGCTGCAACTTATCAAGTAGTAGCTCTGCCACCTTATTAATTTGAATTTGTCACTAAATTTTTATTTTATTTTTAGTGCAAGATATATGGTGAAGTAAATATTAGATAACCAACATTTATCCTACAGGTTAAGATGATGGGTGGTTGGCCAACAACATGGATCATGGTCTCTTTACCACCAACCCTAATCAGAATAGGAAATTTGTTTTTTCACTTAATCATATGTCATTTTTAAAGGGCGATATTTTGCACCATATTTCATGTCGCCAAATGCCCAATACTATCACATTTTTTTTTATATGTAGCAATCTGTTTTTTTCTGTTGTTCTAAAAATCCTTTAATGCATGTCAAAAGCTGTGATATGTTTGGGAATTAGTACACAATATTCAGTTGTTTAGTTTTCTTTGTCCTGCTATGAAATTTTGCATATAAAATTTCTTCAGTGACTGATTGAACCGATTCTTTCACCTTGGGTTTCTCATGTATCTTTTGTTCTGTTGGTTGATGTAGTATATAATGGATTGACAAATCAGAATTGTGATTTGGCATTCGAATATGATGGCCAGAATTTTTTTAAGAATTATGCATTGAAGTATTTGCACAACAATTATTCTCCATGGGCGGAGCTTGTTCAAGGAAGAGAGATCACCTCGTCGAAGAGGATGGTCCATGGAGAGCAGCCTCTGGGAGGTACTCGAAAAGCAGCAGTTCAAAATGGTTGTTGTTGTCGTTACCGCGGTGTGCCTCCAATGTTTCTCAAAATGGACAAGAGAAGTGCCCTTCTCTTATGGAACTTTGCATTGCTAAAATACAAGAGGTGATTTTCCTTTTTGTTTTGTTCTGATGTGTTGTTTGTATTACTATATGTCTTTTCCTCTAACCTTCCTCACTTTCTTAACAGGATATTGACCATTATAGTAGCTTCTCTTTGCTGCCGAAGGATATAAGCCAACAAATATTTGATGAATTGGTGAAATCTCATTGCCTTAGCGAATCGACTCTTGAAGCCTTTCGAGACTGTGCTCTTGAGGTGATTTTCTGACACAGTTTGAGTGCCATTAACTTTTGAAACTGAAATATCTGACGTTAGCTATTGTTTTTGTTTTCAACTTGGTATCTTGGTTACATTTAATCCATGACTAGTTTTTTTAAAAAAATGTTGACCTTACATAGTACGCCATAGTAACAAACAAAATACAGTTTATCTTCAGCAATCCTTATTTCTATGTTAAGGAGTACATGAGCTATCACTATCACTAACAGCTGTTTTCGATATAGCTGTTTGCTAACTGTGAGCAATCTACCGTTTGCTAATTCCATATCTTCACTGCTCATGGTAGCCTGAATTAAGAATTACGCTTCAGAATTCACCATGCACAATTTTGAATAGTTATCAAAACTGCTTTTACATCGAATAATTTTGGAGATAGGTATCACCCTCTTAGAACTGAATATCGTTGAATGGTGTCTTGATACAGGATATTCATTTGGGGGAATATCCAGGAGTAAAGGACACATGGATGGGAGTTATTTCTTCTCAAGGGCAGTCCTTGTTATCCCTTGATATCTCCTTTTCAGATGTTACCGATTCTGGGTTGGTTCTTCTCAGAGGGTGTTCTAATCTTCAAAGTTTGAGATTTAATTATTGTGACCAGATTTCAGAACTTGGCCTCGAGAATATTTCTGGTAATTTTTTTTCAGGCCCTTGTTTTATCACGTCATGGGTTTTTTCCCTAGATATTTTGACATTGTAGGACTTACCACATTCTTTATGTGTTACATTTAACCCTTAGATTGTTCAAAGATACTCAGGTGACTGGCAATATAGTTATCATTATATTTTCTGTCTTTTTTCCTAGAACATCGAACACGGTATTGACCATATAAATATGTAATGTTGATCATCAAGTTTCTTCGGAAGGAAGGAAGAGGGGGACTATGAAGCAATGACAATGTGGAACCAGACAATTCTTGAACTTGAGCTTGGATGCTTTAGCAAATGGTCTTCACATTATGCTTTCCATCTTCTGTTTTCTGTTTTGTACGATTTTCTATTTTTAGGTTATTTGGGTTGCGGACGAACCACCTCCTTCTGAGCATTCAGAGAAAAAGTACACCTTGTGTTGGAATTTATATTAGATAGCAGTTTAATAAAAAACTAAATATCAGACGGTTTCATATATAGAATTGTTTCATTATTTTTTTCTAGATACGAGTGTTCTTTTTTCTTTTTTTTCCCTAGGAGAGAAGGTCAAGTGTGAGAGACACGCCAGTAGGCTAATGTAGAGCGATCTAAATCTAATCGGTGCATCGGAAGTTTTTAGGCACAGAGTTGTGCGACAACCGATCAATGAACAACCAAACAATAGTAGACCACACCAAACACAGAAGTACACTTGTCCCGGTTCGGCGAACCTAATTGGGGGGAGGAATAACCAAGATATTATTCAACTAGAGATAACAGAAAAGTTACAATACATTCAAAAAAAACCTACATATCTCTCAAGCCTCACTAGAAGATAATATGTTGTTTACAATGGAAAACTTTCAATTGCAGTACTCCCCTCTCATAGAGGCCATTAGAATTATTTATAAAGATCTAGAAAATCCTAGGTTGTAGTCTTGATCCTTCATTTTCTGATGAATGCTGAAGAGAAAGTCATGTGATAGGAGTCATTCAACATAACTTGAACAACAAATTGGGCTCAAATAATCCCCCAAGGAATCAACCCAAATAGTGCTGGCTGACGCTTGTGGTCGACTGCTCAAAATAGCAGTCGACTGCTATAAAGTCGGGAGCATCCAGAGAGCCCCACCGATGGTTGTGGGCGACTGCCCAAAGTGACAGTCGTCGAGGCAGTTGGAATCGGTTTTTGGAACTAATCAATCTAGGAGTGATTAGTGATTAATCGGTTAATCAGATTATAATCGGGGATTAAATCGAAAGAATCGTTATATATATATATATATATATATATATATATATATATATATATATATATATATAATATAAAACTATTATGAGATTATCAAATAGAAACATATAGTTATAAAAAAAAGAAGAAGAGAGTACTTGGTTTAAACTGAGTTTGAATTCTAGATGTGGGTCGGGTCGGGTTAGTTCCATCAAACAAAAACAATCGGGGATGAGGAGCAGCGCGAGAAACAAGAGGGGAGGTGTAGCAGATGCAGGCTGGGTCAAGTGTGCGACTGCACAGGGGGGAGTGACGGTGGGTCGGGTTTGGTTGTGCTCGAGGAAGAAGAACAGAATTAGTTTGGGTTTGGGTTTGCGCAAGGAAGAAGATTAGAGTGGTGATATGTCGGGTTTGGGTTTGCGCGAGGACCAGAAGGGGTTTGGATTTTGAATTTGAATTTGAGTTTGAGCCAGATTGAACCAAAATAATGCCAACGAGTATGAAAATTAGAGGAGAAAATTTAATTGGTTAATTGGCCTAGAGAAAATTTAATTGGTTAATCGGCCACTTAAAGTCGGCCGATTGACCACTAATCGGCCAATTATACCCGATTAAATTGCTAACTATTGAAATATAATAAAGCACAAAAAAAATAATCGTTTAGCCTCCGATTAGCGATTGATCCGGAATTAATCAGGTGTAATCAGGGATTTTAACCGCTTAGACTGCAGTCGATTGCAAAAATTGCAGTGGACTCTCATCTTCTAGTCTGCCAATCCAGCACCTCCTTTTGACTCCGTTCTTTGCTTCGAAACCTCTTCTCGCTTTGCCCTTTGCTCTTCACATCGAACCTAGTATGTTAGACATAAATCCCAAAACTGAAACTTTAAAGTTGGGAAAGGGTCGAGGGTATTGCACTTGTATTCTAACATGCCGTCACAGGATGAGCACACATTTTTTATGGGTTAAAGAAAGAGACAAGCGCCTAACAAATAGTGGGCAAAGACTTCAATGTGTGCAATGAAATAATTTTTTTATATAAAAAAATCAAGAAAAATAATTAAAATAAAGCCCGCCCAACAAGAATCGAATAACGGGTGTGCTGATACCATGTGAAAAAAGACCTTGCCACTAGGCTTAAACGTCAAAGTTGTAGAAGGGTTGAAGGAATTGCACTTGTATTCTAACATAAAACAAACATAATTTAGATTCTTTGAAGTCAGTAATATGGTGTTATAAGCAAATTTTTTGTTGAAGCTCGACTGAAATAACCGGTGACATGGTGATAATGTAGATGATTTTTTCTCTAATATTATAATGGGAGAGTCGGGGTTGTCATTTGTAGACAATCTGTAATTTGTAGACATTCATTCAACCATCTAATCTCAACCATTCATTTTTAAGTGGGAGATATATTAACCATTCATTTACTCAACTGGTGCTAGTTACCAGAATACCCTCAAAGTTCAAATTTATTTACGGCATAATTATTTACTTCGCCGCTCATATAAAATAAAAGTTTGTGCCACTAGGGGTAATTTGTAAAAAGTATGTCATGAGTAAAGGGAGGTCTCAGGTTCGAGGCCAGATTACGTCTTATTATTTTCTATATAAAAAATAATTAATTAGAACGTGCATCGCACGTGCAGATTTGCAGATTACTAGTTATTCCTTAGGACATCCAGATCATGATAGAAAATTCCTGTTACATATGTAAGTTGTTTTTTTTAATCAGTAATATGACGTGAGTTTTAAAGAATACTAAAATTTGTCCTTCCACATACTCAAATTCCTTTTTGTCTACACTTTTGTAGCTGTGGAGCTAGTAGAAAATAACCAGGTTCCAGAAATATTCATCTAGCTGTTCTTCTCTGCATATTTAGTTTAAATAGTTAAATTCATCTAGCTGCATTAAGACGCCATGAGTTTATTTAACTTTGTTGTTTATGTTTTGTGGTTGAGAATTTTTCTACAATTATCTTTTCTATAACTACATGTAAACAAACTGATTTTAATTCTTTTATGAATGTTTATGATAGTAACATTTAGCACGGCATTCTACTTGGTTTCTGGTTGAAAGCTATTAAGTTATTAGGCATAGCCTCTTCAATCATTTTTATTTTTTGGTTTAAAAAGTCCCATCTTCTATTACATATTTATTAAATACATTTCATTCATTTCCTTTTTTCTTTGTTGTTTTATAGGCCTCTCAAACTTGACCTCTTTGAGTTTCAAAAAAAGCACTGCCATCAATGGAGAAGGAATGAAAGCTTTTACAAACTTAGTTAACCTGATAAATTTGGATCTTGAAAGATGCATAGGGATCCAGGGAGGTTTGACCCATTTGAAAGGTTTGTTTTTTTTTCTTTCCTGTTTCACATCTATTTAACTGTGATATGGAGCTAGACTAGAATTCCATCGATCAAAATATACATGAAGAGAAGTCCAAATAGAGTAGAAAGTATGCGTTCAAAGTTTATACCTAGGGAAATTTTATTAAACACAAATACAGATAGTTATCGATTATTGCAGTAGATGGTTAACTAGTGAAAGGAGGGGCATCTCATTCATAATATTTAACTAAGAAAGAAGAGGATGTTGCACTTGCTCTTACTGCAATAACTCTACGGAGCAATAACATTTTATATGAAGCAATTAGTCATAACTAGTTTGATCCTGTCCTATTCTTGAAAAGTAGGCTGGCATGTGTAAATGCTTGTATTAGATCTTCAGCTTTTTACACTATAGTTATAGCCATAGAGGCATGTGTGGGGGTAATCATACAGGGCAGTACAATTAGACGTGTCATTTAGACATTGCCTTGGCCCAGAATGTGCTCCATGTAATTGCGGGAGAAACAGTGTGTGAGGATTCATTGGAGAAGTTTTTTAAGTATAATATTTACAGAAATAGAAGGGAAGAAATATGAAGGTAACTGCCATCAGAGGGTGGGATACTGAAGACGGTGAAGAGTGCTGCTGATTTTGGCTGTAGACGATGAAAGCATAGAGAAGAGGTATGCAAATTTCAGATATGAGGGAATAGAAACAAACAATAAACCAGGTGAGAAAACAAAAAGGAAATAAGGATGATATTTATTAATTTGTCCACAATATTTCGATCAGTTTTCATCCTTTATGTAAGCTTGTTATGTTGCAACAACATTTGCAACCAAAGCTGGAAGGTTTGTTGACTTGGACATAAAGAGATTATCAGCTCACTATTCACCCTTTAAAGATAGATTAAAAAGACAATTGCCAATTAGAGTTGCGATTGTTGTTCACTTAATGAAAGCTGCACATGAACATAAACCTTTATCTTCTCAAATCTGTCATTTTCATTACCAAATCCAATATAATATACTATTTTCCTAATTATTTCTCTCTAAATAAATTAAAACTGAATCCTACATAATCAAGATTACATTTGGCAAATAATACTATCCGGAGAATGAAATTGGATGAATACTAAAAGAAATCAAATGTGTTAAATCCTTTCTGAAGCTAAAGTAGTTGCTCTTGTTGATTGATTCCGATGTATTTTTCACAGAATTAAAGTCTTTAGTAAGGTAGACAACTTACCACCCTAAAGAGTTTCTCAAAATTTTAAGTACTTTCATATACTAGTGTTCTCATTATGTACTTATGCCCCATAGGTGACAGCAAGCTTGATTCTGGTAGTAAACATTAAGGCTGTATCTTCCTCAATGAAAATACTGTAAATTGTTTGTGTCATTGAACATTTGTTTATCTGTTTGTTATAATTAGTATCTTGGCCGTTGAATTGCTTTTCTCATTGTCTGATACTTTTGCATGCAGGTCTAAGCAAACTTGAAAAACTTAATATCAGGTATTGTAATTGCATAAGAGATGCAGACATGAAGCCTCTCTCAGGTATATTCATCTTCTTTCTGTCTCTTTCCGATTCTGCGCAATTGATATACAAGTTGTAACAATGTATTATTTTAAGCAATTTTGAAGTCATCAGTAGGAGTACTGAAAGATATTATATCATATCACAGTTATTTGAAAATATGTCATTGTTATGTCATACCCCAGGTAGTATGAAAAGTATGAGGTGTTAGTGTTACTCTACTACATGTTTTTGTGTCCTGCTGCTCTTTCTTTTCTGCAATGTATTAACTGGGGATTTATTCTTTAATTTTTATTTTTTGGGGGTAAAACTATATGAGGTTAACTGGCAGAAAGCACTTCGAAAAACTGTATCAACCAAGGTCTAAGGTACTATCCTCATTCAATCCATATCAGTATCGGCAATATTGGACTGGCTCAGAAGGGGTCTGGTACTGGCTAGTGGGGAATAACCTCGGTGTCAGGAGAAAGTTGAAAGAATGGGGACACTTCATAAAATCAGTAGAGAACTCACGAAAAACAGATGTATATACCTAAAAATGAAGGATAAATGGAAACAAAGCCAGAAATCCGGAAGACTGGGGAAGATTAGAAAGGGGAATGAGAAAGAGGGAGGTTAGAATCTTGCAAGATCCGTCGTGAACTGTGCCACTCACCCACTTTGCAAATATCGAGCCTATATTCCATCATGGGTCTAGAAGGGGGTCAACTTCATTTTACTGGATTGATTTTTATTGTTAATTGGATGCAGATTGATAGATGGGTATTAGATACTCTTGGGTGTAAGCGATGTTTTTATTTTTCTATTAGGTGCATGCACTCTTATAGGGATGCCATCACTAAAAATAAAATCTGGGCCAAAAAATTGTGCTCTGTACCATATACCATTTTCTTTAAAAGGCACATGATTTTGCACTTCCAAAATGCCTTAGAAAATAGCTTTTGGAATTCTTTTGCCAAAAGCCAATTGCTACCGCTTCTGCATGCACTGATGCAAATATATCCTCCTTGGCATGCATTGCTATGAAAGGGAGCTAAATTATCCAGAAAATTACTAGTCAACTAAGAACAGAATTCATTATCTGGATGAATATATTAATTAAAATCAGAAAGCCAACTAAATTATCTGGAAGTTTTTTAGCTGATGGGCCCATAGTTGTTCATGCCTATGTTTTCAAGTATTTTATCATTTTAGAATTTAACATACTGTTGTATTGTTTGTTCCACCTCTTGAAAACTAAAAGCTCCGTAAAATTTTAAACTTTTTTCCTTTAGTTTTCTGAATTTTGGTGTGTATGTCTGGTTCAGGACTTACAAACTTGAAAGAGTTGCAAATGTCATGTTGTAAAGTTACAGATGCTGGAATTGCTCATATTAAAGGTTAATGTTCAAAAGTTGGCTTCTTTTTGACATATTTTCTAATATTTTATATAGGTGTTTGGCATTTCATATTTATTTTTGATGTTTCTTCGCTGATAATCTTTGGTTGCATACAGATTTATCAAAACTCTCTCTCCTGAACTTAGAGGGATGTCCAGTGACTGCTGCATGTCTGGAATACATTTCAGGTAAATATCCCTTTTTCCTGGAGCGTGACGGTTAATTTCTGAAGCTGGAATTCTCATTACTTTGCTGATTCCAGGCTCCTCTCTTAGCTCCATCATTCCCCCTTACGTACACAGGAAATCACAAGTCGCAAGAAACAGTGGGCATTTTGTTGTTGTTGTTGTTGTTGATGTGGAGAACAATTGTGAATATTGTTAGTTGTGGATATAGTACAGAATATACACGACGCTTTGTATGTTTGGTTTGTTGTTCGTCTCCGTTATTTGAGGAAAAAAAAACAATTTGAAGCTTTGTTAGCTATTTGGTTGATAAGGTGGCATGTCCAGATACGGCTAAACAAACAAAGTCCTCTTTGTGGGGATTCCATAGAACAAACATTAGTTAGCACGACATAATCAATTCTAACACGACACAACAAGGATTTATGTGGATTGGCAATGTGCCAAACTCCATGGTAGAGGGGGAAGAGTTTCCTTTATTTTAAGAAAATAACTTCGCATATTCATTGAAGTTTGGAAGTGTCTTGACGATGAAGGAGTGGGTTGGTTGACAAGATTGTTTAATGGATTTTGATTACCAAGAAGATTTCCGATGAATGAAGGATGAGTATTTGATTACCTATATATAAAAATGAAGGAGATATACATAGTTGCTCAAACTACCGAGAGATTAAATTAATGAGTCATACGATTAAACTTTGGGAGAGAGTGCTCTAATATTGACCGAGGCTAGAAACAAGTGTTTGAGAATCATCAGTTTGGATTTATTATGAGATGTCAACGATGGAAGCAATTTATGTACTAAGGAGACTTATGAAAAAATATAGAGAGAATAAGAAAGATCTACATATGGTGTTTATAGATTTAGAAAAAAACTTGTGATAAAGTCCCTAGAGATAGTATGGTGGTTGTTAAATAACAAGAAGAGTAACTATTATATTGAGGTGATTAGGGATATGTATGAAGGGATAATGACCACAATTAGAAAACCACATGAGAGAGTAGTGAATTTCCTATTACAGTCACAAAAGTTTGCCATTAATAGGGTTGGCATTCGGGCTGGGTGGGCCGGTTCGGGCCCCAACCCGGCGGGTTTGCCTGGGAATGGGTGGGGCCTGGGTCGGGTTGGGCGAATACCCGGGCCGTGCCAGCACGGATTTGAATTCCAAAACCTCGGCCCGAAATGACATGTGAACCCTTATGGGTCTAAGCCAACCTGGGCCGGGCCGATCAGGGTTGGCCCGGTTAATTTTAATTTTAATTTTTTATTTTTGTTCAACACAACTTCAAAAAAAAAGGATAACTGTAGAATCTTGTTTAAGAATGAAATAAAATTGTAGATATTATCAATTTCAACTTTGGATAATATTTTACAACAATCAAATTACATTCAAATGCATGTAATAAAAACTAAAAAATCATACAAATTTATTGATTTACATGTTTAAGGAGATAATCTAGAGTTTGAGATAGCCTAGAGTTAGACTGAAGAGAGGGCATTGGACTACTGTCGTGCACCTTTACTTAACCTAAATCTAGAATCTCATCGCCCTAAATTTTCTACTTAGCTTGTTGATCTTCAGGTGAGTTGCTTCCACTGGTTGAGGTGTCTACTGCTTTTCCTTGAGTCTTGTTTTCAGCTTTCATTCAATCTTCGCTGCAAACGAGCATCTCCAATGAATCCGGCATCAAGTGATTCCTGTAATATGTTAAAATCCTGCCACTTGAAAAAAAAAATGCTTTCTGATGCAACTGTAGACACAAGAAGGGTTAGTAGGTCTCTAGCCATATGTGAAAGAATTAAAAAATGAGTTTCATGTTTTTTTCACCATTGTAACACTTCAATCTCAAAACTATAACTCACTATCTTATGAATTATACCAGTTTAATTCATTTTGTGCATTAGTCCTAGGTTTTTTAGATTGAATACGAGCAAGTAAATTAGCAGTGACATCTTCTAATGTACTCTTATCCTTACCTCTAGAAAAAGAAATTGATATACTAGTTTGGCGTGTTGTACCGCTAGATGCATAAGTTATATCATAAAAATCATACAAGTTATTCAATGTCAACACAAATTATTCTGAATAACCATTACATGCATATTGAGTCTTCCAAGTAAAGTAAAAAAAATTTCAATCAAACTCTTTGTACTCGCTAATTTGATACGAGGATCCATAACAGTATCTATACAATACAACATGGGAGGAGGATTAAGATGCTTTAAAATTTATCCTAAGCGGGAATAACAATATTGGCTAATGTGAAGTGCGAAAGCATTTCTTGAAAACTTTGCATCATAGTAATTATTGAAATAAAAATACTACTAGAAGTGGAATCATAAGATTGAAAACTTCACGGTTGCAGTTTTAAAATGTTCAAAAAAATTTAACAAATTTTCGGCAAAATATTATGATTCTGGAGTCATTTGAAATTTTTTTCATGTTTTTTGCAATTCAAAAAATATTTATAACCACTGTATTTTGAGTAACAACATTTAATAAGTCGAAAGTAGAATTCCATCGTGTTTTACAGGAAATTTTCTAAAATGTACTCCTTTAAGATTACACAATTCTTTAAATCGTTGAAGCATATTATCACTCAAAGCGAGAAAATGTACACAATTTCTAATTTCCTTCACATATGGATCGACTACTTTCAATATATTTTGTACACATAAATTTAAAGTACGACATGCACATCTAACATAAAAAAAAATTATGACGTGGAGGAGCTAACTGTTGTAGCAATGTACTAATCGAACTAGTGTTGTTGGAGGCATTATCAAAACTAATCAAATTTTTTTTATCACGAATATGAAATAAATCACAAACTTTTGAAATAAGTGTTGCGATAACCATACCACTATAGAGGTACAACAAAGCGACAAGTGATATGATTCTATTTTGAATGAGTCATTCACTATCGATCCAATGACAAGTTATGCTCATCATCGGAATATCGTTACAACTTTTCTAATAATTGGCCGTTAACGATATTCTACAAGTTAAAGAATACAAAAGTACAATTAAAGCGTCTCTCATTTCGGCATGGTTTAAAACATTCGGTCTTAAATGTGTTTCTGGGTATTCTTTTGAAATGTGGATTTAGTGCATTTGGTTAAAGGCCTCTAGGTTCCTACTCTCGGAATAGGAAATTGGCAACTCTTCCTTAATTATTGATCTAGTCATTTTTCGACGAATGATTTCGGGATCATAGCTATAACTATCTACTTGCTCAGTCCCAGGATTGATCTTTTGTTCGGTTTGTTTGTCTTGTACTAGTTCGGGGTGTACATTTGTAATGTGTCAACTAATTGTACCCGTTCCCTCACTCTTCTTCCATTTGTAACTTCTACTACATATTTTACAAAATTTATGTTCTATGCTCGGTTTTTTCTCGTTTGGGATACAGACATAAAATTTGTGTCAATCACTAGTTTGGCCTCTATATTTTCTACTAGAAGTGGGTTGTGCGAGTTCGGTGTCATGTGTTTGAGTCACTAGCATGCATTTCTCTTTGTGTCAGGATCATGTTCGTGTGGAGGAACATTTTCATAATCTATATTAAGGTTAGTTATATTTGGTCTGTAATTGGGGAATTATTGGAGGCCGACGAGGGAACCAGTGGAATCTTGTCCACTTTGGCTACAGCCGCTACTTCGTGATCGTGACATGATAAATGTAGTGTAGTAGTAGCAGTGTATGTGAATTTTTTTTTTCTAATGTAGTAGTAGTGTATGTGAAAATAAAATTTAAAAACGATAGGAGGGTTGAGAGAGGAGCGAAAAACCAAGAGACAAGTTTACTAAAAGATTAAAGCTACAACAATAATAAAGAGTTGAGAAATTTTAATATCGTACTTCATGAATATAGAGTTGAGAGAGAATATTTAAGAGAGTTGAGTAGACGAGCATTCGAGCGATTGAGCTTCTTCACTTGAGAAAATATGTAGTAGAGTCGTAGAGAGAGAGTGCACTTCGACAATAATTTGAGCAGTACAGAGCTGGTAGTAGACGTAGTAGCTTTGACACGTATTTGACACAATTGAAATTCTTCACTTTGTTACTTGTTTATTGAAGTAGATTGAGAGTAGTAGTAGTAGTAGTGAGTTGATAGATGGAGAGTCTAGTGAATTGTGAAAAAAATTGAGTGAATTTAGGGGGGTTTATTGGCAAAACCCCCCAAAAATTCCAAAAAAACCCAGCAAGATGCAGCAGCAACGACTGCATTTGTAACCTTTAGACTCGTCCGGACCAAACGTTCGATTCGGCAGGTTGGCCCTCCAGGTCGACTGTTGGCAACCCGACGGGTTGTTGCGGGTTGGGTTGTGTCGGGTTATGGGTTAGACGGGCCGGGTTACGCTGGTTTTTTTCGTTGATTTCTCGACCCGATTCGACCCGATTTGACCCGTTTAGGGTGTGGGTTTGATTTGAAACTGGACCGGGTCAAATACCGGTAGGCCCGGGCGGGTCACGGGTTGACTCGACCTGGTTGCCAACCCTAGGCTTTAAGCCCCTAGCTTTGGTGATGAATGAATTGATGCGAGGAATACAAGATAATGTGCCTTAGTGTATGTTTTTTGCCAATGATGTCTTAGTGGACAAGACTAGCACATGAATTAATGCTAAATTTGAATTGTGGAGAAAAATTTTGGAAGCCAGAGGATTTAGGAGAAGCAGAACTAAAATAATATATATGGATTCTAATTTTAGCGATATTCGGAACACAAATGAGGAAGTAGTGAAGCTTGATGGTCAAGAGATACCTAAGAGAGAGTTTCCGATATTTAGACTCGATTATACAAAGAGATGGGGAGATTTGTCAAGATGTTATATATAGGATCCAAGCATGGTGGCTTAAGTGGAGAAGTGGTAGTAGCGTTTTGTGTGACAGACATATACCTTTGAAGTAGGACGATTGTTGGAACATCAATGATTTATGGAGAAAAGTGTTGGGCAACAAAGAGACATGTCCAAAAAATAAGTGTAGCAGAAATGAGAATACTAAGATGGATGTGTGGTAAAACCATGAATGATAGAATTAGAAACAAGCATATACAAGACATGGTAAGAGTAGCTCCTATCCAAGATAAATTAAGAGAGAATCACTTCAGGTGGTTTGGACATGTCACACATAGATCTAATAGCGTCCCCATTAGAAAGTGATTTGATAAATATTGAGGGTAGAGTTGGGGATAGAGGAAGACCTAAATTTAGGTGGAAACGGTGAGAAAAGATATAATAGCTTGTGGTCTTACATAAGATATTGCGCTAAACTGAGCATACTCGAAAACCAGGATTCATGTAGCCTATCCAAACTAGTTGGGAAAAATGTTTTGTTTTATGTAGTAGATTTCGCATACACGCACCGACAGACACAGATCTCATGTTAGGGTTTCATGGGATGCAATGGATGACATTTTTGCTGGTTCTTTTTTCCAAGATGTCTTTGTTATCTTCTCATCTTGAATTTACCTGAGGAAAGGTGGAATAGTGACCTAGAATGATTAATTTATTTTCTTTAAAGAAAGGTGGAATAATTCGTTTTGCATTTTGTGCCACTTTGACATTTGAGCACTGGAGATATACTGTTTGTCTCAACTTTATTTTGTTTGATTGTTATAGAAATATGCGATTTTCCAGTCATGCATGTGTAAATTGTTATCATTGACGAGTGTATTAGCGAGTTGATAGTTCTCCATAACATCATATTGGTCTTTTTTTGTTCTTTTTATGGTAGAGGAATGAGGGTTTAGAAGAAATTTAGTTAAATGGATTTCTTGTTGAAAAAATGTGTTTTGATATTGAGGCTATAGCACAATATTGTTGTTGAATCAACATCAATGAAGGGCACATATGGTAAGCTAGAGGAAGCCGGTTTTTGTGTTTCGCCTAATAGTTAAAGGACACTCCCCATTCCAAGGGATAAAATGATTTTACCACCCCCTTTCTCTTCTCTTTGCAGGTTTCGCTTTGTTGCTGTATCTGAATCTGGGTCGATGTAATATATCTGATGATGGGTGTCAGAAATTTGCTGGTTAGTCTGTTGAAGACCACTCAATCTTATTTTTGTTAATTTACCAAAGACAATTCCATGTTATTTTTGTTTGATAATGTTGCTCGACATCATAGTTCGTGGAAGTCATTTGCTTAAGCTACCTTTTATCTGTAATAACTCATAAGTATGTGAAGAAGATATGTGAATGCTTTAGATGATAGTGGTGGAGGCGCAATTTTAAGCATCAACAGAATAATCAAAATTCGACATACATATTTAGTATATATCACGAACTTGAATGAGATTACGGTGCTAGCATTTTTATTATCACGGAACATGTTCGTAGACTTGGTTAAGAGACGTATCATATGAAGATCTTATAGAAGCAGTAACATTCTCAAAACTGATTTTTCACATGCCAAGGTGTTATCTGCCTTTAGTATGAGACTTATGCCTCTTGCTAAAAGAGGGGAATAACATGTTTTGGGGGAAATAATCTAGTTGCGAATATATCAGAATGAACGCCTGGGAAGAGCTTCAAGGATCATCTTCTCCCAAAGACTTTCTTTGGATCATCCAAATTATATTGTGTAGTATAAATAGACAATTATAGCACCCTTGAAAGAAGAAAATAGAGAAGATATTATGGGAAAAGATACTTATATGATATGGTGAATTGCCAGTGCCTCTCTCTTTCTTTCTCTTATCCAGGCTAAGGTGATCATCCTTTCAACTTGGGATTCTATTTATACTATTGAATAACTTGAGGAAAAAGTTAGGGTAGATCGGAAAAGTGGTAGAACTCCCTGGCTGACAAGAAGATAATCCCAAAAATGACTTTGCCACTACAAAAGTTCCAATGTTTCTGTGAGAGGTGAGGAATCTTTACTTACATCGTCACATGCCACCTCATGGTTGAGCACCCCTTTTGTGACTGAAGTGCACAAATGTTTATTTATTTATTTTTTAAATTTAAAAAAAATCTGGGCTACGCACACACAGAGTAAAATCTGTTATCTCTATGCAGAACTTCCCTGACAGTACAACCGAACTTCAACATTGTGGTGAGGGTTGAGGGATTTATATTTAAATTTGAACATTTTCACTGTGCTAGTTTAACTCTAGTTTAGGTGCATTTACATAGACTAGATCTCGGAGAGCTATATCTAGTTGAGCCTCCTACAAGAGCAGTTGACTTAATAGTATACTTGACTGGTTATTGACCCCGATTCCAGAGGGAATCAATTGGTTATCTTGTTCGTGTATCTTTGATCTAAGCGTCTTCTTCTAATTATGAACATTGAAAGATTAAGTGGCTGCAGGCATAATCTTAACCACCTTACCCTAGAAATTCTGTACTTTAGCCCAAGTAGTCAAGGTTGACAAGTCTTATACCCCCCACTCATTAGGAACATTAATTCGGTTAACGAAATAGTATACACCATCGTTGTTAGTCAATTTTGATTCTTTCGGTTAAGCAAGATACCAAAGGCATTGTTCTGCGTATCTTTGTGCTAAAAATTCATAAAATACTTAATCTACATGGAGGGTTGTCTTATAGACACAGAATGTAAACGTTATTTTGGTATGCTTTCATATGTTGTAATAAATGAACTGAATATTGAAGTTTTTATTTATAAGACTTTAATCTTTGAAAAGGTTAATTGCGTCAACAAGATGAACTTTTAAAGTAAGTATCAGAGTTCCATTCATGAATTTGTAAAATAATTCTTTACACAAGTCATAATGATATTGTTTATCTTTAAATTTTGTTTCTATAGAGTCCTTGATATTTAGCCCGAGCATGTAAGATTTATGGTGCAAACTTGGTCTTTTCAAATTTAGTGTCTCGAGTCCTATAAATTTAGTCTGGGCATATAAGATTATGGTTTGCAAACCATAAATCTACAAATAAGAATTAGCTTCTTGAGAGAAACAAAAATTTAGTCCCTCGTGTCCTAGATATTTCACCTGAGCATATAAGATTTATTGTCTGCAGATTTAGTCTTTTGTTGCATTATTGTTCATAATCTACTGCACATTTTTATTTTCTGCGATCAACTTGCGCATGAACCTGGTTTGGTCATTATACTCTTCTCTTAGCTAATTTGGGTACTCATTATTTGTAGGTCTAAAAAAGTTGAAGATTCTGAACTTGGGATTTAACCGCATTACGGATGCATGTTTGGTGCATCTAAAAGGTTAGCACTATATATCTTTTCTATTTATGTTGAATGATGACGGAAGTTGGAGCTAGAGAGCTGCGTCTGTTTGAAGCCCTGCAACGATGAGTTCTGAGCATGGTATCACATCTCGGTATTAGTCTCGGGTATCGGCTGTCATTTCTCGGTAATATCAGACCTCTCTGGAGTATCGGTAGGCAAATTTCCAAGACTTGGCCAATGCATCTCAGTTTCGGCTGAGATTTGATACCATGGAGGATAGAGCAATTTCTGTTAAGTGACGAGCTCAATGAACGAAGTTCCGTTTCTAGTTGTGTAGCCGAAGTATTTGTTAACACAAGCTTAGATTGACTTTCTCGTGATCATCTATAGAATATAAACCGGTAAGAAGCCTAGACATTGGCACGGTGTCATGATTATCCCTTGATGGACGTGGGGACATCCAGATAAGACATGACAACGTTTGCTCTATTACATAATTAGATAAGGAGTGTGTGTATTTCTGACTCACCTTTTTAGTATACTTCATTACTTCACATCTTATGGAATTAAAATTGTGAAACTATAAATATTTTTTCTTTGCATTGCTAGCTCGTGCCAAAATCTACCCTTCAGAACAAAATTACATACTTCTGTTTTTGATAAATTGTTAGATACATAATGCACATGTATCACTACTATTTTAATTGGAGAGTTTGTCACCAAACAAACACTTGCAATGCACATGCATAACTAATACAAATGAGGCCTTAGGTTCGATGCCAGACAATGTCGGATTTTTTTTAAAAAAATTAGTCAGTAGTTATGAGATCCTTTTTAAACCAAGTGTTAGTATACAATTACACTATCTTATCTGTAATGATGTAAGCCAGTATCTCTTACACTTTCTTCTGGTTCAATCTGGGAGTTGCATTTCATGAGATTTTTATTCTGTCAACATTTGCAGATCTAATTAATCTGGAAAGCTTGAACCTAGATTCATGCAAGATAGGTGATGAAGGCTTATCAAACTTGAAAGGTAACTTCTTATGTCATCTCGAATGGTAATATTTTTCTTGTTGTGGATTTTTTTTATAATGACATCACTATAGCATAAAGAATTGGCAAGCTACATTTGTATTCTTCATATTGTTAAGATGTTGGCTTACAGTTTACTTTCTGATTGTTGTTTGATCATTATCAATTCATGTTTGTAGTTCAACTTTTTTTACATTGCCATGACATGGGTTATTCATTTCTTTTCAAAGTTTGGGCTTTGCAAAAACTGCGTAAATCTGACTATTCCATGGTTTTTACCGTCAATAATTTTATGAATTGAAATTAGGATGAACTGTTAGCAATTTTAGCTTTTTTAAATTTAGCTTCAGAACAGTGGTGCAGTAAATATAAACAATCTAGCCTGGCTAATTTTAGCTTTGAGGAATGTTTACATTTTTTACATTGGTCCTGTATCCTTGCATTCAAAGTGAAATATATTCATATTACTGATTTCCACATTGATTTGTTACTGACATTGGGATGCATTCTCAGATCTTCTTCATTTGAAAAGCTTAGAGTTGTCCGACACAGAAGTCGGAAGCCATGGACTTCGTCATCTCTCTGGTTAGCTTTCTATCTTCTGCAAATTATCCATGGGAGTACAGTCTGTTATATTACTAATTTTGGAGAAATAATTTTTAATTTATGAATTTACTGACCTGTTGAAGTTTATATATCAGTCGGCACTAATTTTCTTAGATGCATACAGTTGTATACTCTAATTAATAGCTTAACTAGGTTGGTCTAATAATTGTTTCGTTGTATGCTTTTATTGTTAAAATTTTCTTACTAGTATCCCTTTGGCATTAATGTTTCAAAGACAATGACAAAGCCTTCATCTTAAATCTTCAGAGTACACCACATGAATCCTTATTCTTCATTAATAAATATTAAGAACAATAATCGTTACATCACATTGTAATTTGTAAGTTCAGATAAGAAGTACGAGCAGGTCCTTTTCCCCTTAAGTAAAGAAGGTTAGAGTCATAACGAGTGTTTTGTTTCATATCACATGACAAGTGGATATGCATTAATATCCTAAAGTTCCAGTCTGCTATATTTGTCCTGTCATCGGGAAACTTAATATAGGAATCTTCAAAATTCTTCTGTAACTATCTTTGAGAATATTATTACCCGGAGTTTGTTGTTGTTGTTGTTGTTTTTTTTTTTTTTTTTTGTGGGATGCCCTGTTAGGAATCATGTCTTACTCTTCCTTCATATAACTCTTTTGCTGTCAGAAACGATCCCTTCAACAGACCCTGCCACCCAAATTTTTGATTAGTTGGTTTAGTACCCTAGAGCCAATGTTCTATTGCATTCTTGTTTTGGTTCCAACGTCATATATCAATAGACAGGTAACAATTGCTGTTAACAACCACCATTTATGATCGGTCTCCCTAGAAGAAATTTCTTTACTCTGTCCACTTGCTACCATTTGAAGAAATTTTGTTGCTCTGTTCAATTGCTACCATTTGTTAAAGATTTTTCAAAAGTTCTTCACAAAACGATTATAATGTAAAAACAGTCACGTAAATGATAACACCAACATGTAAAGGATACTATCATGATATTCCGTGTAGTGTTAAGAAATTTCAACAAGTAAGATGATAATGTATCCAATTTTGTAAAAAGAGACCCAAGAAATAAAAAAAATTATCTAGTTGCTCACTTTTGGTAAAAGTTTCTATTTTAAGCGGTTCTCGATATTTCCTTCTTTATTTTTTTTTTGGGAAAAGTGAGTAAGCGGTCCTGAACATTTCCGCTTTTTTTTATTTTTTCTGTAACGGGTCCTCGGAAGTGTATTAAAGATCAGATCGCAAAACCAGTAAATAATGCATTTTACAACTTTTACGGTTTTATAGGCCCAATTTTCACTTGAAAACTTATAACCAAAAGTTTCTTTCTAGTAGTTAATTATTATTCATATGACTTGGTTTTTTTAACCCCTGATGTTGTAATTTGCATTTAGCTGTAGTTGCAATTTAGGTATTATAATAATGTAATTTACATTAGTTGTCCTGATATGTTTCTCCTTAATTGTGGAAGTTCATTGGTAATATCATTGTAGGTTTATGTAATTTGGAGAGCATCAACCTTTCTTTTACATCGGTCAGCGACAGTGGTTTGAGAAGGTTATCTGGGCTGACCTCCCTTAGATCACTTAATCTGGATAATCGACAAATTACAGATGCAGGCATATCAGCACTTACAAGTAAGTAACTAAAAACTGGCACTAATGGTTTTTTTCACTGATATCAATCACCTCTTTGCAATTCTGTCATATTTTCCGACTAAAAATGTTAGCTAAAAAATTGTTGGATTATAGGTCAAAGCTTTCATTTGATACTGTTCAGTCAACTTTTAAGTCTGATCTATTAATTTTTATTTTTTTCAGTTTATTTTCATTCGTAGGCTATCTATATTTTATCCACCAGTGCTAACATGTTAATGTGATGTTCACAACATATTTTAGAAGTATGATAAGGGGATAAAGGTCCAAGGCCTCCAGCCAAAAAAAGCAAAAGTTTTATCAAGTTATCCAGTTTGCAACATACTTCATTTCATTAATTGGTGTGCATGCTATGTTGATGTATACATTAGATTGTGCTTCACTGTTGTGTAAACATTAGGTTTTCCTAAAGACTAGTGCACACATATTTTATATGTGGAGGCGTTTTGGTGTTGCAACAAATTTCCCAAAATTGGCTTTATAAAATGTCTCCTAATTTGCTGTATGCCACTCTAGGCTTTTGTGACATTCATCCCCATATTCTTATAAAACCCTGAAAATTCCTGAGGAAGTACATACTATAATATCCAAAACGAAGGATGAAAGTTCCAGAACATTAGAAATGGACAATTGTAACTTCCAAGTGCTGATAATGTTGCATTTATTATACATGAATTGTGAAAACTGACAATTTTGGTTTATTCTATATTTCAGCTCTCACTGGGTTAACTCACCTGGATCTTTTTGGAGCCCGTATCACAGATGCTGGAACCAACTGCTTCCGATGTACGTGGACTGGTTTATGTATATTGTCTTAAACATTACTTATGCCTTTAAATTTTAGTCAGTTTTTTTGTTTAACAGCCTTAATGATTACCAGTATCACAAATTTTGTCAGTTGAGTTTCTTCATTGAGTGTGTGGCTTCTTGTTTGCTGAATTATTTATCTCAAATATTATAATGAGAGAGTTGGGAAACCTGTAATTTGTAGACAACCATTTAACCAATCATCTAATCTCAACCATTTATTTAATTTAGGCAAAATTTAAAAAAAACTACACTAAACTTTGGGTCGTTTTAAAAAAACTACACAAGTTTTTTTTTATTTAAAAAAGGGCACAAAATTTCAGTTTGAACAGACAGAGTTAGTAGGCGTTAGTTTTCCTGTACATGCGCTACACGTAATGTAAATTTAGGACCAAAATACCCTTGTTCTCCTCCAATTGCTTACCGTAAAAAAAAACCAAAGGTAATAGTTCAGGGGAAACCCAAAGGTAAGACCAACAACAGCAGGATCAACAAAGCCAATATGATTAAAAAGCAATACAAGGGAGTGAGAATGAGGAGTTGGGGTTCCTGGGTATCTGAGATCAGAGCCCCAAAGCAGAAGGCCAGGATCTGGTTGGGCTCCTACTCAACCCCTGAAGCTGCGGCACGTGCTTACGACGCTGCTCTCCTCTGCCTCAAATGCTCCTCCGCTGCACTCAACTTCCCTCACGCCCCTCCACCTTCATCTACTACTTCAGCTGCTGTTTTATCCCCTAAATCCATACAGAGACTTGCTGCGGCCGCTGCCAATGCTCCTCCTCCTCTTCCTCCGTCGCCAATATCACCATCATCAGATGCAACTGATACAGCTGAAGAAGCCTCAGATTCGTCAATGAATCAGGAGAAGAACAAGGGCATTTTGGTCATAAATTTACATTACATGCAGCGCACATACAAGAAAAATAACGCCTACTAACTCTGTCTGTTCAAACTGAAATTTTGTGCCCTTCAAAAAAAAAACGAACTCTGTAGTTTTTTTAAAACGACCCAAAGTTGAGTGGTTTTTTTAAATTTTGCCTTTAATTTATTTACTTAAGTGTTGTTAGTTACCATAATACCCTCAAATTTCAAATTTATGTACGACATAATTATATACAAAGTGCGACTCATATAAAATAAAAGTTGACTAAGGGTAATTTGTAAAGAGTGTGATGACTAAAGTGAGATCTCAGATTCGATGATTCGATGCCAGATTATGTCTTAGTGTTTACTTTTTAAAAAAATTATTAGTCGCAGATGCAGATTACTAGTATCCTTTAATTCCAAAAATAAGATTCTAGTTCATCTTAAATAGAGGATTTAATTTATTGTTTGGTTTGCAAACATATTTATTCTATTATACGTTTTACAGATGGATGGTATTGGTATTCGTTACAAAATGAAGTTGAAAAAGAAGTCACTTTCCAAATAATTCTTTTGGGTATGGTTTTGGTTCATAAATAATTATTTTGGGTTTTGGTTTTTGTTCATAAACTTTGAATAATGGGTTTATCGTTATTTAGTAAAACTCATTATCCAAATTCAAAGTTGCAAAACAATAGGAGGCAAAGAAATTTCCAATAAAAAATGATGCAAGAATGACACAGGCGAAGCTTTCCCGGTTGGATAATTTTCTTGGAGATTAATTCTCTTAGAATTAGAAACTAATCTTTTTTACACAATTTCTCAATCACCCCTTTAAAACCATAGGCAGACTTACCGCCTTCATACTGTGGCAACTCTTGTTTGTAAACTAGGGTAGTGCGTGCCCGTCTATTGGATTCTACTTGAAAGCCACAACCTTTTCTTCCACCGCCTACTTTCTTTGATTAGGATTGGTAGTGGTGTATGTACTGTGAATTTGTAAACAATCACTCTTTGCAATTTCAAATGAACTTCTACAGTTTACCGCATGCCAACATTTATCATCCTCATCTCCATGAATCATTGAATTTGACTTGAATAAATGCTCTCATCAGATTTCAAAAACCTGCGGTCACTTGAGGTATGTGGTGGGTCGATTACTGATGCAGGCATTGTGAACATTAAAGACCTCACATCCCTCACTCTCTTAAATCTGTCTCAGAACGGCAATCTCACTGACAAGTCGCTGGAACTGATTTCTGGTAACGTCATTATTCTTTCTTTACGACAAAAAATTATTATTATTATTATTAGTAAGATCTGTTACAATATTTGATCTCATATACTGGTTTTATTTCTCGGGTTTCGTTCTGATCCCTGATCGTTCTCATTCCAGGTTTGACTGCTTTGGTTTCTTTAAATGTCTCGAACTCTCGCATAACAAATGGTGGATTGCAGTATCTGAAACCTTTAAAGAACCTGAGATCACTCACTTTGGAATCATGCAGAGTTTCTGCAATTGAGATAAAGAAGCTTCAGTTGGCTGCTCTTCCAAATCTCATAAATGTCAGGCCCGAGTGATTAAAGGTCTCTACATGGAAAGCTCGTCTCAGGACAAATCTGTGAATATGGAAAACTTTAATAAATTGAAGGTGTACATAAGTTACGAGTGTCTGAATATTTGGTGGGCCATGTCAGTGGGAAGCAATCATTCAAAGCATGATAAATGGTATGTTTGTGAAGTGTAAATATGCTTACCCTCTGCAATTTCCAGTCGCCCATTTTGTAAATATGAACATGTAATGGGATGATGGGATTTAATCTGTGTATATAAGTTTGAAAGATTTGGTATTTCAGTAATTAGTTATTTGTGAGCTGAGCTTAAAAAGGATAATTTCTTTGCTATCAAAATGCAAGTTCGGTCATTATGTTGCGGAAATTGGGATGAAGGATTGCGGAACATGCTAAACAACCCTCAACGTAGTTCATCTGTGACTGTCTGTGACCACCAAAAATTGGCAGAGACTTCATAAATTTTTGTGAGTATATCAACAACTTCTTGTAGAGGCAATGGGTTTCAGTAAGGGCTACGTTCTTCATCAATTAAGATTAGGATTCACAGCATGTATATAGATCTGACTAAGAGAAGGGAATATTCACAACATTGGGTTCAACAGAGTTCACTCAGGCTCAGCATAATGATCGCCTCCTCCCGAATCACTTAAAGCCCCTGGAATCAGCAAATGAGCAGGGAGCCAAGAGGTTCACGAAAACAGATTTACGAAAGTGCTGCTAATCCATTTGGTTGGGCCTTTGCTACTAATGATCATGTGAATTTGAATAGACACCATTTGCGGGTAAGCAATGAATCCTTCAGTGCAGGTTGCATCCAAGCCACACAGCTCCAGCACATTTATATCTAATAAAATATTATAATGGGCACAAACAAATTCATATATCGTCCGTGCATAACTAATATAAAGGAGGTCTCAGGTTCGAGGTCATAATCTTATTAATTTGAAATCTCTTACCGAGGTCATAATCTTATTAATTTGAAATCTCTTACCGAAATATGCATTTGTTAATGAACTTTGTCCCTCCACTATGCTGTGTTTCTCTCTTTCAACTCTCTAACATAAATCTTGCTAGCTGTGCATGATGTGCATTTGTCATACTTACATATTCTAGAATTTAAGTAGATTGTGATTTTTTGAAGGTGCTGACTAAGTCTCGGTGTTTTTGCACATTATAACAACAAACTGCTTCATCCTCATCTCCACTAATAACTGAATTTCTCTCGAGTATTACTGGATTTGAATGTTTGAATGCTTTTTATTGGATTTACAACCTGCAGTCACTCGAGTATGCAACTAATTCTGGATTGAAGAAGCACAAGGGTTTCACATCATTCACTGTCTTGTATCTTTATCAAAAAGAAAATCGTACTGATAAGAGCCTGGAACTGATATCTGTTAATGCCATTATTTCTCTTTGTTGCAGTACTTGATTTCATATCCGATTTCATCTTTCTCAGTTTCCATAGTTTGTTCACTAATCATTAATTCCTGTTGAGGACTTTTGTTTCTTTAAATGTCTCATAATTACGCAGAACAAACTGTTCGCAGTATCTGAAACCACTGAAGAACCTGAGATCCCTGTTCTTTAAACCGTGAAGAAGCTTCAAATGGGTGGTCTTCTAAATATCGAAAATGTTGGGCATCAGTGATCAAGGTCAAATTAGAAAGGGAAAAAAATGAACTGGCATCAGAAAAAGGGCGGACATTCAGAATGTAAATTTAAGTTTCAAGTACACGTGATGTTCATCAAGGCTACCAGCGAACGATCATGGTTAACTTTTCAGTAAATATAATCTGAACCGTTTATAAGATGAAAAAATCCAATCAACACGTGCCTATATATAAACACTTAAGCTAACAATTTTAGTGAGCAAAACACTTATTTCATGAAGGGCATTTTCTCTTTTTCTGCAGCAGAACCAAGTACAGAATACAGTGGGATGAAGAACATCTCATATATATAGTTTTCCATAATAAAAGGCATGAAAACATCTTACATCCATAATTTTCCTTATATAACCACAAGAATTACTTGTCATCAGAAAAAAAGTTTCTTTTTTATCACACCAGACAATTGAACTTTAACAAAGTTTCCGATGTTTCCATCCCAAGTTTAACAGAAAGCAGATTCAAACTTAGCAAAACAGCAATAATCACAAAACACTACATAAAGGTTTTCTGTTGTCGATAAATCTTGAAGTGTACTCAAATGAAGCTGATACTCAATTTGACCATCAACAGCTACCACGGAAACATGTCTGCAACCGGAGAGAACAAAGCCACTAGTAAATATATTTTCAAAAAAAAAAAATAAAAAAAATCAATATATACTATAATCAGGATACAACAGCATATTGTAACTGTACCTGAGTTTGAATCCTTTTCAAACGTCGCAGACCGTTTGGTCTTTCCTCTGCTGCAGCTGAAATCATCAAGATGCTGCTTGGGGGACAGTTTTCAGGTGGTTGAACCCCCCAATTTCCTACAGATTCAAGTGGTTCAAACACGTGAGTCATTCCCAAGGCAAACTAGTTGGGTGTTGATGGGTGTGCAGAGACGACAGTGGGCCCAGTTGAGCTAGAATTACAAAAGAGAAATTCTTAGCAAGATCGACAAATAGGCTGCCGAGAGAATTAACATAAACACTTCAGCCAAGTATAGCAAGAGTAACTTTTTTCAGGCAGCAGAAACTACCTGACACTGGGGGAGATACAATCATATGATTCTGAAATTTTTAGCATCGAATACACACACAGTAGCGTCCATACAACACACATATACAAGCTGACTGTCACATAACAAGGCAGCATGGATGATTTCACAACCTTCATGTGGGACCCACTGCACGACAAAAAGAACCCAACACAAATTTAACATGTAAATTACAATACGATATTCGCAGAATGATATTATCTGAACAGCGCAATGAAAGGAAATAAAAAAAAGTACCTGCTTCACACAGTCAAGATTATTAGCTTTGTATAGAGCTATTTGGGTCTTGTGTACAACTAGGAAGTGCATTTGATCCTGATGAAACTGTACATGTGTATCTGAATCTGCATTTCTTCCATTTGGAATTTGTAGAAACTTGACCAGTAACTTTTTCTGTGGGGCCCCTAGGCGTCGCAATGTGCTGCAGAACAAAGGATTAAGTAACTTTGTAAATATTCCTCACTAAAACAGTAGGATTAAATACTTCTTATCTTATGTATTTTTATTTTTTCCTCGGTACCTGATTAAGTTGGATATTCTGGACTAGGATATTAGAGTCATCCTTTCCAATGATCGCAATGTTATTATCCGGCGGATAGAACGCCATACATGTTGCTGCCGGTGGTGACATTATGTAATGGAGCAAAATCTGCAGACATCATGAACTCAGAATTATTAACTTTGATTCCTAAACCATTCAATGTCTACTCGAAATATATATTCTTCCTGTCCTCTACTCTCAACAGTTAAATTGAACAGGAACGAGAAAAACCCTTAAATCTGTTCCAGGAAAAACTTGCGGTCAAAGTTTTACCTGCAAGGTCATCATGTTGAACAGAGTGATTCTGCCCCCATGAAGTCGATAAGAGATACAAATCGTTCTTTGTTAGGGCAAAGCACGGAACCGCTTCTTCTGGATGGATATTAGTAATACAGTTCCTCATGAATATGCGTGTTCGGGGCATCCATAGACGAGCAGGAACACTTGCTGTTGCCTAGCAAGTAAAGCATGCGTGCGAACTTTGGATCAGTTGCTAATTTTAGTAACAAAGAAATAAATATTTCAAGAATTATATACTTTTAAGTTAGGAGGCCACTTCCAGACGAGATTAATTGCATTGGCTGATAACGCGAGGAGCCAATTTCCAGCATGGTTATATATCAGTCTGGATATCTGTGACACACAGGGATTAAAGATATTAGGGAACTTTCTCACAGAGAAAAAGGGGGAGCAAAAAAGAAAACTGCAGATGAAAACACTAGATTATATGTCTAACAGAAGGGAATATAGTACCTAGAAAACTACTATGCATAACTTAAGAAATACAATATATATAAAGAAAACTAGATTACCAACACATGGTATGTTAGCTTCTGCTATGTCGATTATAAGAAGATGTTCAGAATTAACCATTATTATGAAGCGTAAAATTTTATGATATTCACCAATTAATAAAGAAATAGAAAAGGGATGGAAGAGAGAAGGGAGAACACCAATGAAGAGTCACACGTACTTATTACCACTTTTCCCTTTTTCCAATAAATAAAGGGCTACATCATAGCATTGCCTCGAACCCGAGGCATCCCTTTACCAATCCCAAACCCTTTACTACCACTTTTCCCTTTTTCCAATAAATAAAGGGCTACGTCATAGCATTGCCTCGAACTCGAGGCATCCCTTTACCAATCCCAAACCCTTTACCATTTGAGCAGCGACCCAATGGTGTCATTACTTCTTTCCCACAAGTACAAATAACTTTGTCATATGTGTTAAACAGTAAAGTATATATTAAATGCATTTTACCGCATACTAAAGGGAGAACACAAATGAAATGCTCTAGAAATAGTATAGGTCACATATATGGATGCATGTGCAGTTGCATATTTATTTAATAAAATTCCACAAAAGATCACAAACAATAAAGAAAAAAACAAAGAGAATACAGATGTTCGGGAGAAAAAAGATATGAATAGTCAATATCTAGAGAAAAAAATACTTGAGTCGCGAAAGAGAAATGATGGTGAGAGAATCAAACACAACTCACAACCGTGTACCTAAAAAGTTAATACTTGGATTCTATATGAAACATATCGAGTTTTAAGTTGGATTAAGCATTAGACTCGATCATTGTTTTGTTTTTGTTTTTGATAAAAGGCTGCTTGAACTTGCGACATTCCTTTATCCATCCCAATCCTTTACCATCAGTAACCATTGTTTTATGCCTAAAACAATTCTAAATTTGGATATATTCAAACTTTATACGGTGGCATAATCAAAATTATGTGCCACTTACTGAATATGTGAGATACATATTCAAAATACAGTCACATAATCAATCAATGTAGTGTTTTCTTTCTATGTTTGTGAAATGAAGTGATTTCCTATTTCTATATGGCAACATTAAGCACACAAAAAAAACCACCAGGCCCTACCCACCCCGACCCCACGTTTCATTGAAGTACAAGAGTTCACATGATCAACTAGTGTCCTAGAATGATTCTCATACCTCCCCTCTCATTTGAGAGCATAATGCTCATCAATTCAAACCAAAATACAGAAACAGAAAGTACGACATCCAAGTGTAGCAGAAGAAAGAAAGTTTCTAATACAACAGTGTAAACCTTGAATACAACAACAAAAAGAGGACCAAGACACAAATTCCACTATGTGTATATGGTCTTAATGTCACTAAGGTCACTCCTCCAGGCATGCACTTTCCTAGTTATGACTCTGCCTCGAACATGATGAATCGGCCCTTGCCAGTTCCTCTTGACTAGATTGTCCTTAGCTAGGATATCGATGTGTGGGACAATTACAAGCACTAATCTTGGAAGATACTTGGCTTTCCATATGGTCTGTTACTCTAATGCACCATAGTTACAAATGTATTTGTACATCGATTTGTCATAAACTCCTCCTTGGCAATATTTTGACAGATCTCGGCATCATGTGCCTTAACATTTGAAATCCAATCCTATAGGTAATGTAGTACTTCATCACTGTCCTTTTTTAGAATATGGTTGAGCCTCCCATGCAATCTTAGGTGCCATTGACCACTGCCACTGCCTGTTGACATGTTGGTTTTCATGTCATGCTAGTGTTGAGTATGTGCATTAGCATAGAAACAAGGCAGAACAGTTGACTAGTCTGTGACCAGATCTGATTGGAAAGGTTTCGTATTTGCGGTTTAAAACCCATATTCGGTTCTTATATGCTCTAGGTCAATTTGTAGGGTGTAAATATGGATGTTAGGGCTTCTCTACGGTTAATGAAAAGAGTTTGATTGCTTTGGGATTTCTAAGGTTTGATTGAAGAGCTATTGTAAACAAGAAACCACTTTGAGGCCTTGTGGGGAAAGATCAGTGAGTTTTGAGGTGAGAAAATTGTTATTCCCTTGTTTAAGGGAACTATTGTTCGAGTTCTTCGATTTATACTCTTCTCCTTGATAGTGGATTTTCTATGGTATCTCCCTAAATATTGAGTTAGATATAGTTTATTTGTCAATTTCTTATCATTGTTGGATGCTTGGTGAAACTATAGTCGCTAGATTGCCTCTGCTTGTTCCGTTGTACATCAAAAGGGGGATCTTTACAGCTAGAGCAAATATGGTAGCAGACATATGCACAATAGGTTACCCCTCACTACCACTCATTCCATAAGCTAATTGATTCATCTTTACCAATCGATAACATATGTTCCTCCCACAAGGAAGATGCCCTTTACCCTATACATGTTTCCCTAAAATCCTCGTATGAATGAGATTCCTACCCTTTCCGCAAAGATTATCTTCCTTCATGTATGTTATCCTAACTAATTGTTCCCATTTCCCTCTCCTACGTTTGAGATTCCATAATTATTTGCACGTAAGGGATTGACTCATGTGACATGTCCCTGAGGTTTAGGACAACCAACCCCCCAACTTTTCATATGCCATTTTTACTCCAGCGTAATGACTAATTCAATTTCCTCAGTTAGATTATTGAATTGTCTCTTGTAACATAGCGATATTATCTAGAATATAACTTCCCTTGGTGAAACTCATTTGTTAATCACCAAACAGCTCCCCAATTAAACGTATCGTCGAATACTTTCAAAATGATTTAAGGTTAAGTGTATCGTCAAATACTTTCAAAATGATTTAAGGTTGTGTAATAGGCTAATCGGTGGCATCATTTGAAGTTTAAACATATCAAACCAAGAGATCGTTGAATCAACAATACTATTAATATAAATTCATCCAAACCAAATCATACTATAACAAATTATTCAAACCTCGTGTAAAAAAATGATACTAATTCCATTTAATAATATTAAGAAAATTTAGGTTATTTATTACAAATTAAGTCTACCTCTCACTAATGCCCTACCTAGTTCCTTACTTTTTTTTAATAATATCTAGTTCCTTGAATCTTTAACTCATACTTTAAAACAATGGATTCAAAGGCATATTTGAGTCGAGCATATTTTCCTCTCATAAAAAACCATCTGGTCGGACCTAGTTCAACCCGAACTGGACCCCAAATCCGTCTGATTATAGAGAAACCACAAATACCAAAAGAATTGAGCAAATTGGGCTGAACTTGAAAGTTTATCCGTGAACTGCCCAAATCAAGTTTAAATTGATCAGACGCTCTATTTATTTTTTAACCGAATCAAGGTCAGACCCTGTTCAACCCGAACCGTACCCCAAGCTGGTCATGTTTTACACAAACCATAAATGTTGAAAAAATTGTGTGAACCAGCCTGAATCGAACAGTTTAGCCATGAATCATCTGAACTAGATTCAAGTTGAACAGAAGTTCCTATTACCTTATTCGTACTTTTGGAAAAGAAATATGCCCATACGGAGAGTTTGAACATAGGTGAACTAGATAAAAGTTGGATTCTCTCATTGCTAACCAACATGAGTATTGAATATTTATTATATAAAGATTATATTTATGTGTTTGAATGTCTAATCAATGATTTGCCATTTTGAGTTTAAAAAATGTCTAAGGAACCTTGATCTACTGAATCCAGTTTAGCCCAAGTTGAATCCTGTTGGATTCTAGACCAGACCAGCCATTCTCGATGACTTGTTTGGTTTTTACAACAATGCATAAGAATTGATATTTCCATTAATTAAACTAGAATATTCAAGTTTGCAGATGGTTGCAATTAAGTGCCACTAGCATGTAGTGGTCAATCTCGAGCAAGATGTCAGAATTTCATAAAAGTTGAACATAAACCAACAATACATCATAAAAGAATTACAAATGGACCACAATAATGCATTGCATGAAGCCCATGCATGTAGAACATTGGCAGAAATAGAAATATATTGTTTGCATGCAACACAATACATATAGCTTTCAGTAAAGCATAGTTACCTTGCTGGTTCTCAATTCATAGACAAGTGTCAATGATCGACATTGGACCAATTCATTGATTTCAGTAATCTTGCTAAACTACGACTTGTCATCTAATTCCTCGGTTTCTATTATGGGCTTCACCTCCATTGTGTTCCAACCTTCTCCATTCTGAAGACATTGAACATATACCATTTTCAAAGAAATGCATGAAAATTTTATTCCATAAAAAGGCTCCAGCAACAAAGTACGAAACAACGAGTTCACAGCACAGAAATACAAGAACAAAGCCCACAAAACAAAACAAACAGTCGGTTCAAAGCCAAAGTCAGACAAAGCAAAGGAAATAGCAGAACATCAATTACAACACAGTACTATTGAACTATTTGCATTGACAAGTTTTTAGGATTCTATAGAGGATAGGAGTGTTTCAAACCAATCCATCAGCCCTAGCCGCTCCTGAACTTGATGCTCCATCACCAACACCAACAGAGCGAGGCCTTCTACCAGACTGCAAAAAAGTAGCAGCAAAATTGTCAGAATATTTATGTAATTATGCATAATGAATTTACAAGCAGTTCTTTCTTTAGTGTAGCTGACCACCTTTCTGCCGTTCCCTGTAGCAGCTTCAGGATTTGAGCCTGTGGCGAGACCAATGAACTCACCATCAGAAATGACTGGGTGAGTTACAGCCGCCTGAAAAGATTAGAATATCCAATAAGCGATAAAATATTACTAGTCATTATGGAAAGAAAATGATTAGACTTAGAAGAGATCAATGGCCATATTTTTGCCTGAAAGAGGAAAACCTCACGCATTGGTTAAGGATCAAACCTGTGGTGCAGAAGGACCATTCGGATGGCTGCAACGATGATCACAGAAAAGAGTCGCAATCTCTGGAATAGGCCTGGGATTTTGGCAGGCCCTATGTTGCCAGTTCACGCTGCAAGATTGAAGAATAACATCACAATTTGTTCAAGCATTATCTGTCATTGGATAATCATAATACTTTCAAGTTAAAATGTAAGAGGAATTTTATTTGAAATCGAGATTGACAGTTATAGAATACTTTGGCTACGAACCTGAATTGCACGAGGTAATGTACAACCAATAAGATTCATTGCCATCATTAGAAGAAAAAAAAGATCAAGTAGCCCTTGCTTTTATTTATCTAGGAAGTAAAGACAAATTAGACGTCGTTGGATCCTTGCTAACTGGTGTTTAGTTCTGTGTTTACCCCATTTTAAAGGAAAAGAACTTAACTAACAACGGTCTAAATCTAAATAATAGAAATAAGAAAGGCAACAAAAGAATATTAATTTTTTTGAAACATTCAGTCATAGCTCTTTTTAAGCCTCAGTTTCACTATTTCTACTATCCATCTCGCATGAACTATAGAACGGAATCAATTAGATGACTGTAGATTTTTCAGCAAAAAAGACCACTAAATAAATAGATTATAATTAATTAACACAGGATATGATTTATAAGGGCAAACTGAGAGTCTGATGCCAAAATGGCCCAGAACATCAATTACCATGCTCAAACTAATTTGATACAGCTTAGTTAATTAAGTAACATATTTCAGATCAAATTATATATTCTTGATATGCTAGATGGTAATGGAGGCAATAAATTGTTAAAAGGCAACAAGTTGCAAAATGATTATTTGTGTTTAAGACATTCCATTTCTACATTATTGGAAGGGTAGTAGCAATAAAATTGAGCTCTTAAACACATAGCATACGTTAGTGCAAATTTAATTCAAGTACATAGGACTAAATGCACAATTGAATCAAGATTTTAAGGAAAAATAAACATTACAAAAGATCAAGGTACCTTTGATTAATGAGAGTGCGCAATCTTGACTGTTGAATGTTAGGAAACAGAAGTTTGCCATGGAACACAGGATTAGATTCAATTAGCTTCTTAAGTTCACCCAGCACAATAGCCCTTGCAGATTTTGTGTCTCCGTAATTGGTGAGTTGTGCATTTTCCCTTAGAAAAACAAGTAAAGATATTACAGATTGCACTGTATTGGTTCAGAAAAATAACAACATAAATGCAAAATAATAGATTACCTGAAGTTCCCGAGTGTCAAAAGTTCAGTCAAGTGCTTAAATATTTTTTGATCAACTTCAGCGAACACCTTCAAGTCTTTGACAAGTATGTCCAACATCTCCGTCGGATCATGCCTTGAAGCAAGAAAACTTTTAATTAGCATACAATAAATTCAAAATCCTCCTATAGCTTGTAAAAATTAAAAAACAATAGAACAAACATGTTGAGGATGTGGCTCGAATAATAGTCCTAAAATTCCCGACAATGTAGCTCCTCTATGAAAAAAAATGAATACTATCTCTTCATGATATCCCTGTATTTAGTTTGGTAGAACCAATATCAATAAAATACTGTGATAAACAGTAATAATTTAGTAAAATACATGCACTGATCATCATTTATTTCCTTGCACAAGGTTTACATAAATTTCACATAACTTGTAAAGAGAAAATGCGTGGGATCTTGAGAGCACGTTTCAATGCTTCGAGGTATTATTATTTTCAGATTTTAGAGAAGATCACTATAAATCATTACAATCTACTATTTGGGAGGAGAGGTTATGTCATTGCCCCCCCTCATTATTCACATTTCTAAAAGTAAAATACAAATATTTGAGAAGTAGTTAAACATCATTAATGGATTATAATTCCTAAAAAACACCAATTCACGCAATTTTAGAATTGGCAGAAAATAAATTAAACACATGCATTGCATTCTAATAGATCTAGAAATGTTTATTTTGTCCACCTTCGTGAAACCACAAGCATGCACAGATACATAAATAAAATCCTTTAGCTCATACACAGAAATACACACAAAATCAAAGGGGGCTTTAACATACCTATCCAACGCTTCGAGGTACTTCTGTTTCCGGACTTCAAAGAAGATCCTTGTGGAATATGTATTACTGTCAATCTTCGTGAACCCGGAAAGGTACCTTTCAACCTCATCCCAGTTCCCACTCTCAACTTCCTTCTCAAAATATTTCATGTTGAAGTATAAACCTGACTCTTGTTCCAATCTATCAAACGGAAACAACAACATAAGTAAACCTCTAGCGAAACAAAACCTTTGCAATTAAATATGATCTTTTTAATAACATTTTTTTTATTTTTAAAAAAGAGGAAAAGGTAACCAACTTGTGCATAGTCTCGTTGTATTTGTCCTCGCCAAGAAACTGCATAACCAAGAAAAACAGATCTTTCTTGAGAGAAGACATCTTTGCTCCAAACCCTAGATCATCAAACAAACCAAAAAATTAGAAGACAAAAAAAACAAATAATAATGATAATAATGATGATCAACAGAAACCTAAAAGAAAGATTGTTCAAAGGGCTATAAATTTAGCTCAACACAAGGACTAGCAAAGGGAAAGAGAAATCTAGGGTTATGATCTATTAACAACAACCAAGCTCTGAGAAAAGATGAATCAGATCAGATTAGCAGAAAGAAATAGGCGAAGATTAAATTTTGCAATAAAAACGAAGAAGATTGACAAGGAGAAACTGATACGAACCTTGGTTCTATCGGCTGTTTCTCAAACTTTGATCTTTTTGGAGACCAATTTAGATGAGAGAATGGGAAAATATTTCTAGCTCGGAATGGAGTGATTAATTTATAGAGAGAAAAAAATAGCAGTGTGATAAGCAATATAACTTGTCTTCAGACCAACCCTCTTATAAATGATAAGCTAATTGGCTTATCTGTATTGCACAAATTTCGAGCCCAAACGGCCTGGTCGGTGTGTGAATATTAAAATTGATGTGCAAAATTGCAGAAACCCAAACGTCAAATAGGCTACATTTCAAGAAAACCCCTGCATTAAAGTTGCAAAGTAATCTGCAGTGTATGAGTTTACATAATGATCTTTAATTCCCATTAGCAAATTTTAGTTTTAGAAAAACTTGCAAAATTTTGAGAGAAGTAAATCCTATCTTAATTCCCAATACCAAATTTTAATTTTAAGGGAAACGTGCAATTTTGTACAATGTATAAGCTTAGAGAATGATCTTTAATTCCCATTAGCAAATTCTGATTTTAAAAGAAACTAGCCAAAATGGTGTTTCATGTTTTGCATTCTGTGTAATAATTTTTTCCAAAAATCAATTCATTTAAATTCTAATAAATGCTAATGTATTCAGTTAATTTATGTCAAAAACAAAGTCAGAAATAACAAATATGGAAAGTTCCCATGTTTCTACCGAAATGATTTGCTCATAATTAATTGGGGACCTGGACATAATTCAGAAACTTGCCTATGGGGATGACAGTATTGGAGAACAATCTCCTTCCTTCTCATGCAATGCACAATAGTTTTATTTTTGGGTGTGTATGATTGGTAAGTGATTAATTAATTATTGTTTAATGAACATATCATTCACTGTTATACACTCAATGGGTAGGTTTTCTTTTGGAAATATGACTTCCATAATCAGATTTTGCAATTGAATGACTTTTAAACTCAATAAGTTCCATATATACTTACAACCCCAAATTTATGCATTTCACCTATTTTTAAAATCCTATCACTATAGGACTAAAATTTGAAGAATCCCACTTAACTATCAGCATTTCTAAATAAAACACCTCTCATTCTTTGTTATTAAAAAACCCCTTCAATTTGTTCTTGGAAAACACCCCTCACAATGAGCAGAGTTCAAAGTGGGATTTTTTTTAATATAATCTAAATGAAATAGAACAACCAATGGGGCATAACAAACTCAAGAGGAACTAACAAAAGTGAACAACTACCGAGGCTTGAATGAACCAAAAAAAGAAGTCCCAACAAAAGAAGTTGGCGAAATAACCTCACACTAGGAAACAAAAACATAGGTTAAAATACAAAACAAAACAACAACCTTGAGCAGAGAAGCACCACCTGCTAGCTCTGAAAATGGGTCGGGTTTGACGGGTTTGAACATAGTTTTTACCCCTACCCAATGTCTACAGTTGCCAACTCGACCCAACCCATACCCAACGGATTTGTAGTTTCCCAAACCTGAAACCAACTCGATGGGTTGGGCAGGCTTTGGGTCTGGGTCGGGTTTCTCTGGGTATGGTGGGTTTTAATTGAGTTTGGCGGATTTGGATATAATTTATAATTAATTTTTATACAAGTTTTTATTCGTTCCAACATTTTTTCCCTTTTTTTTTTGCTTGGCAAAAGCTAAGATGAAAGACCTACCTCATATTAGCATTATTTATATTTTTTGTTGCTCTAACATTTAATAAGTTTAAATCTTCAATGCATTATTTCCGACAATAAAAAAAACCATTGTAACTTAAAATTGTAGCCAAACATATTTCATTAGTATTACTTATACCTCTAAGATGTATGTATTTAGTAGATTAATACCAAAGGGTAACATACTTTTAACTGATTTGAACAAATCATAAGATCTACAAGCATAAATTTAGGTACAATTGTAGTTTGGCATCGAAATACGTTTAAGCATATACTTACTTCACTCGGTATTCATCACTAGAATTGATACGCATACATATATGTATAAATACTAGTTGAAATTGGTTGTGCCCCAAGTGCACATGACTTAGCAATGTCAAATTTCAAATTGTACATTAATTAAATGTTTATATAGAAATAGGATCTACTCGTAAATAAATTTTCCCTTTTTCGAACCTTTTTTCTTTTGAAATAACTCTACAATCGAATGAACACATGAAATCCAAGTTACCAAAGTTAATAGTTTCCATAGCCGAGCAGGAACACTTGCTGTTGCCTAGCAAATAAAGCATGTGTGCGAACTTAGGATCAGTTGCTCATTTTTGTAACAAAGAAATAAATAATTCAAGAATTATATACCTTTATGTTAGGAGGCCACTTCCAGACAAGATTAATTGCAGTGGCTGATAACGCGATGAGCCAATTTCCAGCATTGTTATATATCAGTCTGGATATCTGTGACACACAGGGATTAAAGATATAAGGGAACTTTTTCACACAGAAAAAGGGGGAGCAAAAAAGTAAATTGCAGATGAAAACACTAGATTATATGTCTAACAGAATGGATTATAGTACCTAGAAAATTACTATGCATGACTTAAGAAATACAACATATATAAAGAAAGCTAGATTACCAACACATGGTATGTTAGCTTCTGCTATGTCGATTATAAGAAGATGTTCAGAATTGACCATTATTATGAAGCGTAAAATTTTATGATATTCACCAATTAATAAAGAAATAAAAAACGGATGGGAGAGAGAAGGGAGAACACCAATAAAAGGCACACAAACTTATTACCACTTTTCCCTTTTTCAATAAATAAAGGGCTACGTCATAGCCTTGCCTCGAACCCGATGCATCCCTTTACCAATCCCAAACTCTTTCCCATTTGAGCTGCGACCCAATGGTGTCATTACTTCTTTCCCACCAGTAAAGGGCTACGTCATAGACTTGCCTCGAACCCAAGGCATCCCTTTACCAATCCCAAATTCTTTACCATTTGAGCTGCGACCCAATGGTGTCATTACTTCTTTCCCACTAGTACAAATAACTTTGTCGTCGGTGTTAAACAGTAAAGTATGTATTAAATGCATTTTACCGCATACTGAAGGGAGAACACAAATGCTGTATATCGAGTAATGCAATTTTACTCTAGAAGGATAGGTCGCATATATGGATGCATGTGCAGTTGCATATTTATTTAATAAAGTTCCACAAAAGATCACAAACAATAAAGAAAAAACAAGGAGAATACAGATGTTCAGGAGAAATAAGATATGAGTAGTCAATATCTAGAGAAAAAAATACTTGAGTCGCGAAAGAGAAATGATGGTGAGAGAATCAAACACAACAGACAACGGTGTACCTAAAAAGTTAATACTTGGATTCTATATGAAACATATCGAGCTTTAAGCGGCTTGAACTGGCGACATTCCTTTATCCATCCCAATCCTTTACCATCTAAGCTATACGTCAGTAACCATTGTTTTATGCCTAAAACAATTCTAAATTTGGATATATTCAAACTTTATACGGTCGCATAATCAAACTTATGTGCCACTTACTGAATATGTGGAATACATATTCAAAATACAGTCACATAATCAATCAATGTAGTGTTTTCTTACTATGTTTTTGAAATAAAGCGATTTCCTATTTCTATATGGCAACATTACGCACACAAAAAACCCACCAGGCCTTCCCCACCCCCACCCCACGTTTCATTAAAGTACAGGAGTTCACATGATCAATTAGTGTCCTAGAATGATTCTCATACCTCCCCTCATTTGAGAGCACGATGCTCATCAATTCAAACCAAAATACAGAAACAGAAAGTACGACATCCAAGTGTAGCAGAAGAAAGAAAGTTTCTAATACAACAGTGTAAACCTTGAATACAACAACAAAAAGGAGACCAAGACACAAATTCCACTATATGCGGATATGGTCTTAATGTCACTAAGGTTACTCCTCCAGGCATGCGCTTTCCTAGTTAGACTCTGCCTCGAACATAAAAATATAAAGAACACGATGAACCGGCCCTTGCCAGTTCCTCTTGACTAGATTGTCCTTAGCTAGGATATCGATGTGTGGGACAATTACAAGCACTAATCTTGGAAGATACATGGCTTTCCATATGGTCTCATTTACTCTAATGCACCATAGTAATAAATGTATGTGTACATCAATTTGTCATAAAGTCCTCCTTGGCAATATTTTGTCAGATCTCGGCATCAGGTGCCTTATCATTCGATTTCCAATGTTGTAGGTGATGTATTACTTCATCACTGTCCTTTTTTAGAATATGGTTGAACCTCCCATGCAACCTTAGGTGCCATTGACCACTGCCACTGCCTGTCGACATGTTAGTTTTCATGTCATGTTAATGTTAGAGTTTGTGCATTAGCATCTAAACAAGGCAGAACAGTTGATTGTTCTTTGACCATATCTGATTGGAAAGGTTTCGTTTTGGGGTTTAAAACCCATAATCGGTTCTTATATGATCTGGTTGAGTTTGTACGGTGTAAATATGGATGTTAGCCAAGAGGGCTTCTCTAGGGTTAACGAAATGAGTTTGATTGCTTGGGGATTTCAGTTTGATTGAAGAGCTATTGTAAACAAGAAACCACTTTGAGCCTTGAAAATTGTTATTCTCCATTGTTTAAGGAAATTATTGTTCTTGTTCTTCGAATTATACTCTTCTCATTGATAGTGGATTTTCTATGGTCCCTCCCTAAATATTGAGTTAGATATAGTTTATTTGTCAATTTCTTATCATTGTTGGTTGCTTGGTGAAACTATAGTCTCTAGATCGCCTATGCTCTTTCCGTTGTGCATCAAAAGGGGAATCTTTATAGCTAGAGCAAATATGGTAGGAGACATGCACAATAGGCTACCCCTCACTACCCGTCATTCCATAAGCTAATTGATTCCTCTTTACCGATCGATAACATATGTTCCTCCCACAAGGAAGATGCCCTTTACCCTATACATGCTTCTCTAAAATCCTCATATGGATGAGATTCCTACCCTTTCCGCAAGGATTATCTTCCTTCATGTATGTTATCCTAACTAATTGTTCCCATTTTCCTCTCTTACGTTTGTGATTCCATAATCATTTGCACATAAGGGATTGACTCATGTGACATGTCCCTGAGGTTTAGGACAACCGGATTTAGGACAACCAACCCCCCAACTTTTCATATACCATTTTGACTCCAGCGTAAGGACTAATTCAATTTTCTCAGTTAAATGACTGAATTGTCTCTTGTAACATAGTGATATCATCTAGAATATGACTTCCCTTGGTGAAGCTCATTTGCTAATCACCAAACAGCTCCCCAATTAAGCGTATCATCGAACTTTCAATATGATTTAAGGTTGTGCATTAGGCTAATCGGTGGCATCAGTTGAAGTTTAAACATATCAAACCAAGAGATCGTTGAATCAACAATACTCTTAATATAATAAATTCATCCAAACCAAATCATACTATAACAAATTAATTAAACTTCATTTTAAAAAATGATACTAATTCCATTTAATATAATTAAGAAAATTTAGATTATTTATTACAAATTAAGTCTACCACTCACTAATGCCCTACTTAGTTCCTTACTTTTTATTGATAATATCTAGTTCCTTACTTGAATCTTTAACTCTTGATGAGGACATCTATTCTGTTTAGATTTTATTTCAGTATCATATTTGTTTTTGGCAATTATAGCCATATGTAATCTTTTTTATGTATTTGAGATTCTGAGAATATTTTGAGATTTGTATCAAGATATATTTTGAGCCTATTTATAGGCCTGGAGATTAATGAAAAAATATGCCACTCTTGATTAAAATTTATTGTGTTGAATTTTTTTTGCTTTTTCCCTCTCCTTTATGTGATACAACTGAGATCTAAGTTATTAGGGTTTGTGATAAATCCTGATACAATTATAGGGTTAGTGATTAACTCTAAAATCTACCCCAAATTAAAATTCCCAAATAAAACCAATTCCAAAACCCTAATTTTCCTAATCCCGAATACAATCCTAATCACATACCCTTCACCTGCCGCCACCCCCTTCTTCATCTTCCTCTTCCTCTACCCTAAATCCCAACTCCATTAAAACCCAATTCAGCCCCGTACCCAATAGCAAACTGCACCCTTTTCTCCGTCGTCTCCTTCTTCTACCTCAGATCCTGATCAAAGAAAGGAACCCACTCCTTCGACTTCCCCAAATTCCCCATCCCGTCGTCCACCCCACTCCCGGCGACCACTCTCCCAGCGCCGCCGCCACCTTACCTTACTTCAACGACCAGCTTCACCACACAAAAAAACCTCGGCTCCTTCCTTTTTCCCTTTCGTCGACAGCCGGGCTCCCCACCCCGACGCCACTCCTCCCCCTCAGACTGACGATGCTGTAGCGCCGCCCTCCAATCCCTGTCGCATCGACCGCCGGCGACGCCGTCGTCAGCATCGCCGCCAGATCTGCCAGCCCCTTGGCCTTGTTGCTGCCTTTGTTCACTGTGGTTGCTGTGTTCGTGGTTGTTGTCCAACTTCGAGATTTACGCTGGTTTCTTCGCATTCGGTATACTCTTTCCACTATTAGATATTTGTGTTCTACTGTCCTATTATCTATTATATTATCTGATTTACCTGTCATCTACAAACAAATAACTGAGATTGAGTGTTCCACATGCTTGAGTACGAATCAATATTGAACCTATTACTTGCTAAAACACTTAGGGATTTAATTATTGATTGTAGAGTAGAATTATTAATTGGGATTGTTAAACATAATTCAGTTCTTGAAAATCCATCAAACCAATTAATTGTTTAAAATTTCCAACTTTGATCCGCCCCTACGTGTTGGAAAAATTAACTCGTTAAGATTCTTGGAACTTCTCTATTTTAGGATTAGTTTTACATCACTCTTACTATTTAAACAATGGATTCAAAGGCATATTTGCATCGAACAAGTCAACCCTTTGTCATTCAGTAAAAAAATCAATCAGTATACATCAGCGTAGCGAAATATGCCTTCATCCTCTAAAAAAACCATCCGGTCAGACCTAGTTCAACCCGAACTGTTCCCAAATCCGTCTGGCTATAGAGAAACCACAAATACCAAAAGAACTGAGCAAATTGGGCAGAACTGGACAATTTATCCGTGAAATGCCCAAATCAAGTTTAAATTGATGAACGCTCACCTTATTTATTTTTTAACCGAATCAAGGCCAATCAGATCCTGTTCAATCCGAACCATACCCCAAGACGGTCATGATTTACATAAACCATAAATGTTGAAAAAACTGTATGAACCAGGCTGAATCGGACGGTTTAGCCATGAATCGTCTGAAATAGGCTCAAGTTGAACACAAGTCCATATTACCTTATTCGTGCGTTTGGAAAAGAAATATGCCTACAAGGAGAGTTTGAACCTTGGTGGACTAGATAAAAGTTAGATTCACTCATTGCTAACCAAGATGAATATTGAATTTTTATTATATAAAGATTATATCAATGTGTTCGAATGTCAAATTAAATATTTGCCATTTTGAGTTTAAAAAATGTCTAAGGAACCTCGATCTACTGAATCCGATTTAGCCCAAGTTAAATCCGGTTGGATTCTAGACCAGACCAGCCGTTCTCGATGACTTGTTTGGTTTTTACAACATTACATCAGAATTGATATTTCCATTAATTAAACTAGAATATTCAAGTTCGCAATTGGTTGCAATTAAGTGCCACTAGCATGTAGTGGTCAATCTCGAGAAAGATGTCAGAATTTCAGAAAAGTTGAACATAAATCCAACAATACATCATAAAAGAATTATAAATGGACTACAATAATGCATTGCATGTAGAACATTGGCATAAATAGAAATATATTGTTCGCATGCAACACAATACATATAGTTTTTGGTAAAGCATAGTTACCTTGCTGGTTCTCAATTCATTGACAAGTGTCAATGATCGACATTGGACCAATTCATTGATTTCAGTAATCTTGCTAAACTTCGACTTGTCATCTAATTCCTCGGTTTCTATTATGGGCTTCACCTCCATTGGGTTCCAACCTTCTCCATTCTGAAGACATTGAACATTTACCATTTTCAAAGAAATGCATGAAAAATTTATTCCATATATAGGAGGCTCCAGCAACAAAGTACGAAACAACGAGTTCAGACCACAGAAATACAAGAACAAAACCCACGAAAACAAAACAAACAGTCGGTTCAAAGCCATAGTCAGACAAAGCAAAGGAGATAGCAGAACATCAATTACAACACAGTGCTATTGAACTATTTGCATTGAGAAGTTTTTAGGATTCTATAGAGGATAGGAATGTTTCAAACCAATCCATTAGCCCTTGCCGCTCCTGAACTTGATGCTCCATCACCAACACCAACAGAGTGAGGCCTTCTACCAGACTGAAAAAGTAGCAGCAAAATTGTCAGAATATATATGTAATTATGCATAATGAATTTACAGGCAGTTCTTTCTTTAGTGTAGCTGACCACCTTTCTGCCGTTCCCTGTACCAGCTTCAGGGTTTGAGCCTGTGGCGAGACCAATGAACTCACCAGCAGAAATGACTGGGTGAGTTACAGCTGCCTGAAAAGATTAGAATATCCAATAAGCGATAAAATATAACTGGTCATTACGGAAAGAAATTGATTAAACTTAGAAGAGATCAATGGCCATATTTTTGCCTGAAAGAGGAAAACCTCACGCATTGGTTAAGAATCAAACCTGTGGTGCAGGACCATTCGGATGGTTGCAAAGATGATCACAGAAAAGAGTCGCAATCTCTGGATTAGGCCTGGGATTTTGGCAGGCCCTATGTTGCCAGTTCACGCTGCAAGATTGAAGAATAACATCATAATTTGTTCAAGCATTATCTGTCATTGGATAATCCTAATACTTTCAAGTTAAAATGTAAGAGAAATTTTATTTCAAATCGAGATTGACAGTTACAGAATACTTTGGCTACGAACCTCAATTGCACGAGGTAATGTACAACCAATAAGATAGATTGCTATCATTAGAAGAAAAGGAAGATAAAGTAGCCCTTGCTTTTATTTATCTAGGAAGTAAAGACCAATTAGACGTCGTTGGATCCTTGCTAACTGGTGTTCAGTTCTGTGTTGACCCCATTTTAAAGGAAAAGGGCTTAACAAATAACGGTCTAAATTTAAATAATAGAAATAATAAAGGCAACAAAAGATTATGAATTTTTTTGAAACATTCAGTCATAGCTCTTTTTAAGCCTCAGTTTTATTATTTCTACTATCAATCCCGCATGAACTATAGAATGGAATCAATTAGATGACTGTAGATGTTTGAGCAAAAAAGACCACTAAATAAATAGATTATAATTAATTAACACAAGATATGATTTATAAAGGCAAAATGAAAGTCTGATACCAAAATGGCCCGGAACATCAATTACGATGCTCAAACTAATTTGATATATATAGCTTAGTTAAATAAGTAACATATTTCAGATCAAATTATATATTCTTGATATGCTAAAAGGTAATGGAGGCAATAAATTGTTAAAGGCAACAAGTCGCAAAATGATTATTTGTGTTTAAGACATTCCATTTCTACATCGATTGAAGGGTAGTAGCAATAAAATTGAGCTCTTAAACACATAGCATACATTAGTGCAAATTTAATTCAAGTACATAGAGCTAAATGCACAATTGAATCAATATTTTGAGGTAAAATAAACATGTCAAAAGATCAAGGTACCTTTGATTAATGAGAGTGCGCAATCTTGACTGTTGAATGTCAGGAAACAGAAGTTTGCCCTGGAACACAGGGTTTGATTCAATTAACTTCTTAAGTTCACCCAGCACAATAGCCCTTGCAGATTTTGTGTCTCCATAATTGGTGAGTTGTGCATTTTCCCTTAGAAACAAGTAAAGATATTATAGATTGCACCTTATTAGTTCAGAAAAATAACAACATAAATGCAAAATAATAGAGTACCTGAAGTTCTCGAGTGTCAAAAGTTCAGTCAAGTGCATAAATATTTTTTGATCAACTTCAGCAAACACCTTCAAGTCCTTGACAAGTATGTCCAAAATCTCCGTCTGATCATGCCTTGAAGCAAGAAAACTTTTAATTAGCATACAATAATTTCATAATCCTCCTATAGCTTGTAAAAAATAAAAAACAATAGAACAAACATGTTGTTGAGGTTGTGGCTCGAATAATAGTCCTAAAATTCCCGACACATGTAGCTCCTCTATGGGAAAAAAAAAATGAATACCATCTCTTCATGATATCCCTCTATTTAGTTTGGTAGAACCAATATCCATGAAATACTGTGATAAACAGTAATAATTTAGTAAAATACATGCATTGATCATAATTCTTTTCCTTGCACAAGGTTTATATAAATTTCACATAACTTGTAAAGAGAAAATGCGACTGATCTTCAGAGCACGCACACGCAGTCTTACTTTTTCAATGCTTCGAGGTACTATTATTTTCAGCTTTTGGAGAAGATCACTATAAATCTTTACAATCTACTACTTGGGAGGAGAGGCGATGTCATTGCCCCCCCCCCCCCCCCCCCCCCTCATCCTTCATTATTCACATTTCTAAAAGTAAAATACAAATATTTGAGAAGTAGGTAAACATCATTAATGTATTATAATTCCTAAAAAACACCAATACACGCAATTTTAGAATTGGCAGAAAATAAATTAAACACATGCATTGCATTCAAATAGATCTAGTAATGTTTATTTTTTCCACCTTCATGAAACCACAAGCATGCACAGATACATAAACAAAATCCTTTAGCTCATACACAGAAATACGCACAAAATCAAAAGGGGCTTTAAAGAAGATCTACATACCTATCCAATGCTTCGAGGTACTTCTGTTTCCGGACTTCAAAGAAGATCCTTGTGGAATATGTATTACTGTCAATCTTCGTGAACCCGGAAAGGTACCTTTCAACCTCATCCCAGTTCCCACTCTCAACCTCCTTCTCAAAATATTTCATGTTGAAGTATAAACCTGACTCTTGTTCCAATCTATCAAACGGAAACAACAACATAAGTAAACCTCTAGCGAAACAAAAAATTTGCAATTAAATTTGATCTTTTTAATAACATTTTTTTATTTAAAAAAAGATATTAAGGAAACCAACTTGTGCATAGTCTCGTTGTATTTGTCCTCGCCAAGAAACTGCATGACCAAGAAAAACAGATCTTTCTTGAGAGAAGACATCTTTGCTCCAAACCCTGGATCATCAAACAAACCAAAAATTAGAAGACCAAAAAAAGGAAAAAAAAAGGCCGAAATAATCATGATAATAATGATGATCAACAGAAACCTAAAAGAAAGATAGTTCAAAGGGCTATAAATTTAGCTCAACACAAGGACTAGCAAAGGGAAAGAGAAACCTAGGGTTTTGATCTATTAACAACAACCAAGTTCCGAGAAAAGATGAATCAGATCAGATTAGCAGAAAGAAATAGGCGAAAATTTTGCAATAAAAACGAAGAAGATTGACAAGGAGAAACTGATATGAACCTTGGATCTATCGGCTCTTTCTCAAACTTTGATCTTTTTGGAGACCAATTTAGATGAGAGAATAGGAAAATATTTCTAGCTCGGAATGGAGTGATTAATTTATAGAGAGAAAAAAAATAGCAGTGTGATAAGCAATATAACTTGTCTTCAGACCAACCCTCTTATAAATGATAAGCTAATTGGCTTATCTGTATTGCACGAATTTCGAGCCCAAACGGCCTTGTCCGTGTTTGAATACTAAAATTGATGTGCAAAATTGCAGAAACCCAAACATCAAATATGCTACATTTCAAGAAAACCCCTGCATTAAAGTTGCAATGTAATTTGTAATGTATGAGTTTACATTATGATCTTTAATTATCATTAGCAAATTTTAGTTTTAGAAAAACTTGCCAAATTTTGGGAGAAGTACATCCTATCTTTAATCCCCATTAGCAAATTTCAATTTTAAAGGAAACTTGCCGTTTTGTACAATGTATAAGCTTGGAGAATGATCATTAATTCCCATTAACAAATTTTAATTTTAAAAGAAACTTGCCAAAATGGTGTTTCATGTTTTGCAATCTGTGTACCAAATTTTTTTCAAAAATTAATTCATTTAAATTATAATAAATGCTAATGTATTCAGTTAATTTATGTCAAAACAAAGTCAGAAATAACAAATATGGAAAGTTCCCATGTTTCTATGGAAATGATTTGCTTATAATTAATTGGGGACCTTGACATGATTCAGAAACTTGCCTATGGGGATGACAATATTGGAGAAATATCTCCTTCCTTCTCATGCAATGCACAATAGTTTTATTTTTTAGTGTGTATGATTGGTAAGTGATTAATTAATTATTGTTTAATGAACATATCATTCATTGTTATACACTCAATAGGTAGGTTTTCTTTTGAAAATATGACTTCCATAACCAGATTTTGCAATTGAATGACTTTCTGTAATACCCCTGGTATGTAAATATTTCTTTTATTTTCCTTGCAATAAAAATATATGTATGTGTTGATTGTAAATATATACATATATGCATTGGTAATGTCAACATACACTATGGTAAGTTTCCTTACCTGATGTGTTTTATTTTTTTTTATGTTCTCTTCTATAAAAAAAAAAAAAGGCCCAACTTTCCCTCCCTTTAAAAGCCCAATCCATTAAGACTTAGGGGTAAAGTGCAATTAGTGGAAACCTAAGGGGGTAAATGCAAAAAGTAAGGACACCTAAGCTTTCTACACCCTTCCATATCCTTCTCCCACTTTCTCTTCTCTGCTGACAGCAGCAGCACAGTTGTTTTCCCCCCATTTTTCTATATATACCTAGGTAATTAACACCCACTACCCCATCTACTACTACTAATAACTATTCCTACATCATTCTTCTTCACCCTTCTCCTTTTTTACTGTCGGCAAGCACACAGCAGAAAAAAAAAAAAAAAAAAAAAGAAAGAAAAGAAATTTCTTCCATATCTATTTTCCTATATAATTACCACTACTAAACTACTACTTCTTCAAACTACTATTATACTACTACTTGGAGCAAGAAGACAAGTAGGCTAAAGGTGAGTTTAGTTCACACTTAACTCCATTTTTTTTATATATTCTATATTCCAATTCTAATTAATTTACTACCAATTTTATTTTCCTAGAAATATTGGAGTTGATATCAAAAGGAGTTTTAAAAGAAGATAAAGCAAGGGTTTAAGGTGGGTGTTTTTCCTCCTTGTATGTTTTTTTTAAAAATTTTTAGTATTTGTTTGTTTGGATTATTTGATTAATAATAGTTTGTTTTTAAGAATTTAAGTAGTAGTTTGTTAGAATGATTGTATAATAGTTAAATTGTAGCCAAGAAAAGGAATGGTTGTTAATAGATCGTTTTGGTAAAAGGTATGGATTACTTGATGAATTAAAAATTTATAGTAAATTGTTGATGTTTTGTTGTAGTGGTAGATTAAAAATTATCGTAGATTAAAGTATTAATAGGACACAAACGGTTGTGAATGCATGCTTTTGTATGTTTGACACCGCTAAATTAGGAAGCAAAAGGAAACGAAAAGGAAAACAAGTAGAAAAGAAAGAAAAGTATGGTTGTTTAGATAATCATACAATTTGAATTTGTTAGTAAGATGTTAGATTATTAGTATTATGTTGTTTGATTACTTGGTAGTTTATTATCTTTATTTAAGTGAACATAAATAACCAAATAAAACAAATGCATGCTTTAAGAAGAGTTTAGAAGTTTAACGAACCTTGTGAATGAATTTTGAAGTGAGTATTTGGTTATCCCACACATACATGTCTAAACAACATAATGTAGGAAAGAAGTATTTATTAAACGATGTTCCTTGTTTACATAAAGGAGTGTTATTTGATGAATACGATGAAGAAAGACCTCGTAGTACATATGGGTATGTTGTCCCAAATGGTAGTGTTGTGATTGTGAGATGTGCAAGTTAGTATGTTGTTCATGAATAACGATTGGTGGAATATTTCGGAAAGTTGCCACATGATTATTGCTTTTCCGAAGAGCCTTTAAAACCTAGAATTTGTACTATGTAGATAAATAGTGAATTAAGAAATCCTTTAGCATAACTCAACCACTAGTACTAGAATTTCCTAGAAGATTTGAGATAATTGGTAAGGACAGGCACTAGTTGGGCGTTGTACTCTCCTGTCAAGGGGACACGTGCGGCGTGGTCTCGTCTGGGACACGTGCGGCGTGGTCTCGTCTGTTAATTTCTGGGATTTAGTGATAAGAACTGTATGGTGGAAGTTAGGGAATGGACCCTCCAAAACCACCTAAGGTTCTATGTTGTTTAATGCGAACAGGGAGCAGAGCGGGGCTCTAGGACTCTCGGTGGAGCAGGTGGGACCTGCAGGGTCACCTTTATGTTCGTAACAACTTTTGGGTAAGGTCCGGGAGTGGCGTAGGACCACAGGGGCCGGACGGAGTATGACCGGGGAGTGGCGTAGGACCACAGGGTCTCGGCATACATAATGGCATGACCAATAATTCTGACTGCAGCGACGGAACTAGACCGAGCGACTGCAACCTTATCAGTCACTAGATGAATGTCAGAAACAGGAAAGAGTACAAGAGTAGGATGCATGACGAGAGATTGAACCCTATTATCTGGAGAATACGAACTTGATTTGGGAAATATGTAGTATGGGATGCATATGTTTCCAAATTAAAGTTTGCATTAGAATAGGAGCATTAAGTGCATTTATATTTGTGCATTAGGTTTAGGTCATTGACACGCACTGACATTTTACATTGCCCGTTCTTATTTTTATTATTTTATTCTTGCAGTTCATATTGTCTTTTATATTACTGTTAATATTGATTGATTGTGATAAGTGTTGAGGAGTGAAGCTCACTGTTTTTATCAGTTTGCGTCAGTTGCATTCAACTGACGTGTCCACTTATCTTTAGATTGCAGGACCACCCGATATTAGACTTAACCAGTGTTGGGCATTCCTACTCAGGAAGAAAGGCATTAAGGTAAGAAAAGAAACATTTTATTTTATTTTCTTGAGATTTTTCTATGTTGTGTACTCGTTGAAGTAAAAGATTCTGGTTGATGTCACGAGTTACCAGTATACGGAACTCGGGGCGCTACACTTTCAAACTCGTTAAGTTCCAGATATATCCTTACAACCCCAAATTTATGCATTTCACCTATTTTTAAAATCCTATCCCTATAGGACTAAAATTTGAAGATTCCCACTTAACTATCAGCTTTTCTAAATAAAACACCTATCATTCTTTGTTATTAAAAACCCCCTCAATTAGTTCTTGGAAAACACCCCTCAAAATGAGTAGAGTTCAAAGTGGGTTTTTTTCTTCTTTTTACAACCTAAATGAAATAGAACAACTAATGGGTTTAACAAACTTAAGAGGAACTACAAAAGTGAACAACTACTGAGGCTTGAATGAACCTAAAAAAGAAGTCCCAACAAAAGAAGTTGGCGAAATAACCTCACACTAGGAAACAAAAACATAGGTTAAAATACAAAACAAAACAACAACCCTGCGCAGAGAAGCACCACCTGCTAGCTCTATGTGGAAGTCCCTGTCACTAAGCTAAAACTTTGAAGTTGTAGAAGGGTTCAGGGAAATTGCACTTGTATTCTAACATACCCCATCAGGTCGCGAGCCCATTTTTTTATGGGCCAAAGAAATGAGATAAATGGGACGAGACCTGGACAATACGCAGCGATATTTTTTTTAATCCGCATTTAAACTATGTAGTCGGTGGGATTCGAACCTTGGTTGCTTTGATACCATATGAAAGTCTCTGCCACTAGGCTAACACTTGGAAGTTGTAGAATTGTTCAGGGAAATTGCACTTGTATTCTAACACTCTGCAAATGGGTTGGGTTTGACGGGTTTGAACATAGTTTTTACCCATACCCAATGTCTACTGTTGCCAACTCGACCCAACCCATACCCAACAGATTTGTAGTTTCCCAAACCTGGAACCAACTTGATGGGTTGGGCAGGCTTTGGGGTTGGGTCGGATTTCTCTGGGCATGGTGGATTTGAATTGAGTTTGGTGGATTTGAATATAATTTATAATTAATTTTTAAACAAATATTTATTCGTTCCAACATTTTTTTCCCCATTTTTTTGTCTGATTGGCAAAAGCTAGGATGAAAGACCTACCTCGTATTAGCATTATTTATATTTTTTTGTCGCTCTGACATTTAACAAGTTTAAATCTTCAATGCATTATTTTCGACAATCAAAAAACCCATTATAATTTAAAATTGTAGCCAAACATATTTCATTAGTATTACTTACACCTCTAAGATGTATGTATTTAGTAGATTAATACCAAAGGGTAACATATTTTTAACTGATTTGAACAAATCAAAAAATCTACAAGCATAAATTTAGGTACAAATCTAGTTTGACATCGAAATAGGTTTAAGCATATACTTACTTCACTTGGTATTCATCACTATAATTGATACGCATACATATATGTATAAATACTAGTTGAAATTCGTTGTGCCCCAAGTGCACATGACTTGGCAATGTCAAATTTCAAATTGTACATTAATTAAATGTTTATATAGAAATAGGATCTACTCATAAATATATTTTCCCTTTTTTCAACTTTTTTTTCTTTTGAAATAACTCCACATTCGAATGAAAACATGAAATCCAAGTTACCAAAGTCAAAAGTTTCCAACAACGATATTATTAAACAAAATTTTGATAAAATAGTGTGGGCTTCACAATCATTCTCAGAAGAACTGAGTTCCAAACTCAACCTTCTATAAACCTTTGCTTCTTGCGGAAGTGGAGAACAATTAAACGTAAAAAGAAAGAATGACCATTGATTCAATCCCCAAATTAATAGTTTCCACTTAATTGTCAGTACAATTTACAAACAGTATCTCTTGCAAATGTAGAATGAGCCATTATGGAGTATACAACTTTTGTATAGAACACTAGTAAACTTCATTCCGAAATTCCATACTATACTGGGTCATATAATATGAACCATTGATTCAATCTGCAGCAAAAACATTGCTTTCACTAGTGAATTACTGATCCAACCTATAATTTAAACATAAAATGATTCCTACCATAAATCCATCACATTCTGATGTCCCCACCTTTCCAACCTTGGATGGCTGCTAGTAGAGTACAAGCCTTGTTGGTATCCAAGAGGTAAAAACCATAGCAACCAAAGCACTATAAAATATATTCCTCTCTTTCTTCATTCTTCTGTGACATATTGGACAAGTTCCTTCATTATCTGCTATCGTGCACAATCAGCAAATAACTCGTATCAAACTCAAACAACTACCAATAATTTGTTTATGAGCTAAGTAAAATATGGAAGAGGCTTAATTACTAAAACATCCCTAAGGCTGCTTGATAAAACTCAATCAACCCTTCCTTCATTTAGGTTTTTCTGAAATTAATTCTAAACAAGTAGAGAAGAAAATTAAAATGGCTAGAGCAAGAACCTACTTCTGCATGTAAAATGTGGTGCAATGCCCACTTTTAGGTTTATCTGTAATTAAATCTAAATGAGCAGAGATGAAAATTAAAATGGCTAGAGCAAGGACCTACTTCTGCATGTAAAATGTGGTGCATTGCCCACAAGGGAGGAAGAAGAAATCCGTTTGAGTATCATAATAAATTTCAGAAAGTTGGCGGGAGTTTTCAGATTTGATACCTTCCTACAAATTTTGAAGACACAATGATACAATGAGCCCAGATTTGAGCATCATCATCTTTATTTGTGAGGAGTGGGCTTCTCCCCATTGAAACTTCTGAATTCTGTTACCTTTAAGAGTAATAGTACTGGAAATCCATACCATACATTTTCAATGCTAACAAAAAGACAAAGGTGCGGAGATCTACAATGCATAATAACCAAGAATGAATGAGTAATATATGTCACCGTCAGTATATGAACATTAACATACTCGGGGTCTTTGGACATACAAATCCAGGACAGAGATAAATTATATTCATTATTCAATACAATTCATCAAATCAAAACTAATACTACATAAACATGATCCAGTCCACGAACCATGCACAATTTCATTCAACTTACCATCAGTCTCTTCTATATCATATATTTAAATTAGTTTTTCAAAAGATTAACACTGCCAGATAAGAAGAAAAAAAATACCATGTTTATATTCCCTAGACGTCTATGAATTGACACCTACAAGCGATAGATATAACCTAGTATACGAGGCTAAAATCATACAATTTATAAGGTTCAGATTCATAATTTATCATTAACATGTTAAAAAGCTAATTACAATAGAAAACTAAACAACATTATACATTGTATTAAAGTTGTTATCATTCAGAAACAAAAGTTAATTGCAACAAGTAGAGTGTAATCTGACACGTGAAATATATGATCTTGATAGAAATTAACTAAAATGAGTAAATTAGAGCATAATAAAAATTTAAAGTTCTCATAAGAATTTCATCAAACACAACGTGTTGTCAGGGACGCCGGCAGTCCCACCGTCGCCGGAGTGATCTGCAGACTAGTCGACGCCATCGCCCTCCGCCATTGGGGTCTACAACCACCTTCTTCTGCATGTGTCTGTTTGTTTGTTTTACGTGCATTGTGCACTTAATTGAATTAGGATAGTAGCGGGAGAGATGGCGGGTAGGTTTGGTGCGTTTCGCACGTGCCAATTGAAATTTGTCCTGTAGTGTAACCGCTTACATCTCCCCCGCCTACTTAAGCCAGCTTGTAATGAATTTTACAATCAATGAAAAATCAATCTAGTTTCTTCCCCAAATCTCTAATTTCTTTCCCAAATCTTCTCTTTCTCAACCCTAGTTCTTCCAACCTTCCCTCTAATAGCTACTTTCGGCACTTTCGGGAAACGGATCCCTGACACATGTGATGTGGCTAGAGTAAGATTATAATCTCATTTAGATAGAGCAACTCAAAACTCTATCTAATAATTACAGGGATAAAAAAATTACTAAAATCTACCACCAAATCAAATTTTGCAAGAACCGTAGAGCAATTCAACACACCATAAGAGATTTTCTTTAAGAAAACCCATATGAGATGGCGCAGCCTAAGGATTGCAGAAAATACCTGTAAAAAGCCAGCTCCAGAGTCGAGAACTCTCGGATAGGAGGAAAAGAGGAAGATGGAAAAGCGATTCTGCTACATTGGCGACGGGGGGAGGTAGAGGGTGGTCGAAGTTGTGGTAGGCGTTTGTAACGGTGGTGATAGGGAGGTGTAGGGTCGTCGGACTTGTGGGAGGCGTCTTCAACGGTGGCGATCTGCATTCGTAGCGATGGGGAATGGATGTAGAAGAAAGGGGAGCAAGCGGAGAAAGGGCGGCGGATGTTCGGGGTACCCAAATTTATTTATCGTTTATCTGGGTCCGGTTCAGGTTGGTTCGGTCGGGTTAGTTGTCATACCCAAACTCGATCCAATTTTGATCCATCCCAATAAAATTTAAAAGGTAGGTTTAGTTTTTTTATTTTTTTATTAAAATTAATTTCATCTTTTACTCTTATAAACAGTTAACAAAATAAGCACCCACTAAAAAAATATTATTATATATCCTTTTTTTAATTTCTTTGTTTTTTCCCGATGTGGGACTAAAATCACTCCTCATTTTCAAAGATGAAGACAATTTCTCATTCATCCGATAATCATTTTGACAAAGTAAATATATCATTTTGATCACTCACGAAGAACACAAATTCATCAAAATCTCTCATTAATTTATAGAGTATCTTACTCAAAAAATTGCTCAGAAACTGGTTCGTAAATGGTGTATAAAATACCAATATTCTAACAATATTTTCCTCACTTTCTTCATTCTTCTGTGACATATTTGACAAGATCTGCTATCGTGCACAATTAGCAAATAACTCGTATCAAACTCAAACAAATGAAGAAATATTGCTTTTATTAAAACTCTCCATAAAATAATGACTTTGTGTCCTTATCTTTGTCCTAGTGAGGACTTCCCTAAGTCGTGTGTACTCAAAATATTGCAGCATATAAAAATGCATGATATGATATTTTGTGTGTTTTGGTTTTATGTGTTTTAAATATTTTTTGCATATTTTTCGGGCCTGATTTTGGTGGGCTCTGGCCACCCATGGCGGCGGAAAGTGATTGAATTGTTTTCTTCTCGTCGAATATTCCGTAATGTACTTGTTTGCTAAAAACGGATTCCGTATGAATGAGAAATGTTGGTCCAAAGTTGAGTACTCGAAATGTATTAACTTGAAAATTTGGAGAAAATTGATAGAGTCTCACATCGAAGTTGAGAAAGTTTTCTTTAGTATATAAGCTAAAGAAATGGACTAAAGGGCGTAGCCCTGGGGTTACCACTAACGTGTAGTGGAGAGAGGACCTAGCCATAGTTACAAACACACGCGCGGGCCCGGCTCGAGCTCCGGCCTCGACTTGGCTTGGCTTGGCTGTCATTTTACACAGTTTTACAATCTCCTTCTTCTTCCTCTGAGTCTGTCTGAGAGTGCAACGCAATTGCTGGTTCGCTGGTGTCTCTGAAGCTTGGGTGTTGCTTTTCAGAGAAGATAATATAGTTGTATCATGGAAGGCAGTTCGTTAACAACCATCACACTATAGAGCGAATTTTGCTTTAAAGACAGAGATTTTCATCTCGACTCTATATCAAATTGTCTGGTTTGATTTTTTATTCTTGTAATTTTACTTCTTCACAAAGATTATTAGAATTCAAGTTCTAACATTATGTCCGTTTCATAATTATCTGTACCATAAATAGATGATAATTGTCTTCAACGGAATTTGCTAAACCTATTTGTATACAAAGCACTAAGAGTGCTCTATATATATCAAACATGAAACATAATCCTCCAATTCTATTCAACATACATTGGAATTTATTCCTTTTGATTGAATCTGTTTTCTTTTGGCGATTTGACTTATACTGTGCTTCATAGATGAATGTGGTCCTTAGAGGATTCACCTTTTTTCCGTTGTTTCTTCACAATCTTAAATAAGTATTTTATACAATTTTATTGTTCAATATTATCACTGCAAAATTAACATCTACCATGTCTGCGTCAGCCTAAATCCTTGTTCTTTTGTTAAGATTTGTAACTTTCTACCTGTTGATCCCAGATGGTAATAAGCTAGATTGAGGATTATGGTGAAATAAAATTTTTGACAGTTGTTATTGATGAATTTGTAACTTTTCTGTTTGCAAATCTTTGAGCACTCAAGATAGTTACTATAGTTCAGAAACTTCATTTTTCACAATTTATGGTATTGTCTGAATATTTTAAAATTAACTTTCTATGGCGATGGCATTCAAGTGGAAAATATTTTGATTAACTGTATTCTTCCTTTTTGTAGGCATAGATTACATCAATTGCTGAGAAGTTGGATGCTACACTGTCAAGGTTTTAGGCATTCTCAAACTAGATTATTAACATGTGCAATGCATATATTTTTTTTTTTCATTAAGCAAAATCATAAAGAACATTTATTCTCATGACGTATAATAACTTGTCATCAATTCCCCGCATTGCTTAGAAATTGTATATGAAAAGAGATAAAAAAGAGTTGCGTGTAAGGCATCCATGCACTCTCTAATTGTAATATCCCGTACTTAAGATTATATATATAATAACAGGATATATAGAATTATATTAATAGTGGGCCTATAGGAGAGTTGTATGGACATGGATGTATAGGTGATTGATTTGGGCTTTAGGCCATGAAATACCACGAAATGATTTGGATTATTGGCTAATGGGGTTCTTGGGCTTCATGTGCTTAGCACGTGTGTGCATTGTATGGTAGGATGGTGGGAAATGTCCCACATCGACCATTAGCTTGGGAAAAGAGTGTGTATTATAGATTGCCTAATATTAAGGGGAATCAAATTGTCATGACACAATTTTTGAGGCAAGCATGTGGAGGGCGTTGTTATGACTTGTTTTTTGCGTAGCTGTGTGCGCAGCTGAGCCGGGCTCAAAGTGGGTTAGAGGTATACTTGAGATAGAGCTAGGACAATATATTGGTAGGACAATATGTTAGGTTGCATGTCCCGGGCTGACCGAGGATTGTATGTATTACCACGTACTTAAGAGTTTATGTAATTATATAATATATAATATTATATCTTAACCTAATAGGACAACCCCCTCCTTAATTTCTCTATTTTGAAATAGAGAAATGAGAGTAAAAGTAGGAGTTCAAACTTATCTTATTACGTGCAGATCACGCCTTCAACTTAATAAAACAAAATTTAAAAATATACAAAACAAAAAAAAACTCTTCCTCTCCCCAAATCCCCCCAACCCATCCTTGCCCAAAACCACCCGTCACCGTTCGCCTTTCGCAAATCCGCTCAATCCAAACCGTCGTTGTTCGCCGTCCACTAGTCCACCCAAATATAAGTCATCCCCGTTCGCCTATCCTCGCCGTCGTTCCTAGCCCAAAATTCGACCATAATCGTTCGTCGTTCACCAGTCCGTCCAAATCCAAGCAACAGCCGTACGCCATACCTCAAATCCTCGCCGAGATTAAGGTATTCAGGAAGTTGTAAGATCATCTCTTATTTTAGATTATATATTTATTATTTTTAGAATATTGAGAATATGAGATTAATGTATTGATCAAGTTGTAACACCCTCTCTTATTTTGGATTGTATATATAGTATAATTATTTGCTAAAGAGATGAAAATATTTTATGAATCTAAGAGTAATGTATAAATATCCTTTGATTTATTATGTGCGGCTTCGTCTTCCCATGTTAATTCTTCAATATTATCTCTATTTACTATATGTGCTAATCCTGTTTGATAAAATGCATGAACGAACTGAAATATGCTAGTTGTAGGAGCCTGCTGTGTGGTGGGGGCATATGGAACTCAAGTGATGAGTTTTAATTTTGAATTTGATTAGGAATTTATACACCAATCTTTAAAATATAGGGTCCAGTAAGATGCTTATAGATGTGGGAAAGTTCAAATTTGGGTTCGGGATTATCTTGATTACAATTATTTTTTCATTTGTGGTGCACACGAGGTATTTGTGAAAAGACTCAAAAGACCTTTATAATTATTTGACATTATTTTGATTCAATTTAGTCATTCAAAAATGACCTTCTTTCAGGTGTTGTCTTGCCGACGAATTTTGGATGGCTGACGAATGTGGATATAGAAGGTAAAAGTCTACTACTTAGCAATTACGTTGTTCGTGTTCGATAGTTTCCTCTGTAGTGGTTTCTCAATGTTGATGAATTTTGTCTTATACTATATCTTTTGATCCATGCTCAAGTTTTATGACGAGCACCTGTTGCCATCATGTAGGCGTGCAGAAAGGGCTGCTTCATCATGCGCATTGTATTAAAAAGATTGATGTAAATCTCTTAAGCTCAAAACAATACACATATTTATACTTTTTCTGACTAGCATTAGCACCTAATTAAAGTTTATTGAGGGTGTTTCCGAAAAGGAAACCTATATCTTGATTAAAGTTGTTTTAATGTTTTACTTCAATTTTGATTAAAGTTGCTTTCTTTTGCTGCAATCTCAGAAAAATTTTCTACTCAACATTGATCTATGGTATAATTACTATATTGGATTCTTATTTGATAAGCTATGAGGATATATATAATCGTCCGATCAAATATTATTAAAATTAATTATTTTTTAAAATTATGCATACTATTATATATATTATACCATTAGGAGAGATAGTCCTTCCTCTATTAAAATAGAGCAAGGAGAGAAAAAGTAGAAAGCTAGCACGTGCTGACACATGAGAAAAAAAGAAGAAGAACACGTGCAGTCAATTTACAAAATAAAATAAAATAAAATAATAATGAAACCAACCACTCACCTTCTGATGTTGATTTTGTTTCATTTGAGAGGGAATGATTTAAGATGGAAGACTTGATTTGAGAGGGAAGGTAGTTGAGAAGCACACTGTGGAGAAGGAGATAGCAGAGTACATCAAGGAAGAGTCCAAGAAGAGCCACATCCCCACCTATTACTGCATTGTAAGCTCAACTTCGGTAATTATTCGACTTTTTTAATTTGCTTTAGAAATATAGAATGATGTTGGTTGATTTGAAAATGTGAATTTGTTAATTTATAGATTTGTCATATTTTAATTATATTGTGATCGAAATAGTTTAGGGGCATCTCTAAATTTAGGGATCTAGGGTTTAACTATGTTTTAGTGTTGTGTTGGTGTTGAATAGGGTCACATCCGTCCTTTAATGACTTTTATATTTTTTGTTTAGAGTAATGCTCCATTGCAAACCACTGAAGCATGCTTAATATAACCTAGGCCGTTGTTCCCAACAACGGCCTAAGTTGTTTTCACTCGTTTTCATAACATTTGTGTTTGCAATGGAGCATTGCTCTTTTGTTTAAGAACTAAAATTATTGTGCATGTACATATAATAAAAGATTATGAACTAATGAAATCTCCCTTAGTGGTTTCAAAGAATATGACTGATGCGGTTTGTTTTGGGAAACGTGTGGATGCACCAGGCGTGAGTTCTTACTCGATTTGTATTGAAGGAGGAGACTCCTATGCAGACGACCCTCGACTGGACAAACGGTACTGAGGTAGGTGGTATTGAGGTGGAGGCTAATGCTCGGCTCGGATCTTTGGGGCTCGGATCCGAGGGTCTTGTGTACCTGCAGACGGTCTCGGAACACCGGGGTTGGTCCCGGCGGCAGACCTTCCCACGATCTAGTCAGTCACTAAGGGAGAGTAACAGTAACTAGGGTTTCAGTGAAAAAGTTTGATTACCTGGAGAAGGAGTAGGGGTCTGGTATTTATAGGAGAAGCCAACCGGGTCTGGACCCGGTTGCCAGTGGGGCTGAAGCGGTGGAAACCCAGGCGGTATAGGGCTGACGTGGCAAGCGCCCAGGCAGTTTCCGGACTGATGTGACAGCGGCCCGGGCGGTTTTCCGACGCTGACGTGGCGGATCCGGGGGATCAGAAGGTGCGCGCATCCCGAGGGGATCCCGTGGCCCAGGATGGGCCACGCCATTTCTAACCCATATCACAAGCCCCACACTCCTGTAGGGCTGGGTGAACCTGCCGTGTAGGAGTGATTCTTCGCCTCGGTAGGAAGAGCAAGGTGGAAGGTGCGGTGAGAAAGTAGGTTTTTCTACTTCCAGAAGAGGCCAGGGGGTAGGAGGAAGGGATCCCTTATTGGAGTTTGCACGGGATGCTAAGCATAGAAGAGTCGGAGTGACGCTCGCCGAGCCTCGGGGTCGGCAGACGAGCCTCGGAGGTTGACGGACGACCCCCTCGCTAGTTGGAAGAGCGAGGGGACGCTGAGGCTGATTTTGTTGGAGCTCAGCTTGCCGAGCATCTGGGGTCGATAGAAGAGCTCCGAGGGTCGGTAGATGATCCTCTCGCTAGTTGGAAGAGCGAGGGGACATCGAGGTCGATCTCGTTGGAGCTCGGCTTGCTGAGCATCTAGGGTTGATAGATGAGCTCCGAGGGTTGGCAGACAATCCTCTCGCTAGTTGGAAGAGCGAAGGGACATCCAGGTCTGTCGGGTTGGAGCGACGGTTTGCCGAGCGTCTGGGGTCGGTAGACGAGCTCCGAGGGTCGGCAGACGATCGTCTCGCTAGTTGGAAGAGCAAGGGGATGTCGAGGTCTGTCGGGTTGGAGCTCGGTTTGCTGAGCGTCTGGGGTTGGTAGGCGAGCGCCCTTACTTGTTGAAAAAGCAAGGGGCGTCGAGGTCCTGTTCAGTAGGGGTCAGCTTGCCGAGCCCAGAGCGCCGAGCCCAGAGTGCCGAGCCCGGAGCGCCGAGCCCGGAGCACCGAGCCCGGAGTGCCGAGCCCGGAATGCCGAGCCTCAAGGGCCGAGCTAGGAGAGCTGAGCCCGGAAGGCCGAGCGTGGGCAAGACTATGAGATAGCCAGTAGGTGACTAGGAGTCAGTTCCGAGCATCGAGCCCGGAGCGCCGAGCCCGAAGCGCCGAGCCCGGAGTGCCGAGCCCAGAGCGCCGAGCCTTAAGGGCCGAGCCAGGAGAGCTGAGCCCGGAGGGCCGAGCCTGGGCAAAACTATGAGAGGGTCAGGAGTTGGCTAGGATTCAACACCGAGCGCCAAGCCTGGAGTGCCGAGCCCAGAGTGCCGAGCTCGGAATGTTGAGCCTGGATGGACGAGCCAGGAGAGCGGAGCCGGGGCAAGACTGTGAGATAGCCAGTTGCCGAGCCTAGGGTCTTTTTGCCGACCTCAACCCCCTCACTTGTTGGAAAAGCAAGGGGCTCACGGTGACATCCGAGCACCGATGCTGGAGTGCCAATCCCGGAATACCGAGCCTGGAGGGCCGAGCCTGGGCAAAACTGTGAGAGAGCCACAAGGTGGATAGGAGTCAGCACCGAGCACCGAGCCCGAAGTGCCGAGCCCAGTGTGCCGAGCACGGAATGCCGAGCATAGATGGCCGAGCTAGGAGAGCGGAGCAGGGGCAAGACTGTGAGATAGCCAACAGGTGGCTAGGAGTCAGTTCCGAGCACCGAGCCCGGAGTGCCGAGCCTGGAGCGCCGAGCCTCCAGGGCCGAGCCAGGAGAGCTGAGCCCGGAAGGCCGAGCCTGGGCAAGACTGTGAGATAGCGAGTAGGTGGCTAGGAGTTAGTTCCGAGCGTCGAGCCCAGAGTGTCGAGCCCGGAATGCCGATCCTGGAAGGCTGAGCTAGGAGAGCTGAGCCCGGAGGGTCAAGCCTGGGCAAAACTGTGAGAGATCCAGGAGGTGGCTAGGAGCCAGCACCGAGCACCGAGCCCGGAGTGCCGAGCCCAAAGTGCCGAGCTCGGAATGCCGAGCCAGGAGAGCAGAGCCGGGGCAAGACTGTGAGATAACCAGTTGCCGAGCCCGGGGTCTTTTTGCCAACCTCAACCCCCTCACTTGTTGGAAAAGCAAGGGGCTCGCAGTGACATCCGAGCGTCGAGGCTGGAGTGCCGAGCCTGGAATACCGAGCCTGGAGGGCCGAGCCAGGAAAACTGAGCCCGGAGGGCCGACCCTGGGCAAAACTGTGAGAGAGCCATGAGGTGGCTAGGAGTCAGCACCGAGTGCCGAGCCCGGAGTGCCGAGCCCAGTGTGCCGAGCACAGAATGCCGAGCCTAGATGGCCGAGCCAGGAGAGCGGAGCCAGGGCAAGACTGTGAGATAGCCAGCAGGTGGCTAGGAGTCAGTTCCGAACGCCGAGCCCGGAGTGCCGAGCCTCTAGGGCCGAGCCAGGAGAGCTGAGCCCGGAAGGTCGAGCCTGGGCAAGACTGTGAGAGAGCCAGGAAGTGGCTAGGAGTCATCACCGAGCGCCGAGCCTGGAGTGCCGAGCCCAGTGTGCCGAGCACGGAATGCCGAGCCTGGATGGCCGAGCCAGGAGAGCGGAGCCGGGGCAAGACCGTAAGATAGCCAGCAGGTGGCTAAGAGTCAATTCCGAGTGCCGAGCCCGAAGTGCCGAGCCTGGATGGCCGAGCCAGGAGAACGGAGCCGGGGCAAGACTGTGAGATAGCCAGTAGGTGGCTAGGAGTCAGTTCCGAGCGCCGAGCCCGGAGTGCCGAGCCTCCACGGCCGAGCCGGGAGAGCTGAGCCCGGAAGGCCGAGCCTGGGTAAGACTGTGAGATAGCCAGTAGGTGGCTAGGAGTCAGTTCCGAGTGTCAAGCCCGGGATGCCGAGCCCGGAGCACCGAGCCTCAAGGGCTGAGCCAGGAGAGCTGAGCCCGGAAGACCGAGCCTGGGAAAGACTGTGAGATATCCAGTCGGTGGCTAGGAGTCAGTTCCAAGTGCCGAGCCCGGAGTGTTGAGCCCGGAATGCCGATCCTGGAAGGCCGAGCCAGGAGAGCTGAGCCCGGAGGGCCAAGCCTGGGCAAAACTGTGAGAGAGCCAGGAGGTGGCTAGGAGTCAGCACCGAGCCCCGAGCCCCGAGCCCCGAGTGTCGAGCCCAGAGTGCCGAGCTCGAAATGCCGAGCCTGGATGGCCGAGCCAGGAAAGCAGAGCCGGGGCAAGACTGTGAGATAACCAGTTGCCGAGCCTGGGGTCTTTTTGTCGACCTCAACCCCCTCACTTGTTGGAAAAGCAAGGGGCTCGCGGTGACATCCGAGCGCCAAGGCTAGAGTGCCGAGCCCGGAATACCGAGCCGGGAGGGCCGAGCCAGGAGAGCTGAGCCCAGAGAGCCGAGCCTGGGCAAAACTGTGAGAGAGCCGAGCCTTGGGTCGTTTTGACAACCTCGACCCCCTAACTTGTTGGAAAAGCAAGGGGCTCGCGGTGACATCTGAGCATCGAGGCTGGAGTGCCGAGCTCGGAATACCGAGCCTGGAGGGCCGAACCAGGAGAGCTGAGCCCGGAGGGCTGAGCCTTGGCAAAACTGTGAGAGAGCCAGGAGGTGGCTAGGAGTCAGCACCGAGCACCGAGCTCGGAGTGCCGAGCCCAGTGTGCCGAGCACGGAATGCCGAGCCTGGATGGCCGAGCCAGGAGAGCGGGGCCGGGGCAAGACCGTAAGATAGCCAGCAGGTGGCTAGGAGTCAGTTCCAAGCTCCGAGCCAGGAGTACCGAGCCTAGATGGCCGAGCCAGGAGAGCGGAGCCGAGGCAATTCTGTGAGATAGCCAGCAGGTGGCTAGGAGTCAGTTCCGAGCGCCGAGCCCAGAGTGCCGAGCCCGGCGCGCCGAGCCCCAAGCCCAGAGCGCCGATCCTCAAGGGCCGAGCCAGGAGAGCTGAGCCCGAAAGGCCGAGCCTAGGCAAGACTGTGAGATAGCCGGTCGGTGGCTAGGAGTCAGTTCCGAGCGCCGAGCCCGGAGTGTCGAGCCCAGAGTGCCGAGCCCGGAATGCCGATCCCGGAAGGCCGAGCCAGGAGAGCTGAGCCCGGAGGGCCAAGCCTGGGCAAAACTGTGAGAGAGCCAGGAGGTGGCTAGGAGTCAGCACCAAGCGCCGAGCCCAGAGTGCCGAGCTCGGAATGCCAAGCCAGGAGAGCGGAGTCAGGACAAGACTGTGAGATAACCAGTTGCCGAGCCTGGGGTTTTTTTGCCGACCTTAATCCCCTCACTTGTTGGAAAAGCAAGGGGCTTGCAGTGACATCCGAGCACCGAGGTTGGAGTGCCGAGCCCAGAATACCGAGCCTGGAGGGCCGAGCCAGGAGAGCTGAGCCTGAAGGGCCGAGCCTGGGCAAAACTGTGAGAGAGCCATGAGGTGGCTAGGAGTCAGCACCGAGTGCCGAGCTCGAAATACCGAGCCTAGAGGGCCAAGCCACGGCATGACTGTGAGATAGCCAGTTGGTGGCTAGGAGTCAGTTCCGAGCGCCGAGCTCGGAGTGCCGAGCCGGGAGGGCCGAGCCTGGGCGAGACTGTTCAATAGGAGCCTGCGTTGCCGATCCCACAATGCCGAGCCTAAAGGGCCGAGCCTGCGCATGATTATGAGATAGCTAGTTGGTGGCCAGGAGTCAGTTCCGAGCGTCGAGCCCAGACTGCTGAGCCTGGAGGGCTGAGCCTGGGTATGACGGTGAGATAGCCAATAGTTGGCTAGGAGTCAGTGCCGAGCGCCGAGCCCAGAGTGCCGAGCCTGGAATGCCGAGCCTGGAGGGCCGAACCTGGGCATGACTGTGAGATAGCCAGTAGTTGGCTAGGAGTCAGTGCTGAGCGTCGAGCCCAGAATGCCGAGCGTGGAGGGTCGAACCTGGGCATGACTGTGAGATAGCCCGTAGTTGGCTAGGAGTCAGTGCCGAGCACCGAGCCCAGAGTGCCGAGCCTGGAGGGCCGAGCCTGGGCATGACTGTGAGATAGCCAGTAGTTGGCTAGGAGTCAGTGCCGAGCGCCGAGCCCAGAGTGCCGAGCCCTGAATGCCGAGCCTGAAGGGTCGAGCCTCGACATGGCTGTGAGATAGCTAGTTGGTGGCTAGGAGTCGGTACCGAGCGCCGAGCCCAGAATGCCGAGCCTAGAGGGCCGAGCCTGAGCGAGACTGTTCAGTAGGAGCCTGCCTTGCCGAGCGTCTAGGGTCGGGAGACGAACCCCTCACTTGTTGGAAAGGCAAGGGGTCTTCTTGCCGACAGTCGACTCCCTCACTTGTTGGAAAAAGCAAGGGGCTTGCGGTGACATCCGAGCGCCGAGCCCAAGCCGTTTATGAGAAACTTTTTGGGCTCGCGGTGACATCCGAGCTGAGTGCCGAGTTCGGAATGCTGATCCGGGAGGGCCGAGCCTGGGCATGACTGTGAGATAGCTAATAGGTGGCTAAGAGTCAGTGCCGAGCGCCGAGCCTAGAATGCCGAGCCAGGAGAGCGGAGCCGGGGCAAGACTGTAAGATAACCAGCAGGTGGCTAGGAGTCAGTTCCGAGCGCCGAGCCCGGAGTGCCGAGCCTCTAGGGCCGAGCCAGGAGAGCTGAGTCCAGAAGGCCGAGCCTGGGCAAGACTGTGAGATAGCCAGTAGGTGGCTAGGAGTCAGTTCCGAGCGTCGGAGTGCCGTGCCCAGAGGGCCAAGCCTGGGCGAGACTGTTCAGTAGGAGCCCGCCTTGCTGAGCCCCGAGCGCTAAGCCCGGAGTGCAGAGCCTGGAGGGCCGAGCCTGGGCATGATGGTGAGATAGCCAGTAGTTGGCTAGGAGTCAGTGCCGAGCGCCGAGCCCAGAGTGCTGAGCCCGGAATGCCGAGCTTGGGCGAGACTGTTCTGTAGGAGCCCGCCTTGCCGAGCGTCTAGGGTCGGAAGATGAGCCCCTCACTTGTTGGAAAAGCAAGGGGTCTTCTTGCCGACCGTCGACCCCTCACTTGTTGGAAAAGCAAGGGGCTCGCGGTGATATCTGAGCGCCGAGCCCAAGCCGTTTATAAGAAACTTTTTGGGCTCGCGTGACATCCGAGCTGAGTGCCGAGTCCGGAGGGCCGAGCCTGGGCATGACTGTGAGATAGCCAGTAGGTGGCTAGGAGTCAGTGCCGAGCACCGAGCCAGGAGTGTCGAGCCCAGAATGCCGAGCCTGGAGGGCCGAGCCTAGGCATGACTGTGAGATAGTCAGTAGTTGGCTAGGAGTCAGTGCCGAGCGCCGAGCCCGGAATGCCGAGCCTAGGCGAGACTGTTCTGTAGGAGCCTGCCTTGCCGAGCGTCTAGGGTCGGGAGACGAGCCCCTCACTTGCTGGAAAAGCAAGGGGTCTTCTTGCCGACCGCCGACCTCCTTGTTGGAAAAGCAAGGGGTCTTCTTTCTGAGTGTTGAGGGTCGGCAGGCGAGCCCCCTCACTTGTCAGAAAAGTAAGGTGCTCGCGGTGCCATCCAGACTTCGAGCCTCCCGTTCAATGGAGGAGGATTTTGAGGCTCGCGGTACCATCCGAGCTCCGAGCCTCTTGTTGAATAGAGGAAGATTTTGGGGATCGCGGTGTTATCCGACCATCGACCCTCCTGACTGGTTGGAAAAGTTAGGGGTTTTTAGCGGCTCCTGGTGCCATCCAAGCGCCGAGCCTCGATCTTGTCGGAGAAGCTTTTGTGGCTCGCGGTGACATCCGAGCGTCGAGTCTCCAAGACTTGTTGGAGCTTCTGAGTGGTTCGCGGTGCCATCCGAGCTCCGAGCCTCCTGCTGAATAGAGGAGGATTTTGGGGCCCGCGGTGCCATCCGAGCTCCGAGCCTCCTGTCGAAAAGAGGAGGTTTTTTGAGCCCCTACACCATGGGGAAAGGTAGTGATGGGCATGGCTGTAGGTCGTAGCCGAGCATATTGGTCGAGCGGCTTTGAAGAAACTCGTGGCCTTGCTCAGGGTTGACAACGAGGTACCATTCATTCTCAGAAAGACGGTACGGGTGTAGCTGGCGGTTGCCGCCTCGTGCATAGGTTGATGGGCTTGAAGAAGCCCAAACCATGCTAGAGACAGGTGCCGAAAATTAAGGTCGAGGTGCTTTAAAGAAAGCCCCGGCCTTGCTTGAGGCCGACGCCGAGCTCCCATACTTGTTCTCAGGAAAGACGGCACGGGTGTAGCTAGCGGTTGCCGCCTCGTGCATAGGTTGATGGGCTTGAAGAAGCCCAAACCATGCTAGGGACAGGTGCTGAGCCCCCACACCGGGGAGAAAGCCAGTAACGGGCGTAGCTGAGGGTCGTCGTCGAGTGTCAAGGTCGAGGTGCTTTGAAAAAAGCCCCGGCCTTGCTCGAGGCCGACGCCGAGCTCCCGTACTTGTTCTCAGGAAAGACGGTACGGGTGTAGCTGGAGGTTGCCGCCTCGTGCATAGGTTGATGGGCTTGAAGAAGCCCAAACCTTGCTAGGGACAGGTGCCGAGCCCCCACACCAGAGAGAAAGCCGGTAAAGGGCGTAGCTGAGGGTCGTCGCCGAGCGTTAAGGTCGAGGTGCTTTGAAGAAAGCCTCGGCCATGCTCGATGCCGACGCCGAGCTCCCGTACTTGTTCTCAGGAAAGACGGCACGAGTGTAGCTGGCGGTTGCCGCCTCGTGCATAGGTTAATGGGCTTGAAGAAGCCCAAACCTTGCTAGGGACAAGTGTCGAGCCCCCACACCGGGAAGAAAGCCGGTAACGGGCGTAGCTGAGGGTCGTCGCCGAGCGTTAAGGTCGAGGTGCTTTGAAAAAAGCCTTGGCCATGCTCGATGCCAACGCCGAGCTACCGTACTTGTTCTCAGGAAAGACGGCATGGGTGTAGCTGGCGGTTGCCGCCTCGTGCATAGGTTGATGGGCTTGAAGAAGCCCAAACCATGCTAGGGACAGGTGCCGAGCCCCCACACCGGGGAGAAAGCCAGTAACGGGCATAGCTGAGGGTCGTCGCCGAGCGTTAAGGTCGAGGTGCTTTGAAGAAAGTCCCGGCCTTGCTCGAGGCCGACGCCGAGCTCCCGTACTTGTTCTCAGGAAAGACGGTACGGGTGTAGCTGAAGGTTGCCACCTCGTGTATAGGTTGATGGGCTTGAAGAAGTCCAAACCATGCTAGGGACAGATGCCGAGCCCCCACACCGGGGAGAAAGTCGGTAACGGTCGTAGCTGAGGGTCGTCGCCGAGCGTTAAGGTCAAGGTGCTTTGAAAAAAGACCCGGCCTTGCTCGAGGCCGACGCCGAGCTCCCGTACTTGTTCTCAGGAAAGATGGCACGGGTGTAGCTGGCGGTTGCCGCCTTGTGCATAGGTTGATGGGCTTGAAGAAGCCCAAACCTTGCTAGGGACAGGTGCCGAGCCCCCACACCGGGGAGAAAGCCGGTAACAGGCGTAGCTGAGGGTCGTCGCCGAGCGTTAAGGTCGAGATGCTTTGAAGAAAGCCCTGGCCATGCTCGATGCCGATGTTGAGCTCCCGTACTTGTTCTCAGGAAAGACGGCATGGGTGTAGCTGGCAGTTGCCGCCTCGTGCAAAGGTTGATGGGCTTGAAGAAGCCCAAACCATACTAGGGACAGGTGCCGAGCCCCCACACCCGGGAGAAAGTCGGTAACGGGCGTAGCTGAGGGTCGTCGCCGAGCGTTAAGGTCGAGGTGCTTTGAAAAAAGCCCCGGCCTTGCTCGAGGCCGACGCCGAGCTCCCGTACTTGTTCTCAGGAAAGACGACACAGGTGTAGCTGGCGGTTGCCGCCTCACGCATCGATTGATGGACTTGAAGAAGCCCAAACCATGCTAGGGACAGGTGTCGAGCCCCCATACCGGGGAGAAAGTCGGTAACGGGCGTAGCTGGGGATCGTTACCGAGCGTTAAGGTCGAGGTGCTTTGAAGAAAGTCCCGGCCTTGCTCGAGGTCGACGCCGAGCTCCCATACTTGTTCTCAAGAAAGATGACACGGGTGTAGCTGGCGGTTGCCGCCTCACGCATCGGTTGATGGACTTGAAGAAGCCCAAACCATGCCCGGGGCAGGTGCCGAGCCCCCATACCGGGGAGAAAGCCGGTAACGGGCGTAGCTGAGGGTCGTCGCCGAGCATTAAGGTCGAGGTACTATGAAGAAAGTCTCGGCCTTGCTCGAGGTCGACGCCGAGCTCCCGTACTTGTTCTCAGGTAGGCGGTACAGGTGCAGTCGGAGAACATCGCCGAGCGTAAAGGTCGCGTGGCTTAAAAAAGCCGGGACCCTGCTCGAGGTCGATGCCGAGCCCCCTCCCCAGGAGTAGATTTTTGTGGCTCGCGGTGCCATCCGAAGGTCGAACCCGCGACTTGTTTCAAGGAAGCTAATACGAAGTTAAAGCTTGTTTTAAGAAGGAAGTTGTGAGGTCCCCGCAAAATGATGCTCGCACCACTCCTCGCCTCGCAGGAAGAGCCTGAAAATAAGGACGGAGCTTCCGCGCAATGCATTAAAGAACAGGAGGGACTTCTCTCCGGACTTGGAGAGAAAACGGCCGATGGCCGCCAGTCTTCCCGTGAGCCTCCGGACTTCTTTGATGTTTCTAAGAGGGGCCATGTCTATTATGGCCTAAATCTTCTCGACTTTTCTGCTGGTCACGAAGTCGGCAAGAAAGTTCCCCTCCAGCTGGTCGAAGGAGTAAATGGAGCATGGGGCGAGCTTAAAGAACCATTCCCGAGCCGGTCCCCGGAGGGTGGCAGGGAAGGCACGGCATAGAAAGGGATCCGATGCGCTGTGAATCATTATGAGGGTCTTAAAGCCCTCCATTCGATCAGCAGGATCACCCTCGCCGTCGTAAGTCTCGAATTGAAGTGGGCAAAAATTTTGGAGTATTTCCGCTTGCAGGATTGCGGTGGAGAAAGGAGGTCGGGTCGGCCTGTGACCCTGGGCCGGTCTCAGGCCGTCGTCGCCGAAGTGGTCGAGGCGGTCTTCCATTTTCTGGAGGCGCTTCAAGATTTCATCATCATACTCCGGCTGGACTGTCGGGACGCGAGACACGCTGGCCTCGGCATCCGAACGGGTGTGAGAGCAGCAGACATCCTCATCGATGGGGGTCCCTCGGATGGCCTCCATGAATTCTTTTCGGAAGTCTTGGAACTCCTGATGGGTGACTGGGGCTCGCTCAGCACGGTTTGGTTGAGCCGGAGGTCACCGTCCGACACGGCTGAGTGCCGGCCCTCATCCTTGGGACGGAGGTTTTGGATGGTTCGGGGCCGAGTTGGAAGCAGCCCCTCCCCTGCTGCGGCTAGCCTGTCGGTTTAGGATCACCCCCAGCAGGTCGGGCTGGACTGGTCGGGAGGCATCCGGTGGGGGTCCGTGACTGACCCCCGGGTTGTTAGATGCCTGAGCGTCGGCGCTGACGCCCTGTGGAGGCACGTCCTGCCGACATGCAAAGGTAACAGTTTTTGCGGCCTTGGGCGCCATGTGAGCTCGGGTCGACGGGGGTACCGACGGAGGCGGAGCTCGGGTCGGCGTCTACAAGGGTACCGTTGGAGGCGGAGCTCGGGTCGGTGTCTACAATAGGTTGTTTCCCACAGACGACGCCATTCTGATGCGGTTTGTTTTTGGGAAACGTGTGGATGCACCATGCGTGAGTTCTTACTCGATTTGTATTGAAGGAGGAGACTCCTATGCAGACGACCCTTGACTGGACGAACGGTACTGAGGTAGGTGGTATTGAGGTGGAGACTGATGCTCGGCTCGGATCTTTGGGGCTCGGATTCGAGGGTCTCGTGTACCTGCAGACGATATCGGAACACCGGGGTTGGTCCCGGTGGCAGACCCTCCGACGATCTAGTCAGTCACTAAAGGAGAGTAACAGTAACTAGGATTTGAGTGAAAAAATTTGATTACCTGGAGAAGGAGTAGGGGTCTGGTATTTATAGGAGAAGCCAACCGGGTCTGGACCCGTTTGGGGCCGGGTCTGGACCCGGTTGCCCGTGGGGCTGAAGTGGTGAAAATCCGGGCGGTATAGGGCTGACGTGGCAGGCGCCCAGGCAGTTTCCGGACTGATGTGACAGAGGCCTGGGCGGTTTTCCGATGCTGACGTGGCAGATCTGGGGGATCAGAAGGTGCGCGCATCCTAAGGGGATCCCGTGGCCCAGGATGGGCCACGTCATTTCTAACCCATATCAATGACCGAAATAGATAAAAATATAATTATTTGGGTTTTTCATACAAGAGTAACACATGTTATTAAATAAGATAAACTTAAAAAAAGACACAGTGCATATTATCATTGTATTGTCTAAGTTCCATATAATTTTATGAGTCTGTTAAAATTATTTTAATCTGTGCAATTTGCAAAAGGGTAACACTAGTTTATATATAATAATAGGATATATAGAATTATTTATTAATAGTGGGCCTATAGGAGAGTTGTATGCACTTGGATGTATAGGTGATTGATTTGGGCTTTAGGCCATGAAATGCCATGAAATGATTTGGATTGTTGGCTGGGAATTGATAACATGTTATGATATTTCATAGGGCATATGTATAATAGGATATATAGAATTGATCACATTCTTGTTGAATTTACAATTATGTTTCTGCACATATGTGCATTTTAGTCAAGTTTCACAGGAACAGTAAATCAACAACATCTTAGAATATTTCATAAGGCATATGTATGTGTGCTTGCATGTGATTGTCGTCCCTCTAGAGCTTCTGGGACCCTTCTTCGCTCGTATTCTTCCGTTTGTTCCCGGAAGATGATTCCTCGAGAGTGGGGGGGTTGAGAGCCTCTTCCACTCGAATGTACTTCTCACTCCTAAGCAGGAGTTCTGAGAAGTTTCGAGGAGGCTTCTTGGCAAGGGACGCCTTGGGGTCGGCGTTAGTGACGTTGTGCCCGAATACCGCAGAGGTTACTTATTGGTTGAGGGAGGGAATGGACCGGGCTTCGGCGGTGAAGCGCCGAACGTAATCTCTTAGGCGTTTACCCTTTCTTTGGTTGAGGGTCACCAGAGATACACTTGTTTTCTCGGTCCGACGATTACTCACGAAATGAGTAAGGAAGAGCCCTTCGAACTGATCGAAGGAGAAGATGGAGGCCAGGGCAAGCCGTGGATACCATTCCCTCGCAGGCCCCTTCAGCATGGCAAGAAAGGTTTTGCAAAGAAGCACATCCGAAGCCTGGTGGATCATCATGAGAGTTTTAAAACTCTCGATGTGGTCAGCGGGGTCCGACTCCCCGGTATACCACTCGAAGTGAGGTGGCTTGAAGTTTTCTGGGACGAGGGCCTCCATGATGGTGTGGGAGAATGGAGGCCTGCTCGGGCGGAGGTTTCTCGCCCGTTGCTCTTCTTTCCTGTCAAGTCGGTCGAGGCCCCTCTCCATCTCGTGGAGACGGCGGTAAACCGAGTCTTCTCTTCGATCATATCTTGCCGAGCCCCGGGACTCATCTTCGTACGAGGTGGGCTGGGGCTGCGGCGATGGTAGCTTGGAGATGGACGAGGACTGGGAGTGCGAAGACAGTGATTTGGAGCCCCCTGAGGACTAGGTGATCGACGGCGGTGGCTCCTAGCTGGCTCAGAAGTAGGTAACATCTGATCATTATTTGGGGCGACATTGAGGGCCCGCAAGACTGCTGCCTGTAAGTCTTGGAACTCTACCCTTGTGATGGGCGCTTCCTGGTCTTGGCGGCCCCTTGGAGCTGCTCGGCCAGTGGGTGAACGACTCCTCTGGCGGCGATGGGGAGACTCCCTCAGTCTCCTAGGAGAGTTCGACCTTCGACGATTGGTTCTGCGAAGGGACCAAGCCCGTTGATGTTCTCGGTGGGGGCCCCCATCATGGGCCCGCCTTTCATCTCGGCGGTGGCGGAGGTCTACATCTTGCTGCCGGGTGATGATGATGTTGCGGAGATCCCCCGACGCATGAGAATTATAGGAGGTCGTGGAGTCGGTGGAGGGGTTGTGTACCGAGACATGGTCGTGACGGTTGGGTTGCTTTTATTGATTAGGACGAGACGTCCCTGTGCCAACTTCTTGAGACCCCGGGGGGACCTGCTGAGGTCGAGGTTGTTGAAGAGGAGGTTGTCCAGGATGCAGTGGATGGAAGGGTTGAGGATGAGGTACCCCTTGTTGCTGGACCGGTTGGATGGGCTGAAGGGGATCCTCCGGTGGCGGAGAAGGAAGAGGAGCGGGAGTGGCCCGACAGCTATAGACCGCTAACTTTCCCTTCCTTGGAGGCATGGCTCGGGACTGTCTTGACTGGTGGAAGAGGCTGGGTTGCTATTCGAGATTTTCCACAGACGGCGCCAATCTATTGCTGCTGATTTCGGTGTGGGAGCAAACAGATAGAATTTGTGGGTTCGTAGGAAATCAAATGAGTCAAACCTGAATACCTTCACCGGCGTTTGACTGGTTTTTCGCTGCTGCCGTGACTTGAAAAAAGTGTGAGACACCGGGGTTGATTCCGGCAACGCACCCTTCGACGCACTTGTCAGTAATCTGAATGATTATGAAAGAGCTTTTGGTATAGAAAGATTGATTATCTTGTAACGGTGGGGGGAGGGGTTTATATAGTCGCCTTAGGAACCAGTTTTGAGATGAGGATGAATCTCTACTTCCCGGTGATAGGATAGAGTCGGTTATGCCATCCATGTAAATAGATCTAGACTAGACCCTTCTCTTGATAGAGAGACAGAGTTTTCAGATCCTTCCTTGTGTATGGATGGATAGAATCAGTTACCCCTTAGAATATGGGGGTTTCAACTGGGTTCGACGAATCTGGACTCCTTTGTAATAAGGTTGTTGTAACAGTCCCTATTGCAGGCTGGATCAGTTTGCCGGGCTTGAGAACGGCCCAGCTGATCTTGTCGGGTCTGTGTCTGCTGAAATTACCGTTTTGCCCCTGGGAGCTTTAAGATCCGTGTCCGATTTGAACAGTTCCGATTTAGCTCTATTTTTACCCATGTACATGATAATAAAAGATTATGAACTAATGAAATCTCCCTTAGTGGTTTCAAAGAATAGGACCGAAATAGATAAAAATATAATTATTTGGGTTTTCCAAACAAGAGTAACACATGTTATTAAATAAGATAAACTGGAAAAAAAAGACGGTGCATATTATCATTGTATTGTCTAAGTTCCATATAATTTTATGAGTCTGTTAAAAGTATTTTAATCTGTGCAATTTGCAAAGGGTAACACTAGTTTATATATAATAATAGGATATATAGAATTATATTAATAGTGGGCCTATAGGAGAGTTGTATGCGCTTGGATGTATAGGTGATTGATTTGGGCTTTAGGCCATGAAATGCCATGAAATGATTTGGATTGTTGGCTGGGAATTGATAACATGTTATGATATTTCATAGGGCATATGTATAATAGGATATATAGAATTGATCACATTCTTGTTGAATAGACAATTATGTTTCTGCATATATGTGCATTTTAGTCAAGTTTCACAGGAACAGTAAATCAACAACATCTTAGAATATTTCATAAGGCATATGTATGTGTGCTTGCATGTGATTGTGATTTATTGATCATATAGTTAAATGAGAAAAAGGATACCTTACTTGCTTGTTGTACTCCGATTTTCCATTATGATTGAATTGACATGCATTCGTATTCACATTATATTTCCTGGTTTCTCTCATGATGCGTAGGCATATGAAGATCACCATTTGATGTGCAAGTGAAGACTTCCTGTAGCCTGAGATTAATGGACAAAGAGTTTCATATGCGGTGCATGCTTTCAAGACACACATAGTGATTCAGTCTTTTGATAACCCAAGCCCGGAAAGACAGGCATACAGGTTCTTAACTGCAGTGTGGGGTTCATCTTGCAATGCCACATATCCTCATTTCAGTGCTCCCATAATTTATCCACATTTATGTATCATCCTGGAATTTTAAATTATTTTCTCAATTTATCTGGTATATGAAAGCTGAGCAGGAGTCTCCTCGATGCTTTGAGTATAGAACGCTGAACACGCTCAACAACGATCCAAGTGATCCTCAGTATCAGATGGACATGGATGTGCGTTAATTACCTGTTCTGTATGTGCAGTTTTTCTAAATGTTCCTGGCATCTATAATGACGAGTTCTAGGAATTGCTCTTTGCCAGTACATGCTACATTAGTGATCTAGAGAACTTGGACCAATAAAACTCTGTTATTATTCTGTTTTGAGGTTTTGCTTTTATCTCGGATAGTGTTATATTGCTACTGATACATGGAAATACTTGCGAAAGCCTCCAATTTCAAGGTTTTGCTTATACCATTCCCTTATGTAAAAAAGTAGAAGCTTTCAAAACCTTCAGCGTATCAATCTAAATGGTTTTGTACCCTTTTTTTTTCCCTGTACATTACCGAACAACACTGATGTAATAGGATAATGAGTTAGCATGATGGGTAATGATATGGTGAAAATTGGCGCTACATCATCTACATAAAACTCGTGCATATTTGCAATATCATACTTGATATCCATAATTTCATACGCAGCACGGACTTTCCCTATGTGAAACACACATGCTTAACAAAAGTTTCAGGTTTGCTCTCCTTGAAAACAAAACCGATATAGCTATGTGGCCTCAGGTGTATACTAGCACATTTATCTCTATTTGGCACAATGACTGCAGTGATTAGAAACAACTATCATATATTGAGAATAAAAGAAAAAGAAAAAAAGCCTGGATTGTGTGCATTCATGGCAGAGTGGCTGGAGGAAAAAGAGAGTTGAGTCATCTCTTAGGGTAAGTTGGGATGATGGTATTAATTTGTGTAGTTTGGAAAGCAAGGAAGTCCATAATTTTTGTTAAGAAATATGCCAAACACTTGATAGTAGTTTTATTTATTTGCATCTTTTTTCGGAGATTGTCCCTCCTGCAAAGAAACTCAAACTCAAGCTAAAGCACTGATAGCTTGGTGGCTCGTTTCAAAGTGGAATTAAGTCCTTTTACAGCATTTGTAGTCGTTGACTATAAAGCCAATTTTTGCAAAATTTGGCCAAGAGAATCCCTCAGTCCTCGGCCAAATACCCAAAATTTAGGTTTAGGTTTGAGAGGAACGATTTTTTTATTTAGATATACTATTTTTCGAAACTATTTGCAGAAAGATGATAGTTGTCAAAGTATTTGTGTTTGTGGACTCAACATTTGTTTCATGCTCGTCGTTGGGACACGGGGCGAGTTTAATGCTAATTTTTTAAGAAACTTGCCGTTCCTAATGACTAGTTCAGTTCAAAATTTTCAATAAAGACTCGTCGTTCCCAATGGCGAGAACATTTACACTATACTCGCTATTAGGAATAGCGAGTTTAGTTTAAAATTTTCAATAAATATTCGTTGTTCCCAACGGCAAGGACATTTATACTAGACTCGCTGTTGGGAACCGCGATAATGTAGGAAATTTCACAGAGAGTGAAGCACTCTGTTGGACTTAGTGAATTTTTAAAAAAATTCTATATAAATATTTTTTGAACTAAACTTGCCGTTCCCAACAGAGAGTCTAGTGTAAATGTCATTGCCGTTGGGAACAACGAGTCTTCAAAAAAACAAAAATTAGAATTATACTGGTTGTTCCCAATAACGAGTCTAGTGTAAACCACCACAAGTGGCCTAGCGGTTAGAAGCGGGACTTGGGGTGTGCTCCCCCACAGATCCCGGGTTCGAGCCCTGGGTTTAGATGACATTTGTGGTGGCCACGTGGCCGTAGGACAATGTGCCTGCGCAACAACCCCGTCACGGGTCCTGGGATTAGTCTGAGCCACAAGAGGCGGATGGATACCCATGTCGTCAAAAAAAAAAAAAAAAAAAAAAAAAAAAAACGAGTCTAGTGTAAATGTCATCGTCGTTGGGAACGACGAGTCTTCAAATTTTATTTTTTTAAGAACTAAACTCGCCGTTCCCAACAACGAGTCTAGTATAAATGTCCTCGCCGTTAAAGACGGCGTGTCTTCAAAAAAAAAAAATTTGAACTAAACTTGCCGTTCCCAACAACGAGTTTAGTATAAATGTCATTGTCGTTGGGCATGACGAGTTTTCATTGAAAATTTTGAACTAAACTCGCCGTTGGGAACGACGAGTTTCTAAAAAAAACTACACTCGCCGTATTTCCAACGGCGAGCATGAAACAACCAAACTCGCTGTTGGGAATGACGAGTTTAGTTGTTGAGTCTACGAGCACAAATACTTTGACAATTGTCATCAATCTGCAAAAAGTTTCGAAAAGTGGCATATAAAAAAACTTCTTAGAGGAACAGTAGTATGCTAGATTTGAGAGAGAAATATAAATTTGGAAATTATAGCTCACGAACATGATATTTCGCCCGTTCAGAATTTTGAAATTATAGCTCGAGAAACATGATATTTCATCCATTCAAAAATTTCCCCCTAAATTATATCTGACGGGATTTGACCTCCCGTCCATGACTTTTTAAAAATTAAAAATGTGTCGGCTGGGATTTGATCTCCCGTCCTTGACTTAAAATAAAATAATAATAATAATAATTGTGTCGGACGGGATTTGATCTCCCATCTCTGACCTTTTAATTTTATTTTTAAAATGACAAATGGGATTTGATCTCCCGTCCTTAACTTTTTATTTTTAAATTTTTTTTATTTTTATTTTTAATTATTTTTTTCTGGTGTGGGATGGGATTTGATCTCCCGTCCGTGACTTTAAAAAAAAAAAACCGGATTTAATATCCTGTTCTTGACTTTAAAAAAAAAAAAAAAATCGGACGTGATTTGATCTCCTGACCGTGATATTTTCTTATTTAAAAAATGTCATATTTTGGATTCAAACGAACAACAACTACAACCCCAAATTCATATTTTTAAATATCAAATATCCAAATTTTGAGTTGGGAAGGCTACATATGCTCTTAGCCCATTCCAATACTAAACATTTTTCTGTGGTTGCAGATGTGAATGTAATTCATCATGAAGTACATGCTTTTAGTTGTTTTGTGTTGGAAAATATTTCGAAGTAGTATATAATAAATGCAATTAAGCAAATTAAAATGCCCAACATTGAACATTCTACCGTTCTGAACTTCTTTATTGTTCTCTTATACTAATGGATGTTCTACCAAGTGTGCAAATCTTTCCTTAACTTGTTTTAGGCAATATTTAAAAAAAGTACGCAAAGTTTTGGACCAGTTTAAAAAAAGTACACAAATATTTTTTTTTTAAAATAAAAAAAAACACAATGTTTAAATTAACTCCGCTGGATTAGTTAGGATTAGGGTTAGTTCGTGGGGGTTTATTTAAACATCTGATTAGTTAAGTGATATTTTTTTAAACACAAATAAAAAATGAATGTGATTTTTTTAATCACAAATAAAAGATGAAAGTGGTTTTTTTAAACCCTACCCTAACCCTAACTCTAACTAACCCAGTGGAGTTAATTTAAAATTGTGTCCTTTTTAATTAAATTTTGTTTTTTTGTGTACTTTTTTTTAAGCTAGCCCAAAACTTTGTGTATTTTTTTTATATTTAGCCCTTATTTTATTCTGATGCTTTGGAGATACTTGTTTTATTATAGGTTCTACCCCCCGCCCTCACATTTTATCGTTTTTTTTAAACTCTATATAGCGGTCGCCAACCCTTGGGAGGAGCGGTGGGAACTCGACGACATAGGGAGGCCTTGTCGAAGTTGCAACGGGATGAGAGCATCGTCAAGAATAGGGGATGGAGGAGGAGGGTGAAGGGTGGCCGGGGAGGGGGCGGTGTAGCCCTAGCCGCCACCCCCTCCAAACTCATATATAGATCTAGGGTTTTCATTTTTGATTTTTTGGGGGAAATTTCTCTGTATAAATTTTCTAGAGAGAGAAATCATGTTTTTTTTGGGGAGTTGCTATGTAGAGACTTTTCCTTTCTTGTGTAAAGGAAAAAAATGTATTCTTAGAATGAACTTCTTTATTGTTCTCTTATACTAATGGATGTTCTACCAAGTGTGCAAATCTTCCCTGAACTTTGGTTTATTCTGATGTTTTGGAGATACTTGTTTTATTTATCGTTTTTTTAAACTCTATATAGGGATGGCATAAAAATATAAACCGATTCGAATCTGACCCAAAATTTAAGATATGGATCTTCATAATAGATCTTTTTTTTATTATTGGATATAGATATGGATATTTGTGTTGGAATTAATTTTTGCAGTTTTCCGGGCCGGATTCCGGCAGGCTCCGGCCACCGGCGGCGCCGGAAAATGAGTGGATTGCGATCCTCTCGACGGGTACTATTCCGTAGTATACTCACTTGCCAAAAACGAATTCCGTATGAATGAAAAATGTTGGTCCAAAGTTGGGTACTTAAAAGGTACTAACTTGGCAATTTGGTGAAAATGGATAGTCCCATATCGGAAATTGGAAAAGATTTTTTCTAGTATATATACTAGAAAACTGGACTAAAGGGCATGACCCGGGGATTACCACTAACGTGTAGTGGAGAGAGGACTTAGCCAAAATGACAAACACACACGCGCGCGTGCGTCGGCCCAGCCCGGCCCGGCCCGGCTCGGTTCGGTTTGGCTTAATTTTTTTTTTTTGCCCAGACAAAAACTCTTCCCCTACTGAACTGAAAAGGCTTTTCAGATTCAGTAATTGGTACCCATTACTCTGTAACAGCAGAGTAATGACTCACCAGTTATGAATCTGAAGAGTCCCCATTACTCTGCTGTTACAGAGTATGGCATCTGAACAGTCTCCAGTATCAAAAATCTTCCTCTATAAATCCAGACAGAAACTTTTATACAGATAGAGAATTTTTTGGTCTGTTCTTCTTCTTCTTCTTCTCCTCTGTGTCAGTGTCAACTGAGAGTACATCACAGGCAATGGTTCGGTGAATCTCTGAAGCAAGGGTGCTGCGTTCTTCAGAGAAGGTACAGTTGTATCCTGGAAAGCAATTCACCGGTAACCGTCACACTACGGGGCGAATCCTGCTTTAAGGACAGAGATTATTAGTCTCGACTCTGTGCAAATTCTTTGACTTACTGTTTTCTTTCCTGTATTTCATTTTCTTCGCAATCTCTGTTGGGATTTTCTATTATTTATATATTCGGGTTCTAACAATCTTAAAGCAGAATTTTTTCCTCACAGATTCTAACAGTTTTGTGAAGTCTATTTACCGGTGCTGTTCGGAAAAAACAACTAACAGTTTCTGTTTCGAACAATTTTAGAGAAGAGAAAACAAGAACATGGAGAACACACTAACTGACATTGCTAATGAGCTTCTCAATACCGAAACACCGGTGACCCAAAATGTGACTGCACAATCGGTTGCGGCACATTCGGTCGTTCTGCCCACGCACATAACCGTGGGAGAAAAACCGGAAAAGTTCAATGGAACTGGATTCAAAAAGTAGCAAGGGAAGATGCAATTCTACCTGATCACATTGAAGCTGGACAGATTCCTCACTGAATCTGCACCGATGCTGGTGCCAATGGATGCACACTCCGTTGCTGTAGTTGATGCGTGGACTCAGGGCGACTACCTCTGTAGGAACTACATCCTGAATGGCTTGGTAGACCCCCTGTACAACGTCTACTGTGTCTTCAAGACGTCCAAACTCCTGTGGGGGTCCCTGGAAAAGAAGTACAAAACAGAAGACGCCGGGTCCAAGAAATTTATTGTCGGCAAATTTCTGGACTACAAGATGATTGACTCCAAAACTGTGGTGAGTCAAGTCTAAGAACTGCAGGTTATAATGCACGACATTGCTGCAGAGAATATGACGCTGTGCAAACCATTCCAGGTTGCAGCGTTCATTGAAAAACTTCCACCTGGGTGGAAAGACTTCAAGAACTACCTCAAACACAAGCGAAAGAAGATGTCTCTTGAAGACCTAATTGTCAGGCTGCGGATCGAAGAAGAGAATCGCAAGGGTGACAGGTCCTATGAAAATTAGTCCATAGAAAAGACCAATGTGGTGGAGCACGAACAGAAGGGCAAGAAGAGGAAGTTTCTAAAACAGGCCTCAAACAAAAAACCTCTTGCTAAGAGGTTTGCTGGGAAATGCCAGAAGTGTGGTAAGCTGGGGCACAAAATTTCTGAGTGCCGCAGCAAGGACAGTAATCGTTCAGGAACAGGACATGTAAAAGGGAATGAAAAATTCCACGCACACATAGCTGAGAACTTGTCCACTGGTCTCTCTGACCTGGACCTCTGTGCTGTAGTATCAGAGGTAAATCTTGTGGGGAGCAATCCTCGTGAATGGCGGTACGATACTGGGGCCACCAAGCATATCTGCTCGGACAAGAAAATGTTTACCTCATACCAGAAGTGCAACAAAGATGAACAGTTGTTCATGGAAAACTCTTCCACCTCCAAAATTGAAGGAACATGAAAGATAGCGCTGAAAATTACTTCAGGCAAAGAGCTAACACTCACAAATGTGCTGCATGTTCTAGACATTAGAAAGAACCTGATATCAGGTTCTTTGCTAAGCAAGAATGGGTTTAAGGTTGTTCTTGTTTCTGATAATTTTGTACTGTCTAAGAATGGGGTATACTTGGATAAAGGATATGTAAAGGATGGACTGTTCAAGTTTAATGTAATGACAGTCATCCCTAAAACTATTGTTCCTACTGTTCCCAAAGTTAATGAAATAACTCCTATTGCCTATGTTGTTGAGTCTTCCTCTATTTGGCATGAAAGACTAGGTCATGTTAATGTAAATTCTATGCGTAGATTAATTAACATGAATTTGCTACCAAAATTTAAGGTAGATAACTCAGAAAAATGTGAAGTTTGCACGGAGGCCAAACTCACTAAAACCCCATCACGTTCTGTAGAAAGAAACACAGAAACTCTAGGTCTAATTCATACGGATCTGTGTGATTTAAAATATGTGCAGACCAGAGGAGGCAAAAAGTACTTTGTGACTTTCATAGACGATTGCACAAAATTCTGTTATGTATATTTGTTACATAGCAAAAATGAGGCTTTGGATAAATTCAAAGAATACAAACTTGAGGTTGAGAATTAACTTGGCAAAACGATTAAAATCGTTAGAAGTGACAGAGGAGGAGAATATGATGCACCTTTTAACATGTTCTGCTCAGAACATGGAATCGTTCATCAGACAACTGCTCCTTACTCACCCGAATCAAACGGTACTGCCAAGCGCAAGAACCGAACTCTAAAGGAGATGATGAATGCCTTGTTGTTCAATTCTGGCTTACCCCAAAACATGTGGGGGGAAGCGTTGCTGACTGCCAAATACATTCTTAATAAAATAGCTCATAAAAAAACTGGCAAGACACCATATGAACTGTGGAAAGGTAACTTACCTTCGTATAAATATCTCAAAGTGTGGGGGTGTCTGGCAAAAGTGGCAGTACCTAACCCGAAACAGGTCATCATCGGACCTAAAATGATTGATTGCATATTCATAGGCTATGCATACAACAGTAGTGCATATCGGTTCTTGGTATACAAATCGAATATACCGGATATCCATGTGAATACAATAATGGAATCAAGGAATGCTTCCTTCTTTGAACACGTGTTTCCGTACAAGGATACTACGCACCTCAAACATACACGTGAACAAGGAAATGCAAGCACTTCAGTTGATGAACCAGAATATGATACTGATGAGCCTAGACGAAGTAAACAGGCTAGAACATCAAAATCATTTGGTCCTGACTTTGTGACGACCTTTTTGTTAGAGAATGAGCCCAGAACTTTCAAGGAAGCCATGTCTATGCCTGATGCTCCTATGTGGAAGGAAGCAATCAAAAGTGAAATAGACTCCATTATGCAAAATCATACATGGGAGTTAGTCGACTTGCCTTCTGGATGTAAAGCTCTAGGATGCAAATGGATTTTCAAACAAAAATTGAAACCAGATGGTTCAATAGAGAAGCATAAGGCTAGACTTGTGGTACAAGGATTTAGGCAAAAAGAAGGCTTAGATTTCTTCGATACATATTCCCCAGTTACAAGAATAACATCCATAAGAATGTTGATAGCTATTGCAGCTCTACGTAACCTGGAAATATATCAAATAGATGTTAAAACTGCATTTCTAAATGGAGACTTAGAAGAAGAAATATACATGAAACAACCTGAGGGTTACGTAGTTCCTGGACAGGAAAACAAGGTGTGCAGGCTTGTAAAATCACTATACGGCCTGAAACAAGCTCCAAAACAGTGACATGCAAAATTTGACAATATTATGATGTCAAATGGTTTCAAAATAAATGAATGCGATAAATGTATCTACATCAAAGATACTCCAAATGGATACATTCTGGTCTGTCTGTACGTAGACACCATGCTCATTATTGGAAGTAATAACGACATTATCAAACAAACTAAGAGCATGCTTACTGGCAAGTTTGACATGAAAGATTTGGGAATTGCAGATGTCATACTAGGAATCAAAGTTTCCAGGACATCTGAAGGGATTACTTTGTCTCAAGCTCATTATGCTGAGAAAGTACTTGAAAGATTCAAGAATTACTCCAATGGGACAGCAAAAAATTCCATCGATCCAAGTCTTCACTTGTTCAAAAATACAGGCGAAAGCATATCACAACTGGAATATGCACGTGTAATTGGTAGTCTGATGTACCTAACAAATTGTACAAGACCGGACCTAGCACATTCGGTAAACGTACTGAGCCGATACACGAGTAATCCAGGACGAAGTCACCAGAAAGGAATAACTAGAGTTTGAACTACTTGCGACATACTCAGAGTTATGTGCTGCATTACACCAGATATCCAGCAGTACTGGAAGGCTACAGTGATGCCAACTGGATATCGGACTCCAAGAACTCAAAATCCACAAGTGGATATGTCTTCACACTTGGTGGTGCAGCTGTGTCATGGAAATCCTCTAAACAAATGCTATTGGCCAGATCCACCATGGAATCTGAGTTTATTGCTTTAGACAAAGCGACAGAGGAAGCATAATGGCTTCGAAACTTTTTAGAGGATATTCCTATGTGGAAAAAACCAGTGCCTGCCTTATGTGTACACTGTGACAGCCAATCGGCTATAGCACGGGCACTGAGTTATATGTATAATGGTAAGTCTCGTCATATCTGAAGGCGACACAAAACCATTAGACAACTACTCTCAAATGGAGTAATCTCTATAAAATATATAAAATCGGCCGACAACCTAGCGGATCCATTTACTAAAGGTCTGTCGCGAGAGCAGGTTATGAGATCATCAAGAGGAATGGGTTTAAAGCCTATGACGAAAGAGGATACTTGATGGAAACCCTACCTAGGAATTGGAGATCCCAAAATCTAGGTTCAAAGGGACAACTAAATCTTGTTGAATCGACGGAAGCACTGAGAGATTAACATCTCATACCCACTCTTAGGATGATAAAACAAGTGCTGCCTGCAAATAGTTAGGATAAACTTGGCTTTTAATGATTCCCATAGCTTTGAAATAATAGTGGGTATAGCAGGATACTCTTTATGGGCAATCACCTTGTGAGTGTGAAATGGGGCCGTTTCTAGGAGAATGAAGAGAGGCTACATTCTTCAAGTTCACTCACGATTAACCAGGGATGTTCAAGGCCAAAATGAACACAACAAGAGAACTTAGTTCTGTGAGGAGATGAAACTGTGTGATAGTTATTGTCTAGGTTCACATCAAAGCCCGGGTAGTTCAATACATCATGATCACTACCTGGTCAGGTGAATCCGATAGCTAATTACTAAGGGTGGTTCAAAGTTGAAAAATTACTACCATTCCTGATGCAGTGATTTTCCGATTGTACTCTCAGAGTCTTTCTGTCATGTTTTATGTTTTTTCTGTCGTGTCTGGATTACATGGTCTGGTAATTTTCATTCATGTGGGGGATTGTTGGAATTAATTTTTGCAGTTTTTCGGGTCGGATTCCGGCAGGCTCCGGCCACCGGCGGTGCCGGAAAATGAGTGGATTGCGATCCTCTCGACGAGTACTATTCCGTAGTATACTCACTTGCCAAAAATGAATTCCGTATGAATGAGAAATGTTGGTCCACAGTTGGGTACTTGAAAGGTACTAACTTGGCAACTTGGAGAAAATGGATAGTCCCATATCGGAAATTGGAAAAGATTTTTTCTAGTATATATACTAGAAAACTGGACTAAAGGGCGTGGCCCGAGGATTACCACTAACGTGTAGTGGAGAGAGGACTTAGCCAAAATGACAAACACACATGCGCGCGCGCGTGCCCGCCCGGCCCGGCTCCGGCCCCGGGCTTGGTTCGGCTCGGCTTGGTTTGGTCTGGCTTAAATTTTTTTTTTGCCCAGACAAAAACTCTTTCCCTACTGAACTGAAAAGGCTTTTCAGATTCAGTAACTGGTACCCATTACTCTGTTACAGCAGAGTAATGGCTCACCAGTTATGAATCTGAAGAGTCCTATTACTCTGCTGTTGTAGAGTAATGGCATCTGAACAGTCTCCAGTCTCCAAAATCTTTCTCTATAAATCCAGACGGAGTCTTTTATACAGATAGAGAATTTTTTGATCTGTTCTTCTTCTTCTTCTTCTCTTCTGTGTCAGTGTCAACTGAGAGTACATCACAGGCAACGGTTTGCTGAATCTCTGAAGCAAGGGTGCTGCGTTCTTCAGAGAAGGTACAGTTGTATCCTGGGAAGCAATTCGCCGGTAATCGTCACACTACAGGGCGAATTCTGCTTTAAGGACAGAGATTATCAGTCTCGACTCTGTGCAAATTCTTTGACTTACTGTTTTCTTTTCTGTATTTCATTTTCTTCACAATCTCTGTTGGGATTTTCTATTATTTATATATTCGGGTTCTAACAATTTGTAGATCCGAGTCTGATAACCTGATGATAATCCGAACTATATATATTTGTATATGTAATATGTTTATTTAAACATATATCATAAATCTATAAAGAATTTAATGCGTAGATATTGTATTTTATTTGTTTTCACCTATAGTATAAATGAATTTTGGGAACTAGACAATGCAAATAATAATATACTATATATTTCATAATATACACATACTAGTAATTTTTTAATTATTATTTTTGATTATAAAGATGAAAATCTATGCTTAACTATTGAGATAATATTATTTTTACGTTTCAATATTTGTTTATCTACATGTATATGTAATAAGTAAATTTATCAAATAGTTTTATATGTAGGATTTTTTTATTCTTCTTCAAGAAGTTAATAATTTATGTAAAAAAGCGAATATCTGAATCTGAAAATAATAACAGGATCCGATCTGAATAAGTTTGGATCCACATGTGGATTTTATAGGATCCGGCTTATTGTCATGCCAAACTATATCCTTATTACCCGGAAAAGCAAAGAAAAAAAAAAGAATCATTAAGAAAGAAAAAGCCCAAATCGGACCCCGAGCCAGACCGGATCAAAACGATTCATTTAGAGCTGGTATCGGGTCGGGTCTTCCACTACCCGGACCCGGACCCGGACTTGCAAGAACCGGGTCCGGGTCCTAGTTAAAAAAAATTATCCGTTGGGCTCGATAGTAGAGAATAAATATTTGCACTTAAGTATTTTTGCACCTGCTACCTACGATTCTAACAGTTTTTGCACTTAAGTACATGAATTAATATTATATTTACACATCTATCTTCAACAATTACTTTTATATGTATATTTCTATAACCCTATTATTCAAATTTTATATATTTGAGGTATTTTTTAACGGGTAGGGTCTGGGTTCGGATCCAGGTCGGTTCTATTTTGAGCGGACCCGGACCCAAAGGCTCATCGGGTCTTATTTTTAGAGATCGGGTCGGTTCTTGTCCAATGCCGGGTCCGGGTATCGGGTAGATGTGACGGTCCTCATGACCTATCCATCTGGATCGTTGGGTTCTCCTAAGTTGATGGGCGATCCAACGGTTATAAATGAGAGTCGTAACCCTCACTCCCCGACTGCTGTAAAAAAACACATTCTCTTCTATCTCTTCTCTCAAGTTCAGATCTCGCAGCCATGGCGATGTCTTCTCGCATCCTCTCCCGATCCAAGCAGGTAACCTCTCTTTGTTTCTGTTATCCTCTTACAATATCGCAATAAACGGATAGGATCTCAAACCACTCCTCTACTGTTCTTTCTCTCTCTATAATTCGGTGTTTCGCTCCTAACCATAGCTTGATCGCCATTCTAGCCAAGATCTAGAGCTGCTTTGAATCTACAGTCGATGTTTGAGAGTCCGATTTGATCTCCGGGGTTTTCAGCCATCGTATGGATGAATAGTTTTGGGGAAAGTTTTTTTCCCCTCCTTAGTTCGCTTCTTTTAGGGTTTATATGCTGGTTGATGTTAATGCCAGCATTTGGATGATGGAGATTCAAAGCGCTGGTGATTTATGATTCTTGTTCACTGATTTTATTAGTTTTATGATGTTTTCTTAAATGATTTACGCTGATAGTATATGCTATTTTACACAACGAATTCAGTGTTTGTTTGCGAAATTATGACTTGTACATAAGATTGGATTGAGTAGCGCATTTGTATACTGTGAATTGTATTTCATTATTTAATCATTAAACACAGTGGTTAAAGATTGGTGTGATTGGATACACACACCTGCTCAAACTTGGTTATTATCAAGGATTGGTATTTTTATTATAGGCGCCATAATTATCTGTCTGTACTTCTTTTCATTACTAGTCCTTTTTAATGCATGTAAATCAAGATAAACCGAGTTGGTTGTACAATTTGATGACTCGTTATACAAATTCTATATAAATTGTTTCACGCTCAAGATAAATTAGTATAATTGCGTTAAATGATTTGAAGAAGTCTTTACCACTTTGCGACTTTTCAGAATGCTACGGTTTTGTGTACCCATTTTCATTCGACTCTGAAACGATTTGTGTTATGGGATGCTTCTATGTAGCTCTTGGATTTACATGTGCGGTGTGCCTTAAGATTATAGTTCTCAATAGCAAATATATCATCGTTGCCCTTCTATAATTTTCTGCTAGTCGTGGAGAGTTAGGGAGGTTGCCAAATTGTCTTTATTGGTCCGAAGCAAACCCGTGTCTTGTCTTTAATTTAGAAGTTCGGAACTCGGAGAGGGTTGATCGACCGACTTTTTGTCAGTCCTTCATGGAGCCTTTGTCTTGATAACCGGCTTCATTTGATGGGCAAAGATTTGGATCATGTACATACTAAAGCAATATGTGTTGCCTGTTCTCTTTGCACTTATACCTTCAACTTATGCTTTGTGACAAATTTGTATGTATAGGTAGTCATGTAAGTTAGGTGATTTGTTATGTAGTAGTTTGTGTTATGGATATCTATAAGTTACTATCGTTGTTCTATAGCTTCTTTTGTTTGCAGGCTTTGGAGGGTTGGAAATGTTGACATTATTCATTTGGCTCCTTGAGATAGTTTTCCCTCATGTTCCATTTGCTCATGTGATGTTTTGTTTATAATTGTGGTTGCAGTTATATGCTAGTCAAATCGTTTTGCAACATGACCACTGGGGGCAGGTTCGTTCCTATGCCAAAGAAGCTGCTCCATCTGGAGGACTCCCTCCCCTTAAAGGAGATGGTAAGAAAATCTTCAATGAATTTTTTATGATTTGCTATTTCAAAAGTGTGCTTTTATTCTTTGATCTTTATATGCCACATGAATAAACATCTTGGTAGAATTTACTGACTTTAGAGTCTATTGTGTTTAATTATCAGTGAATCATACTTTTTCCTTAGTGTCATGTGTGGTGGTTCCACAAATTCTGTGTTTCTGAAAGTATAGTGATTTCATATTTGTGCTAACTAGGATAGCATGAGCTAGTTGTAAGCGATCTTAGTAGCGTCTGTGCTACTTATTGAAATATTAGTTTCTCCTGAATTGCCTATTCTATTTACTACACCCTAAAGCCAAGTCATTAGCTTCTAGCTTAATTCTCAAGAATGCATGTTACCCTGCTCATTTGATACGATATTTATACTCAAAGCATGTCTAAAGCCAAATTCATGAACTGGAAGTCGAGTTGGTTACATAATACAAAACAGCTAATTGGGAATGGTTATCAAATTGTTTGAAACTGCGGAGATCAGTCTATTAATTTGATGTCAACGGTGTTTATCTGAAAATTATGCAGCAGACATGAGAAACGTTGTCAATCATGTTTCTAATAATTTGAACATTTTCAAACTGAAGCCATGTAAATTTGAACAGGAAATATCAGCTAGCGTTCATTGAATTATTATACATGAATGGTACCAGTTCAGTGTGCTAACTTGTCTACATCATGTAGACTTGGTTAGTTTTAACTAGGCATCATCCCCCCCCCCCCCCCCCCCCCCCCCCCCCCCCCCCCCCCCTCTTTTTGCTTGAATTACATGTAGATTCGGTTAGTTTTATAACAAGGCATTTTCCCCAACTGTTACTTTTGCTTGAACTGCCAGTCTGATGGTTTTGTTGATATTATTGCCTCATAGATGAGTTCTTTACCTAATTGGTGCATTACTACATTCCAATTCTAGCTTCTCCATTCATGTTGATTATCATAGATTTTGAGACCAAAGGAGCTTTAATTTCTTAAATTCCTTTTGACTGTTTGCAGATGTTTACATATTTTCCACATTTAGATAACACTTTGACTTTTAGTTCCAATAACTCCAGTTTTGTACTCCATTTTTATATTTGTTTTACTCCCTTATATATCATGTTATTGATTTTGACATTGCTTCTTTTGGCAGAGATGTTGAAGAACATCTTTTATGAAGTGAAGAACAAATTTGAGACAGCCATCGGGATACTAAGGAAGGAAAAAATCACAATTGATCCAGATGATCCTGCTGCTGTTAGTCACTATGCAAAGCTTATGAAGACTGTAAGGGAAAAGTAAGTCCTTGCTTTGCTTTTGACGAATTTTTTTAGCCGAAATGGCTTAAAAAATATATTCCATGGTTTTCTTGGTCTAATTTTTCTCTTGGAAAAACCCTAGCGGTTTCCTGTTTGCAATAGCAATTTGGGTTATTGTGTCATAATAGGGAAGGAGCTAGTTATGCACATGAATCTAACTGAGGAATGTAATGTTGACAGCAATGTTTATTTCTATTTTTGACGAAAATGAATTATATTAGGTCACAGGTCGGGTTTGGAGGTATCATAACAACTACTCATATACACATTGAACAACCTAACAAATATCATTGAAAATTAATGCCATTAAACTTAACATTGCAAGCCTTGACCAGGATCAGTTTGAAGCTTACTCATATTGGAATTTTTAATTTTTACTCCATTTGTGCTCAGAAGATTGTTCTTATAAACCTGTACCAATTTTCTAATAGGCATCTGATATGTTGCTTACTTCTTTTGAGTTGTTAGGCTACTCTTGATTTATTTGAATGCTACTGCTATATGTTGGCCTGCTCTCTACTTGTTCGGAAGTGCAATGTGTGGTTTACAGTCGATATGTTCTTCATGCAGGGCTGGTCTATACTCGGAATCTGATAAGTTCAAATACACTATTCAAACACGAACTCAAGGCATTCCTGATGCTCGAACATACTTGATGACGCTGAAGGATATACGAGCAAAGTATGTACCACTGCTACTGATATACATTTGTATGTTGTGCTTGATATTGTTAGTTCCCAGTAATTTAATTAAAATATTTGGTCTACATAACATGATGTGGTTGTCTTCATAGTTTGATTAATGGTGTTTCCTGATCCTTGTCATATTTGTTTAATTTCTTATTCGACACAAGCTTGTTACACAAATAGTTAGTGAATAGTTTGTGTGCTTAGGACTATTGATAGTTTTCATATGTTTGACTAAGCACAATAATATTGGACAGTGGGAAATGTTAACCTTTTTCTTTCTGGATCTGTTACCTGTGTCCATCATTTCAGTTAAAGTGGTTATTGTTGAAGTACTGTTGATGTATCAGTTTCCAGTCTAGAATATCTGTGGCATATATCGATTTTTTCCCTTGGTCTAATTATGACTGTACTAGACACATGGTGGTTGCACCTTTTGAGGCCAATAGATACTATACTGTTCAATGTGATTTGCCCAAAAGCTTTTAACAAATTAATCGATTTACAGAAAGAAGTTGTTTGCATTTCACTGGAGCACTAATTAAGTGATTGGGTGGCAAACATATCCGTGAAGGCATTGAAACTATATTATTGATCCCTCGTTTTAGAATATTTTTCCTGTTTCTCACAAAGGTTGTCTTCCGTGTATACACGTGTATATTTTTCTTTGTTGGTTTTTGTGAAATTCATTTTGATTGATATCCAACTTCTCTTTGTTGTCCTATATATATATATTTTCCCATGGTGCACTAAAAACTCAATCCACGGCTATTGAAATTCATGATCCACACTGTTCATAGAGTGATGTAATATATCTATATAATAAAATACAAAGAAAGCTATCAAGTGGCTCACCTTCAATATTCTCAAAATCAAAGGCCCAGATCTAACTTCACAAAACATATTTCCCCCCCAAAATTTCAAACTCCAAAACCAAAATTTTCCCCCCAAAACTAAAAAACTCATTACTTTATTATTATTTCTCTCGTCTCTCTTCACTTTTTCATATTTCTCTCTTTCTCTCTCTCCCTATCTCTCTCTCTCTCTTTCATTATTTATTTAGAAATTTAGATTTTAAGATTTCAGATTTGTAAATTTTCAGATTTTTTATGTTTTTTTTATTGCACATGTCATATTGGAAATATCAAATATCTCTTTACCAGTTAAATTTCATCATTTTCCACACTTAAAGTTCTAAAAAGTTAGATTTTACACCCCCATTTATAATTATTTTTCAACATATACTAATGGAAACATGGACTTTTATTTACAACTAATTATTATCATACTATTCAAACTTGAGCTACATAATTGTTGTTTTACTGTTTATAGGGCTTTTCGTATTTTGTATCATTCCGAAGACTTGCCTATTCACGGGCAAATCTAGTATATATATATATTCCCACATGCAAATCTAGTATATATATATATTCCCATGGCGCACTAAAAACTCAATCCACGGCTATTGAAATTCATGATCCACACTGTTCATAGAGTGATGTAATATATATATATATATATATATATATATATATATATATATATATATATATATATATATATATATATATATATATATTCCCATGGTGCACTAAAAACTCAATCCACTGCTATTGAAATTCATGATCCACACCGTTCATAGAGTGATGTAAAATCAATGCATTTCCACTCATCAATGAGGTTGCAAACTGAACGCTTTTTCAGCAATAGAACAATTGCGATCACTTAATGCATGGGCAAAATATATCAAACTTTGATAATCTTTCTTCCTCTTATGTTTTATGACATGTTCAATACTTTAAATGATGTGGATCATGCATTTGAGATGCATTTGGGAGGAGGGGTAGAATTTGTAGGGTGCCGTAGGAGTAAATTTTCTCCTATGCCACATTTCCTCTCTCTCTCTCCCTCTCTCTCTCTCTCTCTCTCTATATATATATATATATCTATATCTATATATATATATATATATATATATATATTAATTTAATTTTAATGTTGCCTACTGTCACTTATGAAGTTCTATAATGACTCATGTTTGTATGATTTTTTACTGCACTGTTCATAGAGTTCTATAATGACTCATGTTTGTTGGATTTTTTTACTGCACTGTTCATAGAGAGGGGGCAGCGGTGGGCGAGTGGTGAGGGAGAGGCGGCGAAGGTGGGCGAGTGGTGGGTTTCGGGATTCAATCAAGAAGAAGAAGAAATAGAGGGGGGGGGGGATGACGGCTGTGAAGGATAGGGTAGGGATTATTTAGGGTTTATCACAAACCCTAATTGTATCTTAATGTCTCACACAATAAGAGATAAATGAAGAGCACAAACTCAATCACAATAATTTTTAAAGTCAATAATAACATACCTTCTCACTATTCTCAAGGCCTATATATAGGCTCAAAACAAAATGTCAATATAAATCTCTAAAATATTCTAATGAAGAAAAATAAAGGGTGTAAATTACAAAACTACTACATATAGCTAAATTACCCGAAAACAAATAAAAATTGCTGAAATAAAGATAACTGCGCTATTAGAGTAGCCAATCTAGACGATGTCTGCGCTGACAGAAGCGCCCAAATCGTCTCGAACTGATGTCCTCATGACCTCATCACAAAATATCCAACTTTGATAATATTTATTTCTTTTATGTTATGTGACATGTTCAATACTTTAAATGGTGTGGATCATGCATTTGGGAGGACGGGATAGAATTTTTAGGGTGCCACTCCTATGCCACATTTCCTTCCCTTCTCTCTCTCTCTCTCTCTCTTTGTGTGTGTGTGTATATATATATATAAAATTGAATTTTAATGTTGCCTGCTGTCACTTGTGAAGTTCTATAATGACTCATGTTTGCTTGGATTTTTTATTAATGCCACTCATACATGTATGTATATTTGTGAATGACATGTATTCATAGGATATTCTTTTCTCATGGAAAGTGGCATTCTGGTAATAGTAAGGGAGTTGCACAGAATCGATTCAAAATTGAGCTGTTTCACCAAAATGGTAATGTCTAAAAAATGTGCCTTTAGAGGATGCTGACTGTTTCTCACAAAATGGGCAATCGTCTATGAGGGAGCATAGAGCATAGATAGAATCAGTTAGATTGGATTAAGTTGATGCCATCCAGCTTGTAACTATCATTAGTGTAAATTAACACAGATGACGGTTCAGTGTTCTTCATATCAACACTGGTAGAACTGATACTAAGGATTTGACAGGAAATCTCTGTTTAATGAACTTCTTTGATATCCTTGTTTGTTTATTGCTCTTGATGGTACTTTTGATGCCTTGTTCGAGGTAGCAGATATTTATTTAATTAGTTTAGTGGTAACTCAGTTTTGTATAACTTCCCTTTTCTCTTAAGATCTTACTGGTTTATAGATTTTCTTTTTTCTGCGCTAGTTTACAATACTGAGTATTTTGGGAGTGGTTGGTATGCTTGCTAAGAGGCAACATGAAGAGTGCAGTAACCTGCGAAAGACGGCAGTGATTTTCTTTAAAACAGTGGTCCTGTATGTTTTAGGTCTTGATAAGCGACGGTTACGAATACATCGTGAACTTATACGTTCTAATTTCATTAACCAATAATGATATTATTATCCATCAGCAGTCTCCGTTCCAGTCGTGAATTGATTTACACTAGTTTCTGTTAGCTTTCACTATGTCCAAGCATTATTTTATTTTCTCCTTTCTGTTACAATTTCTGCATAAATTGAAAAATCAATCACTTCGGGAGATACAAGTCAATTTTCATTCATTTCATAGGCTGGTCTGGGCTGGTGTCAATCTTTCCTTAAAGAATGCAACTATCTGAGGTGAATCACATAAAAACAACTGTTCATTTTTTGTTTTGTTTTTTGATGTTGATGCTTTTACAATTATCTTTTTCTAGGAGTGGCCTCTTTGATAGCTTTGGTGCTGAAGCTATGATGATGGAAGCATTGGATAAGATCGAGAAGGAGATTAAAAAGCCACTTCTAAGGTCTGACAAGAAGAACATGGCCCTCCTCCATGCTGAGTTCGACAAGATCAACACAAAGTATGTACTAATGTTTTTCTGATACTGTCCTACTACCGTAAGAAATATTGCTGTACATGTCATTTGCTTTCTTCTTATTAATGTTTGTGTTGCTCATTCTACATTTTACACTTGACCTGTTCATTAAAACAACAGTATTGCAAAACTAGGAGCCAAAGTCCCAACCATGGCATACTATTAAAATACTATTAATTTGGTTAAAATTTGGCTCTGTCGTGAAAACATGCACTAACAAAGTTAATGATTGTCGACATTTTCAATATCATAAAGGTTTATGTTGAAAAAACTCTACTGCTGCATTCATATATAAACTTTGTGCCCTCTGTTTACTTCTTGTTTTGATTTGTTATATTTATATAATGCTTCTCTTAATTACAAAAATATAGCCCTTCTAAATATAGCTCTTCTCTGTCTCTCTTGTCCTGCTAAAATTTGATTTAGGCTTGGCATTCGAAAGGAAGATCTTCCCAAGTATGAGCAGGAATTAGAACTCAAGATTGCTAAAGCTGATTTAGAAGAACTAAAGAAGAATGCTGTAGAGGCAATGGAGACCCAGCTTAAGAGGTTTGTATTCCTTGTTGATGGTGCTTACAGCCTGTTAGATATTAATTTTGTTATACTATCTCGACTCCAATTTCTGAGTGATAATGAATGACATGTAGCTTGAATGCATTTACCTGATTTTGTATATCTCACCAGGGAGGAATTCAAGGACGAGAAGATGCCCGACGTGAAGTCATTGGACATTAGGAACTTCCTCTAAGATTTTTTTGCTTAGATTGTATGGACTATGAATTTGCCACTAAGCGGTTGGCATTTTCTTTCCAACTCTCTGCGGAGAGTTATTGCTGCTTGTGCATGACTAGCATGCCTTTTGATGATGATGTTGATAAAAGCTTTGATTTAAACTCTCGGCAATAAATATAACAGAAAGACCTCATCTATGATGGAACTGAACTGATTTTCCTATGACTGCGATATTTATGGTTTGTATGTATCCAAAGTTCTTATTAGAAGAGTAGCATATTTGCTAGATCCCTGCATATTTTCTGCCAACTGTGAAAGTATCAGATGCTTGATACTGAATGCTATGGGTATCAGTTATGATCTGTTGGTAATTATTTAACTATCGTCTCCTTACCTTTTAATGTATGATATAATGCCTAAGAACAAAAAAAATAAAGAATAGTGCTACAAGTACTTGATAATTATTAATTAGTAGGGTACTTATTAATGTGCCTACTAATGTAACTGATGTGATCTAATGTAATTGATGTGATGAGTTTTTACGCCAAATTCAATTAGCATGAATAATTATGGCAGTTATCATTGTTTTATTCAAATATTGCGGAGAGTAATTATTCTCTTTTGAGTATATATACCATAAAAGTATGTTGCAATTGGATTCTATGTCGGTTAACACATTAATGCTGCATGTACATCTCCCAAATATTTGAATTTTTGACTAAAATGACCCACTTTTTGAAAGTTTTTACCAAAATGACGCACTTTTGAAAGTTTTTACCAAAATAATCCACTCGCTACAACGGTCGCTAACTGAGTTAGCGAGTGTATACTTGGCCTTTTTTTCAGGTTTTACCACTTAGAGAAAAACATTAAGAAAAAAGTCAAATATACACTCGCCACCTCAGTTAGCGATCCTGTTTTCACTAGGGTCACTAACTCAGTTAGCGAGTGTGGTACAAATGAATTGAGGAAAAATATATTTTCGCTTGAATTATAAAAAAATCATTGGGTTTAGAGTCGCTATCTCAGTTAGCGAGTGTGTTTGTACCACATTCGCTAACTGAGATAACGAGTGTATTGACTTGAAGAAAAATATATTTTGATTTAGATTCGCTATCTCAGTTAGCGAGAGTAGTACAAACACACTCGCTAACTGAGATAGCAAGTCTAAACCCAATTCGTTTGTACCACACTCGCCAACTCAGTTAGCGAACTTAGTGAAAACAAGGTCGCTAACTGAGATAGCGAGTGTATATTTGGTTTTTTTTTTTTCTTTCAGGTTTCACCATTTGAAAAAAAAACTGAAAAAAAAAAGCCAAGTATACACTCGCTAACTCAGTTAGCGATCCTGTTTTCACTAGGGTCGAGTCGCTAACTAAATTAGCGTGTGGGTCATTATGGTAAAACCTTTCGAAAGTCAGTCAGTTTGGTAAAAACTTTCAAAAAGTGGATCATTTTGGTCAAAAATTTCAAATATTTTAGTTGATTTGTTGAAATCCTATGTGGAATCCAATAGACATGACCACTTGTGGTATGAATCCAATAGACATCACACATGCTGCATTTTTTGGTTTTTTATCCCTAATTTGTTGCGTGATTGTGGCTTGGTGATCACTGATCACTCCAATCCGATATCCCATAGGGTCCCATGTCTTTTCTTCTCACGGAATTGGAGAATCTTTTTCATGGAAACAGACACAGATCACGCTCGAGACTAACGATTTTGTTGCTGAATTTAGTCACATACTTCCACTGTTTTTTTGTTTTTTGTTTTTGTGGCATTGCATTGCTGTGCGGTGCGTCCTGCTTTTCTTTGACACAGCATTAGTTAAGATAGATTTAGATCTTGTTTGGACTTTGCTTCACAAGAGTGATATTATTAGCAAGTCACAGTTTGTTTACCCATATAATAAAGACTAGAAAATATATTACCGTATTCCATTAAAAAGTATCCATTGCCAAATAGTATATTGGAACAGAACTGTAGATGTGCGAAGTCAACTGTTCCTTCAAATTGAATATATACTCGGTGTCTTCCTCACAAACCGAAACATCTCAGAATTGATGAACATGAATTGTAATCGAAATGTATATTTCAGCGGTGTTAATTATATTGATTGATGAATAAGCTAATTATTTGATTTCACTATCAATCATTCATTTGGGTGGTCTCCACATTATCAAAAAGACAGAGCCCTGCTGGTCATCGTAGCGTGTTCTTCACTTCAGAAAAAAACTGGTACGATTAATTTTCTTAGTATAGAATATCCCTTTCATATATAGGGTATATTCACACTATATGCTTAATATAATTTATGATAATATTGTATTGAGTAACTGCGCTTCTTCTATCTACCTGTTAATTGAAGATTTTATTTTTCTTTTTAATTTCTGGTCTTCGATGTTAAAAATCGAAGTAAAAGAATCTCTTTGCGGTCGAAGACTGGGAGATTCCCTAACTTGTCTCAGCAACCTTAATGCTATTTAATTTCTCTACATTTCTGTGTTTCTTGATGACTTCCAATATTTTTTCACAGGTTTGAGGCTGGCTTTGGTCTCTCTATTTTGGATGCTGCGTTCATCTGCACTCGTTGTCTAACTTTGCTTCGTTCGTGCATGTACAGCAATGAATGTTTTCTTTTCTTTTAACCACCCTGTTTAAATGTCTTTTTGCTGTATGCTATTCCAGTTTAGTCTGGCTTGGACTTTAGACGGAACCTCCTTTTGGTTTGGTTGTACTTATTTTGTGGGATCGCTAGCCTCGTGGTGGGCAGGCGTTCCTTGTCTGCTCCTCTGGATGCTGCCGATGTTGGTTTCTGAATTTTGTTGCTTATTATTGTGCTTTACTATGATGGTTATCTCTTTGTCCCTATCGTCTCAGTGATGTTTGTCTTGAGGATATTCGTTTCGTTTAATGTGAGATTGAGTTGTGGAGGTGTTTGGCCTCTTTGTTACTTTAGTTGGGTTTGTGTTTCTTTTCTGTTATTCCCTGCTCAGTTTTTTTCTCTATTATCTGTAAGCTGGCTTCTTATATTTCCTTCTGGCATCTGCGTCGATGCACCCTGGCTGGTGTTTGGCTCCTGATGTAGCAGCTTTTTGGGAGGATTTCTCTTCTTTGGTTGCGTGGTCATGCACTGTTTGGGGGCTTTCCATTTGGGCGTCCTGTGTTTTTGGGGCTCCATTGCCTTTGTCGGCGACCTGTACCGGCCTAGCATCGGAGTGTTTACCAGCGTTCCTAGCCTTTCAACAGATGCCTCTAGCTTTTGAGCTGCTCTTACAGCTTGTTCCTTGGAGGATGGAGCCTCGCTATTGCCTTGCTGGGGCGGGACCCTGGAGGAGAGCGGCCCCACCATAGTAGGGGTCTGTGAGGGCGCACCGCTCCCTCGTGGATGGCGTTTCCTCTGGCGGTCCTTCTAGCAGAGCTGCTCTTTGGCTTTCGTGTTTTTTGTATCTACTGTACTCAGTTTTTCTTCCCTATTTGCCTAGCTTTTTTTATCGCTGCTCGCATTTATAGCATCTGTGTCGGAGGTTTTTACGACTTGTAAAACGATATTTGTACTGTCCTTTACATTTATTATATAATTGCTTGGCTGGAGTCGCAAGATTCTATCCGGATCATCAAAAAAAAATATTGTATGAGTAATATTTATGTATGTTACACGTACTTCTTGTATAGAAGTCGAATTACATGTTGAGTGGGCCTAAAGCCCACTACCCAAACCCATTGTTTATTCTATAAATACTTGCCAGATGTAGTGTTTTAGATATTCCAATGTTGATGCATAAAGTATAATATCTCAAGCACTTCAGATCTAGGCGATAATCTAATACTTTTGTTCTCTCTTATTTTTATTTTCATAATATTAAATAAGCTGTACTAGATTCCTCCCATGACTTTTGCAGGCCTCTTATCGATGGTTTCTTATTGTTCTAGATTATGCAGAGATCTGTCATCGACTCAAAATAGTCAGATTACATGCGATCTAGTACACTGCATTTTGCCATAAGTATACCGCAGTACTGGACCAAATGGTGAAAAACAATGTTACATCACACGACTTAAGAAAGCAAATTGCAATATCAGTACTCTAGTTGCTTAGAGCATTGTAGTTCGTTGACTAAATATGCATAATATGCATATTTTTTTGAAAATATTGCTGCAGTCGTTTGCTAAATATACATATTTTGCATATTTAGCTACAGGCAATAAATAAGAGCGGATTTGAGAATTATGCATAATTTAAAGGATGAAACTTCATGTTGCATCGGTAGAAAAAATATTATTTTTTAATCGTCAGACGAAACATCGAGTTGCGTCGCTCCATTAAAAATTAATTTTTTTTAAAGCAGAAAAAGGTCGGAAAATTAAAAACCCTTGGACTCAAAGTCCCTCATCTCCGCAATCCTCGTCCATTGGGTTTTTTTTAAAAAAAATATTATTGAATTACCTATTTGCCCCTCTTCATTCATCAATGGCTCATTTTCCCTTTTCAAGATAAATCCAACAGCTATTTTTTTATCCAACAGCTATTGGTGTCATTTTTTTTTTCTTTTCTCCTCCGACGCAATATGAACTTCCGTCGCTCAATTAAAAAATATATTTTCCCCTCCGACGCAACATCGAGTTCCGTCTGATCTGGATTTTCATTATTTTAATTTAAATTGGTAAAAAATAGCCTTCGACGACTGCAGCAAACTTGCCAAATGCTATATGCATTTATCCATTTATGCATGCAGGTTTTACACAATGACGACTGTGGATGCTCTTATGTAAAGGTGTAAATTTGTGTAGTCTCAAGCTGAAGAACCACAACTATACTGTATTAGAGACAGCCAACTAATCTTACTAGTATAATGCACGTGTGATACACGCTTACAAAAAATATATTCATCAAATTAAATAAATTGTGCATAGGAAATGATATGGGTCAGATGACGTGGCCCCATGATCCCCTCAGGAAACGTGCACCGCCGGATCATCCGAATCCGCCATGTCAGCCTGAAAACTACACAGGTCTCTGCCACGTCAGCCTGAAAACCGCCCAGGCCTCTGCTATGTCAGCCCTATACCGCTTGGGCTTCTGCCACGTCAGGCCCACGGGCAACCGGGTCCAGACCCGGTCCCAAACAGGTCCAGACCCGGTTGGCTTCTCCTATAAATACCAGACCCCCTATCCCTTATCCAGGTAATCAATTTTTCCCACTCAAAACCCTAGTTACTGTTACTCTCTCTCAGTAGCTGACTAGATCGTTGGAGGGTCTGCCATCGGGACCAACCCCGGTGTTCCTAGACCGTTTGCAGGTACACAAGACCTCGGATCCGAGCCTCCTGATCCGAACCGAGCATCCAGTCTCCACCTCACTCCCGCCTACATCCTTACTGTTCGCCCGGCTGAGGGTCGTCCGCACCGGAGCTTCCTCCACCAATACAAATCGAGAAGAACTCACACCTGGTGCATCCACACGCCTCCCAAAAACAAATCGCATCAGGTTGGTGCCATCTGTGGGAAACTCTCCTAGTGCAGACGCCGGCCCGAGCTCAGCCATCAACGGTATCCCGTCAACCCGAGCTCACATGGCACCCAAAGCCACGAGAGCTGTTACCTCAGTGCATCGACAGAACGTGCCTCCACAGGGCATCGGCACCGACGCTCATGCATCCAACAACCCGGGGGCCAGTCACGGACTCCAACCGGGTGCCTCCTGTCTGATCCAACCCGACCTGCGGGGGATAATCCAGAATCGACAAGCAAGCTGGAGTAGGGGGGGCGCTTCCAAATCGAACCCAAACCATCCCAAACCTCCGTCCCTAAGGGCAGGGGCCGGCACTCAGCCGCGTCGGCCTGTGCCCACCGACTCAGCAAAATCGGGCTGAGCGAGCCCCGGTCACCCACCAGGAGTTCCAAGACTTCCGACAAAAAATCATGGAGGCCATCCGGGGAACCCACGTCGATGTAGACATCCGCCGCTCTCACTCCCGTTCGAATGCCGAGGCCAGCGTGTCTCGCGTCCCAACTGTAGCGCCCCGATTTCCAATACTGGAAAACCGTGACACGAGCCAAGACCTTTCCTTCAATTAGTCACAATACACAGAAAACAGGAAAATTTAAAACTTTTTATTAACTCCATATTACAGGCCATATGTTCCCATTTATACAATAAGTTACATCAGAGTATACATGAAATAGTTATTACAGCGGAAATTAGAACATGTCATTAACTCCTCACTTTCCTTGCCTTGAGTCCTCCTGAATCTCGCACCTGTACTTGCAATCCAGCACCTATGGAAGTGGGGACGTCAGTATTCACTGACGCTTAAAGGCTGATCATATAGCAGCGAATCTCCAATACAATATATACAAACAGGTAAAGTATATCGGTGTAGTTTAAGTGTTCGTGAGTGCAGTGGTTAGAATCTAATAAGTGTCACTCAAACTGGAATATCAATGCACTGCCAATCTAAACTAGAATACTAATGCACTGCTAACTAAACTAGAATACTGATGCACGGTCAACTAGGCTAGAATGCTCATACTCTAATGTCAGCAAGTCTCTGAAAGCAACATGCATCCCATACTACATGCGCCCCATCTCAAGCCGTTTTTCTCCATATATAGGGATTTAAACCCGCGTTATGAATTCTAATTGTACACAACCTGTCCCTGACAGATACAACGTGACTGACGATGTTGCAGACGTGGTCAAGTCCCACTAATGCAGTTCGCCAGTGGTGTCTATGTTGCCACTGCTATCTGGCTAGCGGACCTCACTCAAAAACCTGACGAACCGTCGGGGATACTGCTAACAGGGGAGCCCCCTGCTGCCCCCTGGTCGGACCGTAGTCCAAGGCCTGTTCGTCCTCTTGGCATAGGACCTGACGGAGTTCCGGGGGTCCATCCCCCCTAGCTCCGCCCGCCTTGTCATGGCACTTCAGGAATTAACAATTAGGATACGCAACCCATGTCCCCAACTAGTGAGAAGGCATCGTGCGTATCCCTTTTGACAGGATGGTACAACCCAGTAACACTACCTATGATCGGCCCTAAGGGGCAAGTAGGTCGTGAGGCGTCCCCTACAACCAACTCTTCTCCTTTCTGGCAAAAAGGTCAAGTAATGATTTCCTAAGTCACTATTCTAATGACATTGCTACTCCTACGCAATCTTACATAGTTTCTAACTTAGATTATCATGGTCCAACTCGTGGTCCCTCGATCCAAGACTCTAGTAATGAGATCTCTCTCACTCATCCTTACCCCTAATTTGGATTCTACCAACACTCTCGGCCCACGGTCAACCTATATCGGTTAAGATCCGTCGATGCCCGAAGTGAGATCTATCCATTTTACTCTAAGAGGGTAGGATGTGGTCTTGATGGTCGATGACCCTTAGGGTACTTGAAGACCCTAAACTAGCTTTTTCTCAAGCTACAACTATTAGCACTTCTCAACCTTTATTGCTATGAAGGAAGGGTGCTCATATGCTATGGTTCCATATTAACATTAACTACACCAAGGTAGTTACTCCTACAATTTCCCCATGGCTCTTTCTTATTACTCAACTTATGGCAATTCGACGTAATGCAATTTCAAGCATCAACCTACCACCACTAAAACATGGTATATATGACATAACCATCAACTTATAACACTCTTGATTGTGAATGTGTTTTAGCATGCATTTGTAGCGATCCCAAGCATGGATACATATATAACTAGTATGAACATATAACATTCTCAAGCATGTATACACATCACTAGTATGAACATACAACATTTTCAAGCATGTGTATATACTTCTACATCATCCCTAAAATATGGTAAGTAATTTTACATCAATCCAACAATTATTCTAAGCATATATATCATTCCTAATATGATAGATATTTTTAGAATAAATCCTACAACGTGTAAAGCATGAATATGGCTTCTAAATATTTTTAGAAGTGATCCTACAACATGTAAAGCATGAATATGGCTTCTAATATTTTTAGAAGTGGTCCTACAACATGTAAAGCATGAATGTGACTTCTAATATTTTTAGAAGTGATCCTACAACATGTAAAGCATGAATATGACTTCTAATATTTTTAGAAGTGATCCTACAACACTTGAAGCATAAATATGGCTTCTAAATATTTTTAGAAGTGATCCTACAACATTTGAAGCATAAATATGGCTTCTAAACATTTCTAGAAGTAATCCTACAACATTGGAAGCATGAATATGGCTTCTAAATATTTTTAGAAGTGATCCTTCAACACTTGAAGCATAAACATAGCTTCTAAACATTTTTAGAAATGATCCTACAACATTAGTAGCATGAATATGACTTCTAAACATTTTTAGAAGTGATCCTACAACATAAGTAGCATGAATATGACTCCTAAATATTTTTAGAAGTGGTCCTACAACATAAGTAGCATGAATAATGCTTCTAACCATTTTTAGAAACGATCCTACAACATTAGTAGCATGAATATGACTTCTAAATATTTTTAGAAGTGATCCTACAACATAAGTAGCATGAATAAGGCTTCTAATCATTTTTAGAAATGATCCTACAACATTAGTAGCATGAATATGACTTCTAAATATTTTTAGAAGTGATCCTACAACATAAGTAGCATGAATAAGGCTTCTAATCATTTTTAGAAATGATCCTACAACATTAGTAGCATGAATATGACTTCTAAATATTTTTAGAAGTGATCCTACAACATAAGTAGCATGAATAAGGCTTGTAATCATTTTTAGAAATGATCCTACAACATTAGTAGCATGAATATGACTTCTAAATATGACATAGTTCATCTACTATTACTACTTTCATGGAAACATACATCTACTATTGCTATTTTAATAGAAGCATACATATCTACTACTACTATAACTTTATTAGAAACATATATATCTACTATTACTACTATAAGTATCAACTAAAATTTAACATAAACATCTACAATTAAATTACTACAAAAAGAGATCTTTATTAACACAAGTTTCTTACTAGTAGACATAAAAGAAATCTTTTTAATCTTTTTACAACTAGTGTTTAGAAAAGAAAAGATCTTTTTATTTATTTATTCTACAACTAGTGATTTAGTTAGTTTCTTTTTCTTACTTTAAGATTAAAACTAAACAATAATACAATCAAATAAAAACACTTTATTTTTAGGTTTAATCAACATATATTCTCTTTTAATCCAAGGTTCAACATAGGTCCTACAACCTTACATGGTTGTAAATAATTCATATGCCTTATGTATGGTTCCATATTCAAGTCCTACAACCTTACATGGTTGTATGCAAAATCTTATGTGTATGTATCCTTTTAGTCCAAGTAGTTAACACAAACAAAAGAACTCTTTTTAGATGGTCCCTACTACAACATACAACATAATCACCACACCAAAAATGAAAGTTAAACAAGAGGGTAAGAAGAAGAAGAACATCAAAACCATTCTCAAATAAACAACAAACAAACAAACAAACACATAGACAACAAACCTAGGAGAAACCCCCACCTTGTTTCTTTCTTGATGGAAGACTAGACTACTTTCCTTCTTCCTCCTAGAACTCCTACAAATAAAAACTCTCAAGTTAGAACACTCATTCTTTTTCTTTCTCTTTTTTTTTCTTTGATGTTTCTAAAGTAAGATTATGGAGAAGGAAGGGGGTATTTATAGGAGGAGAGAAGGGTGGATATTGCAAATGTGCACTCACACTTTTGCACTTGGGCCCTTCCTTAAAATGTGGGCCGGCCTTATCTAGGGGAAGGAGGATGAGGTGGGGGAGGTGTTATGTGAGGGAAGGGTTATGTGGAGGAGAATAGTTCTAGAAGAATTCTTAACCCTCTTATGTCTTTGTAACCCTAGGTTTAGTACCTAATAATCCCTAATTATCTATTAGGTTGTCATGGCTAAAAGGATCACAATGGTGAAGAAAAATATAAAATAATCAAGTAGTCGAACGCTAATAAAATAATATTATTAATAGTCGGTCGGGATATTACACCAACAATCCAGCTGGAGTATGACGATGACATCTTGAAGCGCCTCCAAGAATTGGAAGACCGCATCGACCACTTCGGGGACGGCGGCCCGAGGTTGGCCCAGGGATACAGGCCCATCCAACCACCTTTCTCCACCGCCATCTTGCAGGCGGAAATACCCCGGAACTTCCGCCCACCTCAATTCGAGACTTATGACGGGGAGGGTGATCCGGCTGATCACATGGAGGACTTCAAAACCCTTATGACGATTCACAGCGCATCAGATCCCCTCCCGTGCCGCGCCTTCCCCGCTACCCTCCGGGGTCCGACTCGGGAATGGTTCTCCAAGCTCGCCCCCGGCTCCATCTATTCTTTTGACCAATTAGAGGGCAACTTTCTCGCCCACTTTGTGACCAGCCGAAAGGCCGAAAGGACAAGTGCGTCCCTACTTGGCCTCCGGAAGAAGGAAGGGGAGTCGCTCCGGGTGTTCGTCCGAAGATTCACCACTGAGGCAAGATCGGTCTCCTCCCTCGACCCAGGGATCGCCTCGGCAGCATTCCGGCACAACGTCCGTCATGGACAGCTGAAGGCCTCCCTGGCGAAGAAGCCCCCTATAGATTTCCCTGACCTCCTCAATCGGGTCGAAAAGTACATCCGAGCCGAGGAGGCCCTGAATCCAGAGGACTCGAAAGAAATCCCTAGGAAGGGAAAATGCAAGGCCGATGAGGTCGAGCCAGCGAAGAAAGTTCCAAGAGACGGGGGCGCCACGAAAAGGGTTCCTCCGGTCCCTCGCTTCGAGAGATACACTCCGCTGACATAGAACGTGTCAACCATTCTCTTAGCGATCGAAAACAGGGACCTCGTGCAATCCCCCCCTCGGCCAAACAACAACAAGAGTAAGAAGAAGGATCAACAGTTTTACTGCCGCTTCCACCGGTACAATGGACACGACACGGATCATTGCCGTGCCCTGAAGGACGAGATCGAGGCCCTCATCCAATGAGGGTACCTCCGGGAGTTCAAACGGGAAGACGCTCGGGACCAGAGGGATACGAGAAACAAGAGGGCTTTCCTTCCTCCTCGAGCGCCCAGATAGCGCCCTGAGTGGGACCAGGAGCCTGAAGAACCTGAGGGTCAGGCCATCTTACATTGCGTCCATGAAGGACCAATGGGAGGGGAGTCCAACACTTCTCGCAAGGCGTTCGTCCGGGATGTCAACGCAGTCCAGGGCCCCCTCTCCCCCCAGGTCCAGCAACTCCTTGTCTCCTTCTCGGGGGAAGACCTGGAAGGAGTTCGGCTCCCGCACTGTGATGCACTCGTTATCAGCCTCAGCACGGCGAACTTCGAGGTCCGGCGCATCCTCGTTGACAACGGAAGCTTGGTAAACATCCTTTTCCTAGAAGCCTTCGAGAACTTGAAGCTTTTTCGAGATAAGCTAAAACCAGCCGGATACACATTGCATAGATTCTCCGGCATCCCGGTGGCAATAGAGGGGATCATCACTTTAGACATCACAGCGGGTACGACCCCACACCGAAGGACCGAATCAATGGACTTCATGGTTGTGAACGTCAAGGCAGCTTACAACGCCATACTCAGCCGTCCCGGGCTCTGCTCCCTCTAGGCGGTTTCCTTGGCTTACCACCAGAAGATGAAGTTCCCTACCAACACTGGTGTCGGAGTTGTCCATGGAAACCAAGAAGCAGCCCGATTGTGCTACATGACGGCGATCGGGGGTGGGGTATTTCCCCTCGATGCTGTCGAGCTGCAGCCCGAGAGAACCCAGCCAAAACCAGAACCGGCAGACGAGCTAGAAGATGTCTTGTTCGAGGTGGGGGGTGCATCAACGTGTTTCCGAGTGAGCTGCTCCCTCACTCCCAACCTCAAATCTGCCCTGATCAGCTGCATTCGCCGCAATGTCGATCTCTTTGCCTAGAAGCCCTCTGACATGCTCGGTATCTCCGAGGATCTCATCATGCACAAACTCAGCGTGATCCCTAGTTCGAAGCCGGTCGTCCAGAAGCGACATAAGTTCTCCCCGGAGTGACAGCAGATGGTAAATGCGGAAGTAGACAAACTCTTGTATGCTCGTTTCACACAAGAGGTCAGATACCCTGAGTGGCTGGCAAACGTCGTGATGGTCAAAAAGGTGAGCGGGAGCTGGAGGATCTGCATAAACTTCACGGACCTCAACAAGGAGTGCCCCAAAGATCCGTTCCCTCTCCCCAGCATCGACGCTCTGATCGATGCCACATCAGGTCACGAGCTCCTGTCCTTCATGGACACCTTCTCCAGCTACAACCAGATCCGAATGTTTCCTCCCAACATAGCTAAGACGTCTTTCGTCACAGACCAAGGACTTTACTGCTAATGGGTCATACCTTTCGGGATGAAGAACGCCGGTGCTACTTATCAAAGGCTCGTTAACCAAGTCCTCAAGGATCAAATTGGGCGCAACATGGAGGTGTATGTCGACGACATGCTCGTCAAAAGCCAACATGGACAAGATCACGTCGCCGACCTAGAAGAGGCCTTTGGGGTCCTTCGAACTCACAATATGAGGCTCAATCCGGCGAAGTGTGTGTTCGGCGTCTCCTCGGGAAAGTTCCTCAGATTTATCGTCAGCCAGCGCAGCATCGAGGCGAACCCCGAAAAAATCCATGCCATAATAGACATGGCCCCTCCCAGGAACATTAAAGAAGTCCAGAGGCTAACAGGAAGATTGGTGGCCATCGGCCGTTTCCTCTCCAAGTCCGGGGAGAAGTCCCTTCCATTCTTTAAGGTACTGTGCGGAACCGGAGGGTTCGAATGAGGTCCTCAGCAGCAAGAGGCGTTCGCCCAATTGAAGGAGTACCTCACCAACCCTCCTCTGCTGAGCAAGCCTGAACCAGGTGAGCCACTCTGGCTCTACCTTTCGGCTTCGGAGACCGTGCTCAGTGCCATCCTCGTTTGAGAAGAGGAAGGAGTACAAAAGCCTCTGTACTATGTTAGCAAGGTCCTGCTTGATGCTGAGACCAGATATTCCAGGATGGAGAAAATGGCATACGCCTTGATCATGGCCGCACGAAAGCTCCGTCCATATTTTTAGGCACATTCTGTCTAGGTGCTCACGGATCAACCTCTGAAGGCCATGCTCTATAAGCCCGAGAGCTCGGGACGACTAGTCAAATGGTCGATTGAGCTCAGTCAGTACGACATCGGCTATCAACCAAGGACGGCTATCAAAGGAAAGGCCCTCGCCGAGTTCATCACGAAATGCACCATCTTTGAACAATCGACAAGAAAGGAAGCCGTCCAGGCGTGGGAAGTTTACGTCGACGGTTCCTCTTGCAAAGCGGGGACTGGCGCGAGCATCATTCTGCGGGGTCCAGAGGGGTTCCTCCTTCAATACTGCCTCCGCCTTAACTTTTTGGCCTCTAACAACGAGGCTGAGTACGAGGCCATGGTCGCCGGGCTCATCCTGGTTCATCAGGCTGGCGCCAGGCAGATCAGGGCCTTTAGTGACTCTCAGCTTGTAGTCAACTAGATCACTGGAGAGTATGAGGCCCAGGACGATCAAATGATCAGGTACCTGGCCGTGGTCCAACGGCTATTAACGTCCTTCGACGAGTCGGCAATCTTAAGGATCCCCAGGGAGTAGAATGCTCAGGCCGATGCCTTGTCAAAGTTAGCTTCCTTATCCTTTGAAGGCCTCGACCGCACCATCCTGGTCGAAGTCCTGTTGATGCCAAGTACAGACTTCCTTGAGGCTCTCTACGTTGAAGACGGAGCTCCTCCCGACGACTGGACCACTCTTATCAAGAAATTTCTAATCAAGGGAGAGCTCTTCGAAGACCGGGCCGAAGCGAGGCGGGTAAGGGCCCGTTCAGAATGGTTTGCTGTAATTTATACAACCCTCTTTAAAAGGTCCTACACAACAACGGATGGCAGACCCTACCTCCGCTGCCTGACCCCTGATGATGCAAAGTACGCCCTCAAGGAGCTACATGAAGGGATCGGCGGATGCCATATGGGAAGCCGCTCGCTCGTGCAGAAGGCTTTGAATCACAGGGACTACTGGCCCACTATGCTGCAAGATGCCCTCGACCTAGTGAAGAAGTGCGGTCCCTGTCAACGGTTCTCTCCCGTGAAGAGGGCTCTGCATGCAAACCTCCGTTCCATGACCACCCAGACCCTCTTTGCAATGTGGGGGATGGATCTGGTAGGCCCATTTCCAAAGGCAACGGGCCAACGAAAGCTTCTCATAGTAGCGACCGACTACTTCACGAAGTGGATCGAGACAGAGCCATTAGCAACGATCACCGAGCAACAGACCCAGTAGTTTTTCTGAAAACACATCGTCTGTCGGTTCGGGATCCCACAGGTGCTCATCACGGACAATGGAACTCAGTTTGCGAGTAAGCATTTTCGAAAGTTCTGTGAAGATCTTGGGATCCAGCAGCGCTTCTCCTTGGTATGCCATCTCCAGTCAAATGGTCAGGCTGAGAACGCGAACCGCCAAATCCTTGACGGCCTCAAGAAATGACTCGATAACTCTGCCAAGGGGTTATGGGTCGATGAGCTGCCAAGCGTTCTCTGGGCCCACTGGATGACAAAGAGAACCCCCACGGGGGAGTCACCATTCAATTTAACATACGGTGCGAAGGCCATAATTCCACTGGAAATCAGGATCCCCTTACCCCGGATCCTTGCCTTCGATGAAGCAAGCAACACTGCCCAGATGCGAGCCGACCTGGACCTCATAGATGAGGTCAGGGAGAAATCTGCCATTAGAAGGAGCATCTACCAACAAAGGATCGAAAAGTTCTACAACAAGAAGGTGCGTCCCACCGACATCAAACTCAGAGATATCGTCCTCCGGAAGTTGGCTGTATATAATTCCGGCCAGAAAAAAAAATTGGCCCCAAACTGGGAGGGCCCTTACAAAGTATCTGAGGTTGTGCGTTCGGGAACGTACCTCCTAACCAACTCAGATGGCAAGGCCGTCAAGAGGTTTTGGAATGCGGAGCACCTCATCAAGTTCCTAGGAGGGGATTATCCTCCACCCCATATAAATCATGAATGTAATCGGCACGTCATGCCTCATTTTTGTAAAGTTCAGATATGTTGTAAATATGCCAGCTTTTTTAAAACAAGCTTGTGGCTTCGTATTGATTCTCATTAAAAACATTCCTCAGTCTCGGCGCTCGGTTAGAATTGCGATCCAGAAAAGCTTCTCTTACAAGCTTACGGCTCGGCGCTCGGACAGCAGCATGAGCCAAAAAAGCTTCTCTTACAAGCTTACGGCTCGGCACTCGGATAGAAGCGCGAGCCAGAAAAGCTTCTCTTACAAGCTTACGGATCGGCACTCGGATAGAAGCACAAGCCAGAAAAGCTTCTCTTACAAGCTTACGGCTCGGCGCTCGGATAGAAGCGCGAGCCAGAAAAGCTTCTCTTACAAGCTTACGACTGGGCGCTCGGATAGCAGCGCAAGCCAGAAAAGCTTCTCTTACAAGCTTCTGTTGCAGTCCTCCTGAGAACAAGAGTGGGGGCTCATTGTCGACCCCTAGCAAGGCCGTGACTTTCTTCAAAGCAACTCGGCCGATACGCTCGGTGGCGACCTTCGGCCACGCCCATTGCTGGCTTTCTCCCCGGTGAGGGGGCTCGACATCTAAACCTGGCATAGGTTGGGCTTCTTCAAGCTGATCAACCCATGCACACGGCGGCAACCGCCAGCCATGCCCATGCCGTCTTCCTGAGAACAAGCGTGGGGGCTCGTCATCGACCCCGAGCAAGGCCGTGGCTTTCTTCAAAGCCACTCGGCCGATACGCTCGGTGGAAACCTTCGGCCATGCCCATTGCTAGCTTTCTCCTCAGTGAGGGGGCTCGGCATTTGCCCCTAGCATAGGTTGGGCTTCTTCAAGCTGATCAACCCATGCGCATGGAGGCAACCGCCAGCCACACCCATGTCGTCTTCCTGAGAACAAGCGTGGGGGCTCGTCGTCGACCCCGAGCAAGGCCGTGGCTTTCTTCAAAGCCACTCGGCCAATACGCTCGGTGGCGACCCTCGTCCACGCCCATTGCTGACTTTCTCCCCGGTGAGGGAGCTCGGCATCTGCCCCTGGCATAGATTGGGCTTCTTCAAGTTGATCAACCCATGCACACGGCGGCAACTGCCAGCCATGCCCATGTCGTCTTCCTGAGAACAAGCATAGGGGCTAGTCGTTGACCCCGAGAAAGGCCGTGGCTTTCTTCAAAGCCACTCGCTCGATACACTCGAAGGCGACTTTTGGCCATGACTACTTTAGCAAAATTTTCATTAAGGTTTAGAGCGTCCGCCTTCGGCAGACACCCCGAGCTTCGAGTCGATTGGTTGACCCTCATCCTGCCCGCGAACGACTCGGGGTTTACAACTTTTGCGAGCCAAAACTCCGAACTATTCGAGGACGGCAGGGGAGCCACCGACCCTCGGCTCTCTCCTACCCTTCGAACCAATTGGTCGGCCCGCCACTCACAAACGGACAACCCGGGGTCTTACGACCCTCAAGGCCAAAACTCTAAATTGTTCGAGGGTGATTGGTGAACCTCCAATCCGGAGCCCTCGAAAAATTTTTAATTTTGGGGTGCCCACCTTCGGCAAGCACCCAAGTCGAGTGGCAGATCAGCCACTCACTTCTTGACAACCAACAAGGGGGAGTGGGGGTTATATAGCCCACTGAGAAGCGCAGTTATTATGCCTGGAAACTCCAAACGGTGGGAGGCAAAACTTTGCCATTAACGCTTATTGGAAGGTGAAACGTCGCCATTAATGACTGTTAAAAGGCCAAATGCCACTGCGTATGCGCCCACTGCACTAGGTCACCTCGGCGGCAACCTCCTGTGCGCCGAGCCTAGCAACTATCCTCTACTGATGAAATTGACCAGGTTAAAGAAATCGGGAAATCATTTTATTATTACTCATCGCGCGCCAGTAACGGCGGCACAAAAATTACCCTAATGCTCCCAGGTCTTTTCCAACAAACACCTTTTTTCAACAAGTCAGAAAGCTCGACGCTCGGATGACATCGCGAGCCACAAACTCCTCCCCTATTTTCACATGAGGCTCGGAGCTCGGATGGCATCGCGAGCCCCACTTTCCTCTTCTATTCAACAGAAGGGTCGACTCTCGGATGGCATCGCGAGCCCCAAACTCCTCTGTTTTCACGAAAGGCTCGGAGCTCGGATGGCATCGCGGGCCCCAATTTCCTCTCCTATTCAACAGGAGGGTCGACGCTCGGATGGCATCGCGAGCCACAAACTACTCCCTATTATCACATGAGGCTCGGAACTTGGATGGCATCGCGAGACCCAATTTCCTCTTCTATTCAACAGAAGGGTCGGAGCTCGGATGGCATCACAAGCCCCAATTTTCTCTTCTATTTCACAGAAGGGTCGATGCTCGGATGACATCGTGAGCCCCAATTTCCTCTCCTATTCAACAGGAGGGTCGACGCTCGCATGGCATCGTGAGCTTCAAACTCCTCTGTTTTCACATAAGGCTCGGAGTTCGGATGGCATCGCGAGCCCCAATTTCCTTTTCTATTCAACAGGAGGGTCGACACTTGGATGGCATCGCTCCCCAATTCAACAGGAGAGTCGACGCTCAGATGGCATCGTGAGCCCCAATTTTCTCTTCTATTCGATAGAAGGGTCGACTCTCGGATGGCATCGCGAGCCCCAAACTCCTTTGTTTTCACAAGAGGCTTGGAGCTCGGATGGCATTGCAAGCCCTAATTTTCTAACCTATGTAATTGGAGGGTCGACGCTCGGATGGCATCGCGAGCCACAAACTTCTCTGTTTTCACAAGAGGCTTGGAGCTCGGATGGCATTGCAAGCCCTAATTTTCTAACCTATGTAATTGGAGGGTCGACGCTCGGATGGCATCGCGAGCCACAAACTTCTCTGTTTTCACACGAGGCTTGGAGCTCGGATGGCATCACGAGCCCCAATTACCTGTTCTATTCAACAGGAGGGTTGACGCTCGGATGGCATCGCGAGCCCCAATTTCTCTTCTATTCAACAGAAGGGTCGACTCTCGGATGGCATCACGAGCCCCAAACTCCTCTGTTTTCACAAAAGGCTCGGAGCTCGGATGGCATCCCGAGCCTCAATTTCCTCTCCTATTTAACAGGAGGGTCGACGCTCGGATGGCATCGCGAGCCACAAACTCCTCTATTTTCACATAAGGCTCGGATCTCGGATGGCATCCCGAGCCCCAATTTCCTCTTCTATTCAACAGGAGGGTCGACGCTCGGATGGCATCGCGAGCCCCAATTTCCTCTTCTATTCAATAGAAGGGTCGACTCTCGGATGGCATCGTGAGCCCCAAACTCCTCTGTTTTCACAAGAGGCTCGGAGCTTGGATGGCATCGCGAGCCCCAATTTCCTCTCCTATTCAACAGGAGGGTTGACGCTCGGATGGCATCGCGAGCCACAAACTCCTCTATTTTCACATGAGGCTCGGAGCTCGGATGGCATCGTGAGCCCCAATTTCCTCTTATATTCAACGGAAGGCTCGAAGTTCGGATGGCACCACGAGGCCCAATATCTTCCCCTATCTCACAAGAAGCTCGGAGCCCGGATATCACCGTGAGCCGTAAAGACTTCTACTTCTGAAGCATTAAATGAAATGAAATCATTACGTACCATTCAGCCGCTGCTACCAAGCTCGGGGGCTCAGACCTCGGATGAAAGCGCGAGCCCCAGAACCCTCCTCTATTCACCGGGGGCTCGGAGCTCGGATGACACCGCTAGCCCCAAGATCCCCCTCGATCCACAGGAGACTCGGAGCTCGGATGGCACCGCGAGCCCCAAAACCCTCCTCTATCCAACAGGCAAGGGGCTTGTCTGCCGACCCCCATGCTCGGCAAGACACCCTTTGTTCGGCGGACCTTGACGTCCCCTTGTTCTTCCCACTGGCGAGGGGATCGCCTCTACCGACCCTAGACGCTCGGCAAACCGAGCTCCAACTCAACGGATCTTGATGTCCCCTTACTCTTCCCACTAGCAAGGGGATTGCCTCTACTGACCCTAAATGCTCGGCAAACCGAGCTCCAACTCGAAGGATCTCGATGCCCCCTTGCTCTTCCCACTAGCAAGGGGATCGCCTCTACCGACCCTAGACGCTCGGCAAACCGAGCTCCAACTCGACAGACCTTAATGTCCCCTTGCTCTTCTAGCTCGCGAGAGGGTCGTCTGTCGACCCTCTACACTCATCTACCGACCCCCATGCTCGGCAAGAAGACCCCTGCTCGACAGATCTTGGCATCCCCTTGCTCTTCCAATTAGCGAGGGGATCGTCCCTACCAACCCTCGACGTTTGGTAAGCGGAGCTCCAACTCGACAGACCTCGACGTCCCCTTGCTCTTCCAACTAGCGAGAGGATCGTCTGCCGACCCTCGAAGCTCGTCTACCGACCCTCAAACGCTCATCTGCTGACCCTAGTTGCACGGCAAGCATTGCTCCGGTTCTCCTGCGTCTAGCACCCCGCATGACTCCAATAGGGGATCCCTTCATCCTACCCCCCTGGCCTCTTCTGGAAGGAACAGATCCTATTCCTCGCCACACACACCACCCTGCTCTTCCTACAGAGGCAAAGAACCACTCCTACATGGCTGGATCACCCAACCTTCCAGGAGTGGGGGGCTCCTGATATGGGTCAGATGACGTGGCCCATTCTGGGCCACAGGATCCCCTCAGGAAACATGCACCGACGGATCATCCGAATTCACCACGTCAGCCTGAAAACCACCCAGGTCTCTACCACGTCAGCCTGGAAACTGCCCAGGCCTCCGCCACGTTAGCCCTATACCGCTTGGGCTTCTGCCACGTTAGGCCCACAGGCAACCGGGTCCAGACCCGGCCCCAAACGGGTCCGAACCCGGTTGGCTTCTTCTATAAATACCAGACCCTCTATCCCTTATCCAGGTAATCAATCTTTCTCACTCAAAATCCTAATTACCGTTACTCTCTCTCAGTAGCTGACTAGATCATCGGAGGGTCTGCCACCGGGACCAACCCCGGTGTTTCTAGACCGTCTGCAGGTGCACAAGATCTCGGATCCGAGCCTCCTGATCCGAACCGAGCATCCAGCCTCCACCTCACTCCCCCTACATCCTTACCATTCACCCGGCTGAGGGTCGTCCGCACCGGAGCTTCCTCCACCAATACAAATCGAGCAGAACTCACACCTGGTCCATCCACATGCCTCCCCAAAACAAACCACATCAGGAAAAGAAATAGTAAAGCATTTAACCACCAAAATAGCAGTCTATGTCAAAAATTTGTTCTGAAAATAACGAAGAATATTTAGCAATTAAGTTACAACATTGCCATTTATATAGTCCCCATTATATAGTTCCTAGAGAAGTTCAAAGACAAATGGAAATTTCAATGAAAATTTTCGATTTACTCCACTGTAGTTCACCATTTTTTTGCGTAAGATACCTATGGAAAATTCAATGAAGAATTTCACTATATTTAACAAAGTAGTTGACTCTCTTTTTCACTTTGTTTTCCCCACACTAAATAGCCCAATGTGAATGCAAAACACCAAAAAAAATGTTTTTAAACCTTAAAGCAAGATGATTATTCTTCTTTAACTAATTTACATTTTCGTGTAGATGTTTTCTTAGGATACTAAAGGAGTACAAAAATTCAATGAAGAAGTTCACTATTCTCAACAAAGTAGTTGACATGCTTTTTGCCTTATCTCTCCACACTAAATGGCCTTATGTGATTATGTGTAACTCTCGTTTTCATTTTTCTCCTTTTATTATTGATCCCTATTGTAATCTCCATTGTAATCCTATAACATTTCATTTTGTCTCATTATTGTATCGAATAATATCAATTCTAATATTATTCATGTTTATCCTCAATCTCTGTTGATTGTTTGAATCTTACTCCCTCTTTTTTAATCTAAAATTTAATTTCATAAAAATTGTCTTTTATCTTGGTCGATTGTGATTTGTTCTTCTATTTGACCTATATTGTGCCCAAACCCTATAACCCACCCTCTATCGGATCATGTACCCAAACCTACTAGCCCAAAACTACTCCATATCCCTACTAACAGTCAAATCCCCAAAAATCTCTCCTAATCATCCCCACATCCTGTAACCCCCCAAAATTGAAAATTGAATCCCTAATTTTCAACCCCATAATCTCTCCCCGTATCTCTTTCTTCTTTAAACAGCCCAACCCTTCATCTTCTCCCAAAACCCCCTACTGTGCAAACCCTAGCCCTCGTTATTGTTCACCGCCCTAACCCCCGCATTGTTCATCCTCTCCCACTCTCTCTCCTTCGCCATTAACCCATCACCGAGCCCTTAGCCCCGTCGCTCTCCCATCCTTCGATTACCACCATCGTCACCGCCTTTACCTCTCCCCGTTCTCTTCGACTCCACTTGAACCCAACTCCATCGCAACCCCCATCGTCTACACCCATCGCCATTGCCGAACTCAAAGCTCGAGTTCCCATCGTCTTCCTCACCTCACCTCACTCCCGAACCCAGTACTGTTTGCCTGTGCCCCATCCTCGTCGTCACCCCCTACCTCTACATCCGTCGTCGTCGTCGTTCGAGCCCCGAGATGCCACCGTATTTGCCTCCTCTGTTTCGTCGAGAGAACAAAGAAATGTTTCCCCTCACTGTCGATCGTTGCTGCGTTGCTTCCCGACAGCCAGCACCTCGACATCGCTACCCTTGCCATCGCTGTCAATGTCACGAGTCCCCAGTTGCCGTCCGCTTTCCCACGCTCTCTCTCTCTCTCTGTCGAAGTGAAGAAGGAGACGAAGCATGAGGGGGTGGTTTGGCTGTTTGGTGTTTGGGAGAGGGGATTGGGCATTTGCTGTTTGCCATTTTGTGTGGGGAGAGTTGGAGTTTGGTGTTTGCTGTTTTGGAAGAGTAGGGGATCCTATCTGTTGGTGTCTTGTTCTTTTGGCTTTGCACGTAGCTCGCACGTGTTAATGCTTCTTGTTCGTGATTGTCGTCCGGGATCCTAATCCCGTTATTCTCAATATATCGGATCTGATCGTCATCTAAAGGCAAGTCATTTCTTCTCGAATAGTTATTGTATCATATTCGAGATTTTTTATTGAATCCCGCAAGTAGATCCAATTTGATTACGTGTACTGCTTATTGTTATCTATCGTTGGGATACTACGGATTTATATGAGCAAATCCAAGTAGTCTTGACTTCGTGCCATCTTTATTTTCAATGTATAGAGATCTTACATGCATACATATAGTTAGTTATTGAATATAGGAATATGGATTATTGTTGTATTTTATGTCATGACATCTCACAACAATTGTAGATTGCATACTAGTATTGATGGCTTATATGATTGATGTTAGTGTGTTAGTTATTTATGATTAGTAAGATTATGGATATTATACATCTTAATGCCATGTTCACATAGGTATATCTTCCTGTAATTTATGATTGTTAACCCCCAACTCATCGTTCTTAACATTTTCATCATTTTATTCAAAAAGAATATGTTGACATCCTGAAAATTATCGCCGGCTTGAATATTACCATGCTGTTTCGACCTAGATAATGTCACCAAAATCGATAACTTTCTGAATATGAAATGTAGCCCCAGATGTCTAGTTTACTACCCCTTTTACGGAATTGAATTCCGAGTTACGGTTTGTGAGATATCGCAGTTTTACTGCTGCTGTGTCGTACAATTTCAGATTCTAAAAACTGCTGCCACACTCTGATTCACAATTAATTTAGCCATGCTACCTGTAAGATAATGACTTGAAATTTTGAATGCTGATACTAGACACACTAGAGAACACTATTCCCTAATTTTCCTGAAATTAATTAATAAATTTTCAGTCCTGTTTCATATGTATAAATATAACTTTACAAGTTCTGGTTAAACACAAATTCTGTGTAGTTTGCTGTTTTGACACATGTTGCCACAATTTTTATGTACCTTATTTATATGCGTTGGAACCGGACAGGAGTTTAGTTTCTAGACTTTCTGACAGATCCACATTTGCTATCCTGTAGCAACGGGAATTCTAATTTTGGTACAATAACCTACTGCTGTCTAGAATTGAGTTTTTATGTTTAATAATAGATAATAAAACCTATAATATTGAATTTGATGTATTTAATTGTATAGAGTACATTGCATGATCTTAGGGTTGTGTTGGTATCTTTCTAGTGTCCCTTATTAACCACATTATTGTATGTTAATTGAATAAAGAATGTTAATCAAGTCGGGGTTAAGGGTTGCTAGGGTAGTTGATAATATAGTGACTGTACTCGGGAATGTGGGCCTCGTCCCAAATTATCGTTATCGTCATCTTGCAAGAAATTGTGAATGGCCAGTGTTATCGTCATTATGCAATAAATTGCAAATGGCCAGTGTTATCGTTATTGTGCAAGAAATTGCTCAATAGCCAGTGATTATTATTGAAATATTAGATTGTGCCGAGTACATGATCTATAGAATCTACCACCTTACTCTAAACGAAATTGATTGTATGCATGGAATCTGTAGTATGAGATGCAGTAGTACGTACATTAGTTACGATTAAAAATGAATATTAGACTTAAGATTTTTATCGCATTACCATTGCATTTTGTCATCATTATCGAACAATTTCATCGTTATTGTTTACCATTATTGTTATTGTTTATTGTTATCGTTATAAATCATCGTTATTGCACATTGTACTATTATCGCTTTGTCACTGTTCGATACTATTGATTTCATTGTTCATTGAAATTCATCGTTATATCGTTATTGTCATTGTTCCTCTACTTTTCTACTTGCTGTCCATGACTTGCTCTAAGGATATCTTTTCCTCTCTTTTAGATGAGCAGCTTACAGGTATTCAGGGAGATTTACCTGATGGAATAGGAGAACAACAGTGGTGAAAGAAATATTTTGCTGCGCAGCTTAAATAAATGTTGCTTTATTTGAGAAATTTAACAATTGAACATTGATAATTCTTAATTGTGGGCTTTGACCTGAATATTGTTTGTTAATTCCAGATGTGGGATTATTTTTATATTGGTTTTTATGCTTAAATTCCAATGATGTTATTCATGTGATTATTCTTTCATAGCATGCGTGGTTGTATTACTTCCTATTTATATTGTTGAGTTGGATCGATAACAGTCTATAGATGACGCAAGTCATTCGCTGGGCCGTGTCACGTGCATGCATTCCGTATTTTTGGAAAGCGGGGCGTGACATTATGACTTTGCATCATCTAAAAAATACCATAAAATATTTGCAACAACAAAGAAAACACTAACAATAAAACAACGAATTGCTTCTGTAGATGATCATATTGCTTTGTCTGTCCCCGACACTTCTGTTGTGGCTAGCCCTGTGACCCCTGATCATATCTCTGCCAATACTGATGCTGTTCATGGTGTTGCTACTGGTCTGGGTGCTGATCCAATCTCCTCTACTTTGGATTCGATCTCAGCTTTGTCTCAACATGATCAAAAATACATTGCGGGTGTGCTCTTGGTGTCTTCTCTGTAAACAACATATGAAAGAAATGAGATTACTAGTGATGAGAGTCCTTTAGTTGTTGTTGATCCCTGAGATGTAGGGACTTTATTTGGGTGGTGTTTTTTTTTGTTTCTGTAATCTTTCTTGCTTCTATCCCTACTCTCTCTGTTGGAATTTTGTGAAGATTTTAGCTTCTTTAGAAATAGAGAGCTAACTGAGGTCTATTGTATTCTGATACTTTGTTATATTTTCGTTTTAATGCAAGTGTTGGCTGGAATCCTTATGGGATTCTATCCCTTTATAAAAAATAATAAAAACCAATAAAACAACGAAATTCTCACCCTTCCATTTGCAAGTTCAAGGGCCATAATCGCGGCCGCCTCCATAACCCAGGAAAGCAGATTCCACACAAACCCCAAGAACTTCAAGAACTTGCTCTCATGCAACAAAAGAACACACATAATCACTCACCAAATCAGAACCCACAAACCAAAATCATCATCATCAACAACAAAAGAAACCCCTTTTCACCTTCTTCTCTTCGAGCTTGTTGTGCACGAAAATCTTCAACCTCTCTTGCGCTGTCTCGCTACTTAGCCTCTGACAGCTGCATCTCAAGTTTTCGAAAACCTCCTATATTGGTATATTCTCTTACCAAACAAAAGAACCCAACAAATATATTTCAAAAAAGAAAAAAAATCACCGCCCCACAAAAACCCATCAACTAAATTGTGCAAAAATGCTAATTTCAGTACTAAATCAAAAGCCTCTTTGAGAACAGCCTCCAAAACCTACAACTTGTTGGCGACAACAAGAGGTCGGGCTAGGGTTTGAGAGGGTGAAGAGGATCGAGGGTTTGATGTAGCAATCAATCATCTGCTGGTTGGTGGCCCCTCATGCCAGGCTTGTCCATGATAATGAACCAGTGCTTATATTCTCAGTTGGGGAACAATGGGGCTATCTCCGAGGGAGGCTGGTCACTGTAACCTTCTTTGCTGCTGCCACCTCTGCTGGAGTTGAGGGGGGAGAAGGGGGATTCACTGGCATAGCCGATGTGACATCAAACCAAGATGAACTGGGTTAGGATGGCAAAGCGGGTGAGGAAGGTGGGAGGGCGGGAAAGGAGGGGGAGGGAAAGGGAGAGAGAAGAGGAGGTGTTTAGAGAGGAGCAGAGCAGAGGGGGAGTCAGAGGAGAGGGAGCGGGTAGTGGTGGTGCGAGCTGAGGGGCGAGGGGGGGGGATGGAACCTGATCGACTTGATGGATTGGGGCTTGGGGATTTGGATTTGTTCTAGGGTTTGTGGAGGATTGAAAATTTGGATATGAAAATGGGGAAGGAGGGTTCGGCGGGGGCAACAGTGTATTGCGGGGGGCGACGGGGCGATGGGGTGGCCGAGAGGGGGAGGAAGATAATTATATAGAGAAGGGTGGCGGTGCAGTGCGTCCTGGGTGGTGGTGCGGTGCGGCGGGGGGGATGTTGCGGGGTCGACGGAGTTGCGGCGAGGGGGACGGTGACGTTGTCGGTGGTGTAAGAGAGAATGAAAGAAACAATGAGGGAGTGGAATAATTGCGGAGTGAGGTAGAAGAATATATGATTTTAGTTTGGACGTGTATTACACGGGTTTGTTTAGTTACAAACCTCAACTCTCCCATTATAATACTAGAGATTAGAGGTTAGAAATATGACACGGTCTAAGTATATAACTATATAAGTTTTTCCATATTCACATTTCAAATTCTTACCATTTCCATATTCCCACCTGAATTCTTTATATTTTTTATATTCCCACCTCAGATTAATATGGTGATTCCAAAAACACACATAATATTAAAAGACTATTTCCCATTTTTTTTTAAAAAACTTTTTCATTCTCTAATTCTTCATCAAATTAAAGAAAATCCAAGGACCCTTTCAATTCCTTCAAATTTCTCACAAAACATACCTATGTAGCTGATATAGGTAAAAATAGAACCTAATTAGGACCGTTCAAATCGAGCATGAATCTTAAAGCTCTCCGGGGTAAAACGGTAATTTCACCTATAAACGGGTCTATGAATAGAAATTGGGCATCTTTTTAGCCCAACAATTCAAAAACGAATCCGTCTTACTGGGTTGTCCTACCAACCTAATGAGAATGAGTCCAGGTTGTTTAAATATGATTTAAACCCATGATTATTCATAAGAAGTGGTTCAAAAACCATATCTCTTATCTTGAAGGAAGTTTAAACTCTTCCCAACCACTCTTATCTCTTCATGAAGATGACATAACTGATTCAATCCAAAAACACCGAGAAGTAGAAATAAATCATTATCTCGAAACTGACCAAAATGACTATAAATACCCCCTACCTCCACCAGAAACAGGTAATAAGTATTTTCTCCACAAAAGCCCTTTTAAAGTCTTCTTGATTTTTGAATTGAGCGTCGGAGGGTCTGTCACCGGGATCAACACCGGTGTTTCAGACTTCTTGCAGGTCAGTGGAGGTGATCGTCACCACACAATTGAATCCTACGACGCAAACGAGTCAGATCGTCAAGTCAGTCGCAGTCAACATCGTTGAAAGTCAACAAGTCGAGTTCTTGATTGTTCCTCCAAAGAATCCACAACATCTAGTTTCCTCCGTACCAAAAAAGGCAGCAACAATAGCTATTAGGGGCGAAGCTGGAACAATTTTACCAGGGGGGCCACGGAAAAATCCTATGACTATATGTAAGGTTTTTTTCCCTATAATTTTTTGGGGGCCAAAGCATATAACTTAATAAACTTAAGGGGGTTATTTCAAAGTTTTCAATAATTTTAGGGAGGTTTTCATTTTTTATTTTTTTTTGTAACACCCTGTGTTAAGAATATATATATATATATATATATATATATATATATATATATATATATATATATATATATATATATATATATATATATATATATATAATTAATTGGTGAATTCCCTATAGAATTTCTATAGGGGGGTTGGTATGGGGATTTAATTGGAGTTGGTGGAGGGGGTGGCCCACCCAGTTTGGCAGTGGGGCCCTCTGGTGTTTCGCCTGTGCGTTTCTCACGAGAGAGAGAGAGAGAGAGGGAGATGTTTAAGATTGATCCCATATTAGAGATATGGAGGATTAATTGTGCATATATATATAATTGCCTGGGATTAGAGGTCACCAATCAGCTATAACACTTTTATGAGGTGGGTGTTACAAATGGTATCAGATCCAACTTTCGACACCGATGTGGGTAAGAGTGGGGTGTGTCTTGTATGCCTAAGAGGGAGTCATGGTCAACGCTGGTGGTATAGCCATAGGCAATACGCTAATATTTGACTGAATTAGGGGTACGCTACTCCACATCGGCTAGAAAGGAGATCCTGGCACTACGTTGTAAGTCCCGGCTTCAGCGAGGATTCTGAATTCTTAAGGAGGTGTGTGTAACACCCCGTGTTAAGAATATATATATAGTAACACCCCGTGTTAAGAATATATATATATATATATATATATATATATATATATATATATATATATATATATATATATATATATATGGCAAATGTTCAATTGAAAACGGGTCTAGTTTTCACGGGTTGGAAAACAGCGATCTGAACCGTTGGATCGCTCATGATCGTGATCACGGGCTCAGATCATGGAAATTGATATAACCAAGGCCGTTGCTGGGAACAACGGCCTAGGTTATAAAAAAATGGAATTATAGGCCGTTGTTTGGAACAACGGCCTTGTTCTCAATTTTTATAACCTAGGCCGTTGTTCCCAACAACGGCCTAGGTTATAAAAATTGAGAACAAGGCCGTTGTTTCAATCAACGGCCTATGATTCAATTTTTTATAACCTAGGTCGTTGTTCCCAACAACGGCCTAGGTTATATCATTTTTTTCAAAACGAATCAGGCAAAGAGTTATTTGGGACGAAATTCCCAAAATAACCATCCGCCTCATAAGTCATATAGGGTGATGGGCAGGCTCGATCTGAGCCGTTGATCGCAATCATGAGCGATCCAATGGCTCAGATTCGTATTTTCCAACCCGTGAAAACAACCCAATTTCAATGGAGCATTTGCCTATATATATATGGCTCAGATTCGTATTTTCCAACCCATGAAAACAAACCCAATTTCAATGGAGCATTTGCCTATATATATATATATATATATATATATATATATATATATATATATATATATATATATATATATGGGAAAAAGGGGTATGAGCAACTTGCTCATTTAGTAAATAAACAATTGATGATGTGGCATACATGTGATTGGAAAATTCTTAAATGGGTTAGTGGTCCAATGTATCACATGTATGCCACATAATCAATTGCTCATTTACTAAATGAGCAAGTTGCTCATATCCCTTTTACCTATATATATATATATATATATATAGTTTTCTTCCATTGCAAACGCAAATGTTTGTGCAAACCACTTAACCCGTCATTGACAATGACGGGTTAAGTGGTGAGCACGCGTTTGCACAACATTTGTGTTTGTAATGGAATAAATCCCATATATATATATATATATATATATAATATAATTGGAGAATGCCCTGTAGATTTTCTATGGGGGGTTGGTATGGGGATTTAATTGGTGTTGGTGGAGGGGGTGGCAAACCCGGTTTGGCACTGGGGCCCCCTAGTGTTTCGCCTGTGCGTTTCTCACGAGAGAAAGAGCGCGTGAGATGTTTGAGATTGATCCCATATTGGAGATTTGGAGGAATAATTGTGTGTATATATATAATTGCCTGGAATTATAGGTCACAAATCAGCTATAGTACATTTTATAAGGCAAGCATGTGGTAAGCAGTTGTTAGAAAAATCGCTAGGCCCCCACATAGCTCCGCCCCTAGTAGCTATCAAACTTCAGTTCCTTCAAATTCTCTTTAGAAAATACACTAGATTCTTATTTGCTTCAATTCTTTTATGGTCATAGAAATTTGAGGGCTAAAAGTTAGGTTATGGTATTAATTAAAGTGAGAAATAATATTCATTAAAGTGGAGATTGAGGGGATGAGTCTTTTCATTTTATTAGGTGACGGGTTGGGTTAAGATTTGTTGTAAAGATATGAGACATTAATGCATGAATTGAAGAAGATGAAAGAATAGAAGGGGAATAGTTTTAAATGAAATAGATAGTTTGGGGGTAGTATAGAAATTAAAATATATTCTTATTGGATTTGTACTTAACAAGGGGAATATTCAAAGTATATTTCTTATAAATACTAAAAAAATAATATTATGTGAATTTTATGGAATCACTTAAAGAATATAAGGTAAAAATATGGAAATATAAAGAATTATGGTGAGAATATATAGATAACAAAATTTTGGGATATGAAAATGGAAAGAAGTCAAGAACCCTAAGAGCATCTGTAGTCGTTGGCCATTTTTTCAAAATTTGCTGGCAAAATAGGAGCTGTATTTGTTGGCCAAATACCCATTTTTTGGGCTTGAAGTGAACAGTCGCCAACCATATTTGAGAGAAGATATAGCATTTTGTAAAATTTGGCAAGGAAGATGATTTCCTGCCCAATGCTAAGATTCTCCAAAAATTTACTCCGACGTTGAATGATCTTTCGTCCCTTATTTTTAAAAAAAATTAACATATCGCCGAATTTAATTAAAAAAAGGAACGGAAATGATTTCCTGTTCCACAATATAAGAATCAAATTTAAAACTTTTTTTCTTTTTCTTCGGACGGGATATGATATCCCGTCCCATATTTTTTTTGAAATTAAAAAAACAAAAAGAAGAATTCCTCAAGAGGGATATGATTTCCCATCCTTATATATTTAATAAAAAAAAAACTTTTGAATGAGATACGAAATTATCTTCCGTCTATCTCTTTTTAAACTGAAAAGTCATTTTTTACGTTTAAATAACTACAACTCACTTCTAAATTTTATATTTCTGTTTGTGAAATATCTAAATTTTAACTTAGAACGATTACATATGCTCTAGAGCATCTGTAGTCGTTCGTAGCTAAATTTTCACTACAAATAGCGGCGTTTCTATCGCGGCGTTGCTTAGTAACGCCGCGATAGGTAAAGGGGAGTTTTATTTTTTTAGAAACATACGCTCTATACCGGCGTTTGCAATAAACATCGTGATTGACTCCACCTTTAACGGCGGTTTACACAGAAAAGCCGGCACAACCCCTCTCAATCGCCTATTTTAATTTTTGTTTTTTATTTTCATTCCCCCCTCGCGCGCCCCCCCATCCCCCCACACCAAAAATAAAATTTCTCTTCTCTTCTCTCTCTCTCTCTCCCGCTCACGAACCCTAACCTCCATTCGCTGTCGCCGTCCCGTCCCCAGTCGTCGTCCCGTCCCCCCCCTCCCCCCCGAATTTCTCCTCTCTCTCTCTCTCTCCCGCTCACGAACCCTAACCTCCATTCGCTGTTGCCGTCCCGTCCCCTGTCGTCGTCGACCGCAGCTTCATTCGCTGTCGCCGTCCCATCCCCTGTCGTTGTAGACCACAGCCCAGCGTCGCCGTGACCTTCGTGCTGCCCCCACGTCGCCGTGCCCCGACCATCCTAGCACCCACGTCTCTCTCTCACAAACCCTAGCCCCGCCCACCATGCCTCGCCGTCGCCGTTGCCGTTCCCGCGCTATCACTCTTGTGATCATCACCTTCCTCCCTCTCTCAAACGCTAGGTATGAATATGAGAATTTAATAATAGGTTAATTTGTAAATTTGAGCATTTGGGATTGTGAAAGGAAAAATTAGGGTTTGTGGAATTGGGGAAAAATTTATGGCTTGTTTGATTGTGGGAATTTTTGTTTTGGAGAGAAGAATAATTAGGGTTTGTGAATGTTATGATTATGATGTATTAATAGGTATGATTGTATCATTAGTGGTGAGTTTGATTCCTATGAAGTAAGATTGTATCAATAGTCTTATCCGGTTGATCTAGATTTGTGAATGCATCCATAGGGGGGAGAAGCTCTCGAATCTCTCTTAGGAAACACTAGTATATCTTCAATTCCTGGGTATGATTCAGTATCTAAAGGCTATCAAACTACTACCGACCTTGGCGATAAGATTGTGAGTTAATGTGATTGACAAAAATTCGTCTCTTATATTGGATAAGGTAGTATTGTGAGATTTAATTTTTGTGTGACATTTGTCTTTAGTATGTAGTTGTGGACTCTGATCATTCAACTGACGTTGAAATCCATGATAAGTTGACAGGAAAATGGTGAGATTTGGTGTTCTTTTTTTGCTGATAGATTGTCCAATTGTGCACACATGGTGTTTGATTTAATTTATCATTGGATTTATAGGTCTGAACCTATGGTATTGGGTATGAAACCTGTCCCGTTTAAAGGCCACTCGAATGTTCTTGTAAATAAGGATTGGATTTTGATCCTTAAGAGAGGACTCCCCTGGTGACACTGCCTGGTTTCTCAAGGTTTGCACTCTTCGTTTTGTTTTATATATCTGTTTTAGTCTACTAGCAGCTGGACTTGATTGAGCAATGGATTTTAGTTCAATTAGTTATGTTAGTGAACGACCTTATGGTTAGAATTTGAAGTTTAATTATAGAAGTTATGCAGTCACATTATATACATTCTTGTTTGTATTAATCTTATCTTTCTGATTTGGTAGGTTGACACTCACGACCTTATGGTTAGAATTTGAAGTTTGATTATAGAAGTTATACAGTCACATTATGTACATTCTTGTTTGTATTATTCTTATCTTTATGATTTGGTAGGTTGACACTCCATTTGTTAAAGAGCCAAAGAAGCTATTGGGCACTGGGGTAGTAGCTTGGACAGAAGGAGTATTCCAAAGTGCCTCTTTCATTTCACATATTAATTATAAGTACAATGATTGAGTTGTATGTTTTTTTTCTAGAGACACTGACTGGATGTTTTATCTCAGATACCTACTTCCAGAACATGTTGCCTCATGTCATTTGCGAATCCATTATTCTGCTCATACAGATGTGAACATAAAGTTTCAGTCACATCGCAGCAGGTATGAAAATGTGCACAAAACAGTTATCCTAATTTGTGATTGAAGTCATGGTTCCCTTTTGATTTGCGTTAGTTTTATTCCTTTTGATTTGCATTAGTTTCAATAGTTACGAACTTACGATTGAAGATTATGGATTGAATCAATAATTTTGGACTTTGCCATTTAAGAATTTGAGATCAAGCTAAAGAATTTGAGATCAAGGTAAGGTTACAAATGTCTTTTATTCTGTAGATTTAGTCTCACAAACATTTAGGGGGCATTTGGCAATCTTATTTGCATTGCAACTGCAGTTGTCAGTTGTAGTTACAGTTACGGTTGCAATTTCTATGATGTGGTAATAATATTGTAAGTGCAACTTAGACAAACTTAATTCCACTTGCAACTTATTAATTTGCACCCAAAATGGGTACCAGTTGAAAGTTGCAATGACTTTTAAGTTGCAAATTTAAAGTGCCTGGCCAAACTTTGCAACTAAATTGCAACTTAAGTTACCAAATGAGGTCTAGTGGCAAAGCAATTGGGTGTTTCAGAACACCCTATTTCTATTTGTACACTCTAGATAATTAGCTTTATACTTCTTTTTAGTTATAAGTTCATAGTTGTCATCATCTAATGCCTTTTATTACAGCCAGTTGGGTTAAAGAGCATAAAGTTTCATAAAAGATTTGACCAGAGTTGCAGATAAACCATCAGAGTTAAAAATAACATGTCCCCTTGTTTTTAATGGCAAAATCTTTGTCATGGAAACCAACATTTATAGACAGGGCACACATGTCCCCATCTTCTTTATTGCTTATAATGTACAAACTTTATTCAACTGGGAAAAAGATTATCATATCTTTATGCAGAAATTTCAACCTAGATTGGTCATTTGGAAGCTACCTCATGAGTAAACTAGACTCTGATGCGTGCATTGATCTAATTGTTAAAGAATTGTGAACAATTGGTTTACAGCTACTTGACAAATTGATAGAAAGTTACCGAACCACTTCACCTTTTTTATCATCTTATTATGTGGACAATCATTATATGGTTATTTATGGAAAAATGAAGTGTTTTGGAAACCCCTTACTCGTACATCAGTACATTCAGTATGATTTAATTGTTAACGAAATGGTAACAATCAGTTTACAATTTGCACCCGGAAGTACTCAAAGAGTATCGGCATCCGATACGCTCCCGACACGGGTACGTCGGGTCGGGCATTCGAAAGTACCCGTGCTTCCTAGGTGTCCAGTGGCATTTTGCCAGTGATGCATACATATGATGTGGACATTGTTATGAGATTTTATATAATTGCTTCGGTACAATAGGAAGTGATATCTAAGGAAACATAGATGATTTGAGGATTGAGGTTGCACCTTAGTTGTTGTTCAAGTTCCTTTTCTGTAAACAATCCAGTGAAGGTTGTTTTATATTTGAAATTGACTTGAACCAAAGTTTGAAAAGCCAATAGCCTTTGTAACACAGCTGAACAACTGTTGTTGGGAAGTCATTGTAAACAACAAGACTGGCCATAAATTGAAGGCATGATTTTGGTATGTTTTGTCATATACAAATTGGCTATGCATATTACATGCAAATGTATTTAATCTTCATGTCAACCAACATTTGAGAACCCACTTTAGGTTTTTACAATTAAAAAATTATAAATGTAGTATATAAATACCCACCTCATTGGTTATGCAATAACGAAGAAATTTTTCTTCACTAGTAACCATTTGGTAAGTAATTATTGTCTGTTCACTATTTTAATTGTAATTATTTCACTAATCCTTATCTGCCTGTGAACCCATCTGCAATTGAGGGAACCTTACAGGTGGGTTTGTGGGTTTGGGTTTTAAGGACATCAAATTATCTTCTTGTTCTTCATTATTGTTTTTTCTCACAAATTATTTATTATCCAGCCTACGCTAGGCCTCGATGGAAAGAAAAAGGAGCCTGAAAGTAATGTGCTTCTTGCTTCTGTGGAGAATATGCAATATGCTGTAACAGTTGATGTCATTCACACCGTAAGTGTTTGTTCTTGTTCGCCTTGTTTTTGTTTCATTCTTCTAAGTGTAGGTGAATAATTATCTTTGCAATTTACAGGTCTTTTCAGCATTTGGTACTGTCCAAAAATTGCAATGTTTGAGAATAATGGTGGGATGCAGGCACTAATCCAGTTTCCTGGTAAGCAGGAAGCTGTATTTTGTATTTTAGTTTCTGGTGATGCTTTGCACTAGATTTGAAATATGTCATGCTTAATTTCTATGGGGTTACCATCTACTCCCTATTTCTACATCAGAGAAGATCACAAAAGATTTGAACCAAGATATCCATATTATCATATTAAAATTTCCATGTTTGATATGCATTAAAATGATATGCATATTTAATGTTCTCTTAGTTTGTATTTTTTTGTAAAATTAATGAACTGATGTGGTAACTGCAGATTTCTGAGCCCACTTTCAGCAGCTCCTCTGGTTGCTTTGTCTGGGTTTGGTCTCTACGAGCTTGGGTTTCTGTCTTTTTACTTTTTATAAAGATGCAACTTCCATATGCGGTTTCACTAAAATAAACGGGTGGCTAGATTCATCTGAACTATAAAATTTATTTTTTAAAAAATTAAAAAGAAAGAAATAAAAAACCAATCTTATAGCAGTGATCCTAAATCCAAACCCAAAATCTGACCCTTCTCCCTATTTACCAGTCTGTACTTCTGTTCCTCACCGTCTCTCTTGAGTTTGTCTTGTGATCACTTTGTCCTAAGAATATATATTTCTGCTACTTCCCATAGTAATTGCGGGATATTTTTTGTGCACGCAGGTTGCCAAGTGCATTGAAATAGGGCTTCCAATGATAGTTGTTCTGATAATCATTTCACAGGTATGGAGTGAAACTTAAGTTGACTAGCTAAGAACAAAAGGCCTCCACATAAATTTGTTAACTTACGTATCATTTCCCATCTGCAGTATGTACCCCATGCTATACATTCACAGAGACCTGTCTTCGACCGGTTTGCTATCATATTTTCTATCGCAATAGTGTGGTTTTATGCCTTCCTGCTCACCATTGGTGGGGCATACAAGAATGCAGCACCAAAAACACAACTTCAATATTGTCGCACTGATAAATCGGGGCTCGTTGGTGTTGCTCCTTGGTTCGTTCAGTTGCTTGCCTTGATGATTTTCTCCTAAAGATAAGGTTTTTCATTTCTATTTTCATTGATCTGTTAGTTTTTACCCTATGCTATGTGTCAATTTTTGGTTTGCAGGAGAAGAGTTCCATATCCATTTCAATGGGGAGCTCCATCATTTGATGCTGGAGAAGCTTTCGCCATGATGGCGGCTGCATTTGTTGGTCTTGTGGAGGTTTGTATATTCTCCGTTTCATCAGATAGAAGATCACATGAAATATGTCATGCTTAATTTCTATGTTATTCCATATTATCATCTTCGATTTGTTCGTAGAGTTGATTTTCATCTTCTAATAGGTGAGAAGGGAGAAGATTAGCGAAAGGATGAGGCTACTTCAGGACCTTGTGCCAAGATGCAATAAGGTAATTTAGTCTCTAAGTTTGTCTTTTATTCCCTCGAAAAAAATAAATCTATTTCATTAACATTGTTAATATAATTCTAATCTGATAGATCACTGGCATGTGTAATGGTGAGTTTTTCTGCTGAATGGTAATTTGAACTTATTGGACTCTACTTTGTAGGTTTTTATATTGTTTTCTGTGATTGTATCATTTCTGTTTGAGGTCCTAGCTCTGGTATTTTTAAAAGGTACGAGTTAATGTCAGACTTTTATCTCTTGCATGTTATTTGACATGACTAAATTAGTTTGCAGAAATATTTTTTTTCCCCCAAAATTTTATATAGCTTGGACAAGTTATCTTTGTTTTACCCCTTCCCTACAGATTCTTCTTAATCAATATCTTAACTGACACCTAAATTGTAGTGACAAATTTAAGGTTCATTAGTCACAAAAGCGGCAAATTTCATAAATAATTTGCAATTTGGAAATCAAGATTTGGTGAACAACTCTATAAATATGCCATGATATGTTGCTATTTAAGACCTACTGATGCATCCGTTGGAGGCATGGTCAGTTGGATTTGTGCTTTTTTTCTTCTTTTGTTTGACAAATTGAAGATGAAATATTTATGTTTTTCAACAGGGCCAGCGGATTCCATCGGTTTCCAGTCACGCACATACACTAGGGCAAAATAACGACGGAATTGGAAGAACACCGGGCCACACGAGGAGACTCCCCTGCCCTAGTTTGTTGGATTTGGAATTTTTTTTAAAAATGTTTTGCAGGAATCATATCTATGTTTTGTAATCACGAAGTGTTATACAACTTGTACATTTGACACTCGTTGTATGTCAGTTTATATGTGTGAGATATTTTGTTTTCTATTGAGTTATTGTTTTTTGTGATATGTGATGTGACTTTTGGTTGTTGATTATGATGTTATTATTGATTTTAAGATTTAAGCATTTAAATTTAATATGATTACAGGTATTTGTAATTTGCGATTAATTACAGGTTTTTTCAATTCGAAATTTTATAATAAAATGCAAAAAAAAAAAAAAGTAGAGCTATCCCGGCGTTTAATAGAAAACGCTGGCATAGGTATAGATTCTATGAATAATTCACTCTATTGCGGCGCTGGAAAAATGCCGCTGTAGGGTATGCCAATATTTTAGTACAGGCTATTCCGGCGTTTTTGAAGCGCCGCTATAGCTCATCCTTTTTTAAAAAATAAAACGGAAATCCACCTATAACGGCGTTGGGGAAACGCCGTTATAGGTTGACCCCCTATAGCGGCGGCGTCGGTAAACGCCGCGATAGCCCATATAGCTATAACGACGCACGCTGCAACGGCGCTTTTGGCGGCGATTTCAGAAGCGCCGTTATGTGCTATAACGGCACCAAAAAACGCCGCGATAGCCGTGTAAAAGCGCCGCTAAAGCCTTTGCGTTTTGTAGTGTTTGGGTAAATGGCAAATGGAAATAGAATATATGAGTTGTCGCTGTAGTCGTTGGAAGCCAAAATTTGGGTTTTCGAACGTTATTTTAATATCAGACGAAAGATTATGCACTGTCGCAGCGTTTCGTACACGTTAATTTGGAAAGACGGAGGATTATTTCGTCCGGTATTTTAGGGAAAAAAATTAATAAAAAATTGAATCGGACGGGGGATGTTGTGTTGTCTGTTGGATTTTTAAATTTTAAATTTTTTTAAAAGAGGTCGGACAGGATATAATCTCCCGTCCGAGAATTGGGATCCAAATTTGACGCGTTTTCGTTGTGAGACGAGGGAATAAGTGTCGTCGGCTTGACTTTATTTTAAAAAAAAATCGCAAAAGACGAGAGATTAAGTTTCTTCCATGATAAGTGGAGTACAAATTGATCACGGGTGTTGATTGAAGCTTTGGTCTCAAGCAATAAAGGTAAAAAAAAAAAATAAAAATTCAAAAGGGATATGAAGATGTTGGCTGGGATTTTTTAGTTGGACATATATACCCTTGTGTTTATCCTTATAAATTGAAGAGGGGTTTAGAGAAGTTCATACAGATTTCATAAAAACTTCTTTGTCTCACTTCAATTCCTTCATTCTTCTTCGTTGTAGCTCAATTTGAAAAATAAAAATGTCCATTAGACGTTTTATTGGTAGGCTCAAATCGAAGGGTGAATCTAGTTCTGATCATGGTAACAGAGGCAAACAACCGGAATTAGTTTATGAAGAGGTTGATTTAAGCGATCCTCAAATGTAGACACTGGTAGTTGACAGCCGCACTCATATATTTAAGAATATTACTGAAAATTCTTTTGGTGGGTACTATAACTTTAGGGATAGTTGGAATGGTCCAATCAAAGCTTATAAGATTTGTTGTCATATCCCAGTAGTGAAACAACTAATAGATAATACTGACTGGCAACGTTTTTTCACAATTGATACAGAAAAATCATCTCATAAGATTGTCAAGTCTTTGGTTGAGAGATGGTGGGACACTACCCACACATTTCATCTCCTATGCTGTGAGTTGGGTTTTATCCCGTTAGATTGGAAGATATTAACGGGAATATCCATTGGGCTCGGAGATCAACCACCATGTAATGATGAGGCATATCCATTCGAAATAGTACAATCCCGCTTCTTTCCTGAACTTACTTCCAATGATTGGAAGTCTCAGGGAATACGTTGTTCATTCCTGAAGAAATATTTCCACAGTAGTTTGAATGAGGCAGCAAAAAATGACTTGGTTCTGGCTACTAGGGCATTTTTTTTGTTCTTCTTGGGCGAATTTCTTTTCGCAAATGGTGCTTCTGTTATTAGGTCTGGATGGCTTGTAGCCCTCGAAGATCTGAGTAAATTTGGCTCATTTGATTGGGGTAGTCAAGCTTTTGCACTATTATTTATTTCTCTAGATGCTTGTTCCAGGCATAGAGTTAAATCATTCAACGGCCCATGGCAAGTACTCGAGGTAATTTTATTTTTTACAGTACTAATTTAAACATTTATGTATACTCACATATTCCTAGCTAATACATCTTTATATTGTCAGTACTGGGCATATGAATACACACATGTGTGTGTCCCAATCACTGTAAATACGAGAAATGTTGCAGATACATTGCGAGCCGCTGACAAAAGGTCGAAAATAATACGTTGGAACAAAAGTGAAATTGAGTACCAAAGAACAGATCAGTTTAGGTTCAATATATCTATTGCTAGGTACCAATTGGTGATGCAAACTTCGGCATCAATTATATGACAACCGTATTTTCAATCTTCATATGAGGGTGAGCATGATATTATGCATGCTAGTAATATCTCTCGTCACCGAGTTGTTTTCCAGTTTTGCGAGCAGGTAATAGTTTATATTTGGGTATTTTATGATATTTTAAATTTACCGAGTTATTTATGAAAAGTGTAATATTTGTTTTTTTATATATTTATGTTGTAGGGTATTTGGTATCTTGGTAATCAGTGTTACCGTCAATTGACTGGTATTATAGTAATACCAAGAGAACCACCGGTTGTTATGTCTAGAATACCATCACAAGATATATATCCACCTATTGACGCTTCTCATTTGGTCCACCCAGTAAACCAATGTATATATGATAAGCATTGGGCCAAAGTATCAATAGGTGCTATCATAAAGAAAGTCTCGCATGTGGCAAATATAGATTTTATTGGACCAGCTAGAATTACTGATCCGACCGCACAGTTACCATTTCCTGCTCCACCGTTTTGGGCCCCATCAGAGTACGTAACACAACCGTTTAAGGAACCGCCTGTGGACTTCGGGGAGTGTGCAGTGGAAATGCCATTGTATTACGGGGGAACAATTATGAGAAGTTATCCACGTGAACCTGTACATTTAGAACTCTGCGGTTCAAAATCATATGTAAATTTATTTCCAACATTCATACTTTACAAATAAATTCTATTTTATTATATTTACATCTGAAAGATAACAGGAGGAACTCTACCAAGAACATGCTCAAGCAACTAATACGAAGGCACAATTACGAATGCTCATTCTAACTGAAACAGTATTGAGGTCCTCTATTCCAAGTGAAGTTATCGATCGTCAAAAATCAATATCAGGGGATCGACCATCGCAGTCCGATCGGTGGAGCATGCACCGAAATGTTTAGTACAGCATGCACCAAAATGTTTAGTACCAGAAACACAACCTTCATATGATGATTAGATATGGTGGATTTCTATTGTAACTAGGCATTGTTAAAAAATATCAATGTTGTAATATGAGTTTAAAATATGATTTAGGATTTTTTTGCTAATAGAGGGTGTTTTAGTAATTTGCCAGAAAATATGATTTAAACACTTCATTTACTCCAACCATTCAACCATTGTCAGGAACATGACAAAATAAGATGTGACCTCTTGTCACTTCACATGAGACATATCACATCACATCTTATCAAACTATTTCAAGTTTGTCCTGACTCATTTTGGACGTTTTTTGATTCGCCTCTTACTCAACCTATTTAATGGCCATTGCACACTGTGAAATTTCATACCCATATCAACCAAATCAAAAAAGAAACAGAAGATGGCTTCTTCAAGCTACGTTGCCTCCTCTTCTTCATCTAACGAGGAAAATGATATGCTTGCACACATTATGAATCAACGTATGAATGCATTGTCGTTAGTTGTTCAAGACAATCAACGCACGAATCACCGCCAGTATATTCGTCGGAAAAGAGAAGATGGTGATAGACGTCTACACAGGAATTATTTTGTAGATAATCCTATTTATGGCGACACACTATTTTGACTTCATTTTTGTATGTGCCACGATTTATTTATTCAAATACTACAAGCAACTGTAAGTTATGATTCCTATTTTCTTCAACGTCAAGATGCAATAAAAGCATTTGGCTTATCCCCATATCAAAAAATTACTGCCGCAATACGCTGTTTGGCGTATGGAACTTCTGCTGATGCAATTGATGAATATGTACGTATAGGCGAATGTACAGTATTGAAGATTCTGCGATGATTTTGCGTGATAATTGTTAACGTGTTCGGGCAAGAATACATGAGACATCCAACGACAAATGATGTGCAGAGGCTATTGACTGAAAATTCTTCTAGGGGTTTCCCAGGAATGTTAGGAAGTATTGATTACATACAATGGACATGGAAAAATTGCCCGACAGCCTGGCATGGTCAATACACGGGTCACGTACATGAACCCATTATTGTTCTTGAAGCAGTGGCATCTTACGATCTTTGATTTTGGCATTCTTTCTTTGGGATGCCGAGATGCAATAATGATCTTAACGTCCTCAACCGTTCTCCGCTGTTCAACAACATTCTCGATGGTTGTGCACCACCTGCTGAATTTGTAATTAACAATCATACATACAACATGGGTTACTATTTAGCTGATGGTATATACCCCCATTGGCGACTATAGTGAAGACTTACTCATCCCCAGATATACCAAAAAAGAAGAAATTTGCACAAATGCAAAAGACTGCACGAAAGGATGTTGAGCAGGCATTCAGAGTATTACAGGCACGATTTTCTATAGTTAGAGGTCCACCCAGACTTTGGGATCCTGACAGTCTTTCATATATTATGAAAACGTGTATCATATTACACAATATGATTGTGGAAGATGAAAGGGAAGATGGGATTGGTGAATATGTATATGACCAACAAGCTAGCTCGGCCTTCGTCACCCCTAATAGGTCTGGTCCAACTGAGCGTGTAGCTCGAATGACACGTACTGTACAACTGCATGATAAACAAATGCATCATGCACTTCGTCTTGATTTAGTTGAACATATTTGGAATGCTTATGGAGAGGACGAAGTGGACGAAGATTAAGCAACCGTATTTTCAGATTGGCAGAAATATGGAATGTGTAATTTGAGTTGGGAAAATATTTATAAATGTATCACTGTCGGTGTTGATGTAATGCTTTTAATGTTATGCTTCTAATTTGAGTTGAAGTTTTGTGCAAGTTTTCAACTGATACTCGATTAAGAATTGAAAAATCAAAACACATCAAAACACATCAATATCTAAAAAATTGATGTACTTCAAAACACATCAATCAAGACACATCAAAACACATCAATATCTCAAAAATACAACCCCTATTTTAACTTCAAACAACAACAACATGATTAATAATAACCATAATTTCATTAATATCGGGTCACGTACATTAATAATAACCACATTAAAAATATGACAACATTAACAATAACAATAAGAGATAACTAATACAAATTGATGTACTTCTTTAACCCAGATGGTAGCCCCTTTTATGCATTATTTCATTCTGTCGATATAGAAAATAATAACGTTGACTTTCACTTAAGCTACTCAAATCCATACCCATTATACGATCTTCATCCTCTCTTTCTAACCGTTCTTGATCTCGTTGTTTGATCTCAAGCCTCCGTTCCTACGTACTAATATAAAAAGCGTTAAAATTATGCGTCTCTTCGACCATTGCAGAAACATTGGTGGCTTCGGAGGTGTGCTTCCCTTTTTTTTCTTTGCTTCTTTCCTACCAGGTGGTCGAGAAAGTGGGGAAGGTGCATTGAGATCAATTGGTCTATCTGAATCCCACTGTACGTTTGGTGGTGAAGGGTTTGAACTACCACCTTCGTCAAATTGAGTATTTTGGGTTGGTTCGAAAACCTGAGTTGTAGGATTGGAGAATTTTGGTTGATCTTTTAAAATTTCATAACATTCTTCAAATTTGAAGGGCTTGCCAGCTACCTGCATATATTCTAGTCGTGTGTCGCGTATCTATTAAAAAAAATGTTCAAGAAGTTAATGTTAACGGAAATAATTTTTATAAACGAAACATATTAAATTAATAAAAATCATTAAAACAAAACAAACCTTATCCGTGTCCGTAGTACCACTTGCCGCTTTATTGGTCACACCGCTCAGCTTCACAATGAAAAGTGCAACCTCCTTAGACATAGTAGTGAATTGACTGCAAAGAGAGCCGGCTGTTCTATCTGTTGGACTTCCTAATAGAATGACAAATGTGAGAGAAATCCTGTCCCAAAATTGAGACCCAGTTTGATTGCTACCGATCAATGGATCTTGGGTTATAGTAACCCAACTTTGCGCCAAATTAATATCCTCATACATGGTGTATGCCCTGCCTCTAATTGGATGAGGATTATCCATAAAATGAAATAAAAACAATATTGGGAATTGATACAGGCCGGATAGATAGTTAGTAAGACCCTTAATCAAAAAATATGAGATGTGGATTATAGAAAAGAACAGAGTGAGATGAACTGATTTCGTATGCTCTGTTTGAGGCTTACAAAAACAACAGAGAGTGAATTGAGTTGAGAAGAACAGAGAGAGGAGAACAGAGAGTGAGATGAACCTATTTGTTATGCTCTGTTTGAGTTGTATACTTATATGAAGTAGAGTGAGTTTTTTTTATTTTTTTATTTTTTATAGCCATTGGAGTAGTAGCCGTTGTATAGTATAAAGTAATAGGGAAATATGTGGAAAAGGGTAAACATGTAATCATACAAATCGAAAAAAATTTAAAAAGGGGGAGGGATCTACCGTCCCACACTTTTTGTTTGTCTTATCCGCAATTGTAGAGACGAAGGATTAAGTGTCGTCCGACGTTTTTTTAAAAATTTTTTTAAAAAAATTCAGAGACGGTATATTATCCTTCGTCCGATCAATTTTGAGCTGCGCAATTGTAGGACGGTGTTTCTTTTTTCGTCCGACCTCTTAGACGGAAGATAATCTTTCGTCTCATTAAACAGAAGAAAGATTATCCATCGTGAGCTATATTTTGGCAAAAGCCATTTCGTCTGCTATATTTGGCCAAGCACTGTTCATGTCAGATTCAATTTTTGGGTAAATGGCCAACAACTACATCGTTTCCTTTTTCATTTTTTCAAAATTTGGGTAAATGGAAAATGACTACAGATGCTCTAAGACAAGAAGAAATTGCAGACAACACTTCACTACTCTAGTAGGGGATATGCAGATACTCAAAAAGCTTTCACTTCCACCTTATTCCAAATACTTTACAAGTAATAAATTTATCCGTTGCCAGTGAAACTATAACCAAAATGGTTCAATAAATCACCGTTACTTGGAACCTGTTTGGAAACAAAGTTTAGATACCCATAAGAAAATCCTCAATGGTTGTTGTTATTTTTTGGCAAAATGGCAAAATGAGAAATAGCAAATGAGGATTCCTCCATAGTGGTTGTCACGCCCTACTTCCCAAAATATGGGAACACAGGCACGTAACTGAGGCCCAGCGAATGATATAAGTACGCCAACTCATATCATCCATAAGCTGTACCAGTCTTAACTCAACAACATGATAAGGAAATAATCACAACCACGCATAAATACATAATCACATAAACAAATATTTAGATTAAATATGCAATACTTCAATTTAATAACCAACAACTGAAAATAAACAACAAATACTTTCTGGCAAGCTCCTTCCCCAAGCGTAGAAGAACTGCTCAGCAATGCCCTCTGGTAATTCTCCTTATGCACCTGTACTTGTTTATCTAAAAAGAAAGAATAATTTGTCCATAGAGCAAGTATGGATAGCAAGTAGTGAAACGCAGAGAGTAAGGGAACAAGATACATGAAGGAATATGAATCAAGATCAAATTATAAAAGCAATAACGGTATTAATAAACAATGGTCACGATCAAGTATATACGTGTCAACTTAAGTTCGTTAGTATGTTGTTTCTCCTATCTAGTGCACATACTACTGTATCCCATACCACAGGTTTGGTGCATGCAAAACAGTGTACGTTTTAAATTTTGTGGTGGGATCTACAGAGCGTGTACTCGGTGTATCACGATAACAAAATAACAAGATAACAAGTTCACGTCTTCACAAGTAATTCTCCACCTTGCATGATAAGATTCTATGTAACAAGAGGGCCCTACCAAGTATATTTTTTGAGACTATCTACTAATAAGTCAACCCTTATTAATATCGGCTTGTTTAGTATTTTATTAAGTCATTCATGTTCATGTAAGTATGTGTAAGGATGTTAAGGGAATGATAAGAATGCAACAACATGATGCATTGCACAATAATAAATATGAAGTAGTGAATCCGAAAATAGTCGACACAGTAACACTAAAACAACAATAACTCATAGACTACAATTCGGAATTCTAAGTTCCAGGATGCTATCAGCAACTAGACACTTAGGGCTACAATTCATCATTATATTATTTTAACAGATTTTTTTTATAACTGGGTCGAAACCTCACTACAAGACAGACAAGGCAGCAAGCCATAACAAGAATCATCGCATAAGTTCATCAAGGTGGATAATTAACATGTTATTGCATCATGAAATGCATTACACTAATGTACATCAATTAGAATAGATTTTATAGTGTACAAGTCAATTTATCATGTCATTATTCAAGTCACAAGATCTCAATCAATCAATGTATTTGATCACAATATATTTTCCTCATATGCAATTACTAGTCATTTTTATTCATGTCATGTGTGTATATAGGCTTGGATTTGAATCAATGGATAATAATATGATGTCAAGAGTACGTCGGGTTAGCTCGTGTAAACCCTCGATACTCCTAATGGACAGTACACAAGGCAAAATTAAGATAACTGAAGGGAACTACATGCGGGAGGTCAATAAACTTGAACTGGAGAAATTAAATGAGTTCAAGTGGACTTGCCTTTTTGTACATGGTTAGATTAGCATAACCAGAATAACGGGATCAGAATCCCGGGTGACGATCCTAAAAGCACGTGCAAAAGCAACCGCAAACTCCCAAATCAGCAACACAACTCCACGGCGAAACAGCAACCAGCAGACTCAAGACCAGGATCGAACAGCTGATCCAAACTCCATACCAGATCCACACAATAGTAAGCAGCAACAACCTCAACTTAGCACAGAATAGCAAACACAGATTCTGGATCCGCTACACGCCATAACACCAAACACTATTTCGGCCAATCACCCTTCTTCCAAACACTAAACACAATTACACCAACACAACACCCCCAAGCAGCAACTATAGAACACCAACTCTAAACAGTACACAAATAGTAACTCACTTAACAAAACAACAACAAACGAACTTGATCAAATCTCCCCACAACACCGAACACCAGATCGCGATCCCCTACTCCATACAACAGCAAAAACCAAACCAAACACTCTCAGTCCTTCTTCTTCCTAGCGTCGACAGAGAGAGAGTGAAAACATGGGAGGGTGCAGCGGCGTCTGGCGATAGGGGCTGGCAACGCTGGCGACTGATCGCTGGCGGTCGGGAAGCGACGCAGCGAAGAGGACGGCGAAAATGATCGGTACTCTATTTTCGCTCGGGAACAGAGGATGACGAGAATGGCAGAGCTTCGGGCTATGGACCTTCGGGGGGTTGTGGGGGACAGCGGAGAGGCGAGGACAGCGAGGTGTTCGAGGGGCTCAGGGGATGAAGTCGCGACAGAGGATTAGAGGAAGAGGATGATGGGTTCTTCGGCGATGGGAGGTGCTCGACGGTTCTGGGGTGCTTCGGGGGAGACTCGACGAAGGTGATGATGGTGGAGAGTTGGGTTTCGGTAGTGAATAGGGAAGAGGACGGAGGAGAGGACGAGGCACAGCGGGGCTGTGCGAGGGGAAGGCGAGGTGAGGGCTCAGAATATGGGTTTCGGTTACAGGGGGTAAGCGGGAGGAGGGAGAAGAGGGCGCTCGGGGTTTCGTTATGGGCAGAGGAACGAGGAAGAAGAAGAAAGGGAGTAGGGGGTGTTCTGTGTTGTTGGGTTTCTGTTGGGAAAACCAAAGAGGGAGAGAGAGAGAGAGAGAGTAAACAGGGAGAGAGAGTGGGAGAGTTAATAAAAATAAAAATAATATAATATTGGGTAGTTGGAGATAGTGGGGAATGTGGGGATACGGGGGATTGTGCAGAGTGGAAAAATGTGAACAAATTCGTATATGGGTGAGTGTATGGGTTTGTGGGTTTGGATTTAGGGTTAGAGTCCAATAGGAGATGGGCTTGGATTTGGGCTTCAATAAATATAATAACTTCAATAATAATTGTTGGGCTTCTCATGATTTCAAAATAATCAATAAAATGATAGCATGGATTAACTTGGCTTCAAAGTAAATAAATAAAAAGAAAAGAGATAGGATTCTAGTTTGGAATATAAGTTTGGATTTCAATAGGAGATTCAAAAGGATTTAAATGCATTAGAAAGAATTTATACAGAAATTGAATTACAAGAATACATGGGGAAAAGAAAAGAAATGGAAATCCGTATAATCGGAAACAGGGATTACAGTGGTCATTTGCTAAAATATGAGAAATATTTTTTTTAATCGTACGGAACATGTTGTTCCGTCCGAGAGGGTTGTTTTGTAATTTTTATTACAATTAAAAATAGTTTAGTTTCTAAAATATCGTTAGTGAATTATTAAGTTATTAAATTAACATTAAACTATATTTAATTTAACACTATAAATCATATTTAAGTGTATTAAAATGTGTCGAAAGTGACATTTCTTTATCAAATGGGACATGTTGTCCCGTTTGAGAAAAAGTTGAGCTCGGATGGGACAACATGTCCTGCCTGATGCCTTTGCTTCTTTTTTTATTTTTTAATTTTTTGTGGGACTGTTGTTCCGTCCGATACTTTAAAAAAAGTTAAAAAATAAAAAAATTCACCAACAAAACAACTTGTTTCGTCCAATCCTATTAAAATAAGAAAAAATAATAGGGACAGAACAATATGTTCCGTTCCCTATATTTTGAGAATGAGCAAATAATTTCTAAAATATGAAAAGCTACTGTAGAAACTTTGCCAAAATATGGCAAAATAGCTAACCGATGCGGAACACTTTTTTCCAATAAATGGTAAAATGGCAGAAATAGCGTACCTTTGTGGATGCTCTAAGTATCTTTTAGGTGATGATATGGTATATCTATACCTACAAAGTTAGGGTATTTATAGTTTTCCAAAAAGTTTTCAAACGGATCTAAAAATAGTATATGTACTTCCTGTTACCTAATAACCTCGTTCTCAAACACCACATAATTGAGGATGGTAATTAACCAACTGACAGGGAGTTGTCAGATTGGTGGAGTGCATGCGGTCTCTTATATGGTGCTTGAAGTTGTTGCGTGAGTTAGTAATGGTAGCGACCGAGGTGTCCGTGCAAGCAGTCAAGGGAGATAACATCATTCGTTGCGAGGTGCTAGTGAGAGTCAACGAGGGTCAAGCGAGGGGATGAGAACCAGGACTCAATCTGTACAGAGAGCTGTCAGATTGGTTGAGTATCTACGGTCTCTTATATGGTACTTGAAGTTGACGTATGAATCACTGATGGAGGAGACGGAGATGTCCTTACGAGCGACGGAGCGAATAAACGGTGTACAAGTAAGGGATTGAGAGAGAGAATGAGCTCAAATTGGCACGAGAAATTGACTTGGACGAGGTCACCCGATCAGTAGGATTAGATTTCGTTGTATTTTTGTTTATTGGTTGGGGTGTATGAATTTCAGGACCCTGCATGTTGGGATCTGAACTTCATAAACCTTATTTTTGATTGTATATTTTGTTAATTTTTTTTTAATGAAATGCGGAGTATTGAGCCCACCGTTTAGCGATCAAAAAAATTAACCGACTGATTTACTCTGCTCTTCTCCATATAGTAATATACTCTGCAGAAACCCTAGAATGTGCAGAATTCTATTCATGTACATATACATATATATTCCTGCTGCATTCCAGTTCCCAACATCATATAAAGTTTACCCTAGATTCCTTTTCCCGTGAGTTGCATTTTCATCCTCATGTGTCTGAAATCAGAATGCTGCAGACACCCTCCTCCATCTACTCTACTAGGCCACTCACCATTCACCAGCTGCCCCCAAAAATAAATTAAAATTCAATCAATCAATCAAACCACCCAACCCTTTTCCCTCCTCTTCGTATACCAACCACAACAATCTGCACTTCACAATTCCCGAAACTGATCTCTCTCTCTCTCTCTCTATGGATTGGTACTCTTGGCTATCAAAGTCAAGTCTTGAGCCCTCCTTGGTCTATGACTACTGCCTCCTCTTCACCCAAAATGAGCTTGAACAAGAAGACATTGCCCACTTCAACCATGACTTCCTCAAGAGCATGGGCATCTCGATCGCGAAACATAGGCTAGAAATCTTGAAACTAGCCAACAAGTATCAAAGAAGAGCACCTCAACCGGTAGCTTCACTGCTAGCTGCAGTCCAGAAGACCAAGAAGTGCTTTTCGAGGTACATGCATAGCCTAGTGGCTGGGCACAAGGATAGTTCGGTGATCGTAGTGGTCCGGAAACAGATGCACGATGATGGTGGGGGAGGAGGCAGGTGGAGAGGGGCGCCCATGTTGAGTAGGAAGAAGAGGGTGGTGCTGGTGAATGGTAAGCAGGGGAAGTTGATGATTACTGACGGCAGCGGGGCACGGGTGGTGAAGAAGGTGGGGGGAAATTCGGTGTTCAGATGTGGTGGTGGCGGCAGTGGGGAGGAGGAGGAGATGAGGTGGGACTCCATGTTTCACAACTTGAAGCCCACTTGAGAGAGTGTTGATGCATGAGTTGGTCCACACTCGAATGATTGTCATTTTATTATTGTTTTATTATTTTTTTGGAGTATGTATGATTACTGTGTGTTCTTGAGTTTTTCTTTGTGAGTAAGATATAGAGGGGGTTGTCCTCTTTGCTTTTGTGGTCTACTGTAATTAATCACTGTAATTTGTTATGACTGTGAGAGTGATAGCAAAAGCTCGATCGAATATGTTTAATTTCAGTAAGGTTCAGATTAAATTCTTTTCTAGATAGAACAAGATGTAATTCTGAATGTTTTACACCTTTAATTATCACAAACTCAATAAAGTATAAGAAATTATCTCTTTGTTCAGAAGATTGTGAATTGAAACATGTACATTAATTACTATCAGAAGCTACTTTCCTTTCGATGAAAGAGAAAATTAGAGGGCACGACTACAATAAACTCTTTCTTCGCAAGTTGAAAGTGTTGTTTTTTTTTATCCTTAACGGTGGGTCTAAAACCCTCACGCTTCATTAAAAAAATTTTAACAAAATATAAACAACCATAATAAGGGGTATGATGTTTATGTCGCTCACAAAGTAAGCCATGAGATTCAATCCCTGTAAATAATGAGAGCCCATATCCCATACAAGATTGTTTTCCATTAACAAAAAAACAACAGTCTAAGTAGTTGAAAGTGTTGTTGAAGAAGCCTGCAGCGTGTTTTTCTTCGTCATCCAATATTATTCCCATTTAGAGCAAATATTCAACCTTAATTGGTCTGTATTTTTGAATCAATTCTTCATTGGTTTGTTATGTAGTAAATGTAAGACTAGGTCGCCACAATGAGTGGGGTGGTTGATTTGTTAGAGTGGGGTATATGGTGTATATTCATTTGTCATGAGCAGTGACTTGGTCAAATGCTTGTGAGATATATGTTTCTAATTGAGATCCCAATCAATGAGATAGAAACTGAAGCTAACATCTGCGATGATCATTACCGAGAACTAGATGCAATCTTGATGAATCAGCAATACAACTAATGTGAATCATCACAACAAGTTGTCGAGTTTTGCAATCTATTGATTTTCATCTTTACTGTTATATCTAACTCCAAAAACAATCTAAAAAGCTGCATCTGCTAGTGCATTTGTTGTTATTGTAGTCACTAAACTTTTCTCTTTTGTGCACAAGAACTGTACATATATTTTCAGATTCCAGATCGAACATAGAGGCAGAGGAGCTAGCACACGGGACAGGGATAATTTCAACTACATTATCGACGAGTTAGATCTTATGGAAATTGAGCCGGCTGACAGGAGGTTCACCTGGACGAATATGCAAGATAACCCCATTTTAGCTAAGCTGGACAGGATCCTTGTTTCAGCAGAGTGGGCTGGACAGGATCCTTGTTTCAGCAGAGTGGGAAGAAAGTTTCGCATTAGCTAACGTTAAATCTATGACAAGATTCACATCCGATCATGTGCCGCTTGCGTTACGTACCGAAGAGGGTTCGCGGGTTGGGAACCACCCGTTCAGGTTTGAGAATGTTTGGACGATGAACAACAATTGTCGAAAGGTCATCGAGGATTAATGGAGAGCACACACTATGGAGGTGTCAGCGGTAGGAATTTGGATAGAAAAGATAAGAAGGCTTCGTAAGAAGCTGAAGGACTGGGTGAGGCAGGAATTTGGTCAGATTAGAAGAAGGAGAGAATTTTTGGGTGATAGAGTGAATGTCTTGGAAAAGGCACAGGAGGAGAGGGTTCTGATAGGTTGCGAGGGCGAGGATTTGGCAGAGTGTAGATTGGAAATCCAGCAAATTGGGGATATGGAGGAACAATATTGGAGGCAGCGGTGAAGGATCCAATGGCTGAAAGAGGGAGATGCAAACAAAAAATTCTTTCACAAGATGGCTAATGGTAAATTAAGGGAAAACTCCATTTACGGTTTAATGGTAGGGGACAGATGGAACGAAAGCGATGGTGAAATTAGACAGGGAAGTGCAAAGTGAATAGATGTAAGATGATATCGGATATGTGGAGCACATCCAGGATTGATGGAAGTGACGGAATCGAGAACAACTTCGCAGAGGAAGAGGTGTTTCGGGCTATCATAGGATTAGGACAAGATAAGGCACCAGGGTCGGATGGTCTTCCTATCTTCTTTTATAAGCTTTATTGGAAAATTATTAAGGGAGATCTGATGAAGATATTTAATGAGTTTTTTGATGGAAGGGCAAATTTAGATAGGATTAACTATGCGAACATCATTTTGATCCCTAAGAAGAGCGGGATTCTTAGAGTGGAAGATTTAAGACCTATTAGCTTGTTGAACGGATCGTTCAAGATTATCACGAAGGTGCTGGCAAAGAGACTGGCGCCACATCTGAACGACGTAGTAGGAGAGTCGCAGAGCGGGTTCATCAGAGGGAGGGGCATGATGGACAGTGTTGCCTCCGCACACGAAGCAGTGTACAGGGGCTACAAGGAGAAGTTTGACGGGTTCTTACTGAAATTAGATTTTGAAAAGACTTACGATTCGATCGAATGGGAGGCGATTAAAGAAGCATTAGCACTCAAAGGTTTTGGAAGTAGATGGCGTAAATGGATTATGACATGTGTTAGAGGAGGTAAATCTTTCGTTCCTATTAATGGGAGAGCAGGGAAGGAAATCAAGTGTCGAAGAGGCCTTAGGCAAGGGGATCCTCTATCATCCATATTATTTGCCATCGTCGCAGACAGATTGGTTGAAATGATTAAGAGAGGTAGAGAGGCGGCTGTTATTCGTGGGGTGTTCTTCAAAGAAATTTCGGAGCCTATTTCGATTCTCCAATACGCAGACGATACCTTAATGTTCGGAAAGTCGACTAAGGATGAAGTTACCGCTATTAGTTTGGTGTTAAAGTATTTTGAGGCATGGGCAGGACTGAAGGTGAACCTCAACAAAAGCAGTGTTCAGCCACTTAGTGATCAATTGTCGACACCGATCGAGACCATTAAAGGGTTGGTCGACTGTGCTTTGGGAGAGTATCCTCTCACCTACCTAGGGATACCCATTAGGTCGGGAGGGTTAACAAGAGAGGACTGGAATCCATTGATTGAGAAGTTCCAAAAGAAATTACCTGGATGGAAAGGCTGTTCTCTGACGCTAGGGGAAAGAATTACACTACTTAATTCAGTCTTAAGTAGCCTGCCGATCTATCTCATGTCCATTTACGAGCTTCCAAAATGGGTTATCAGCAAGATTGACAAGATCAGAAGAAGATTTCTTTGGAAGGGCACGGATGAGGCTAACAAGGGATTCCATCTAGTAAGGTGGGATAGGGTTTGTAGGAGGAGGGAGTTCGGAGGGCTGGGAATCATGGACCTTAGAGATATGAACAAAGCTCTTCTGAGTAAGTGGTGGTGGAAAATGAAAAGGAGAAGAAACAACTGGTGGTGCAAATCGTTCGATCGTTACCTTGCTATAAAGAAATTTAGATTCGGAGGGAGATGTCGTCATGGAAAAGCTTCTTTGCTATGGAAAGGGGTCGCGAAGGTGGGGGATATTTTCCACACAAATACGACGTGCAAGATTGCTAAAGGGAGGGAAACTAGATTCTGGAAAGATAAATGGTGTGGTGAAAATACTCTCATTAGCTTGTTCCTGAGAGCGGCAGCAGTTACGTTAAATACGGATACGTTGGTGGCAGATGTATGGAGGAATGGTACCCTAGAGGATCGAGGTGGAGGATGTTATTGACCTGGAAAGCTCAAACCAATTACAAAATTTGAATGATTATATTAGGTTGGAAGGAAGGCTATCCAACGAAACGGAGGATAAGAGAAATTGGACCTTAGATCCATCAAAGACCTTCACGGTTAAGTCGATGTATAAGATGCTCAATGATGGGGGTCTAAGATGCGGGGACGCAGACATAATTTGGAATACCAAAGCACCCTTGAAAGTGCGTATTTTTCTATGGTTGGTTAAGAACGACGCGATTCTATCTAAGATTAATCTGCAAAAGCGTGGCATGCAGATTGATGTTGTCTGCTCCAGATGTAATAACGTAGACGAGGATAGTAACCACATTTTATTTGATTGTCCAAAAGCTATATTAGCTTGGGAGGTGGTTTGCTTAGGGTTCGGGGCCCACATTTGTCCTAAGTCGCTATCGAAGGTTTTTGAGCACGGGAGGGTAATTAGGGACAAAAGGAGGATAGGATAGCTTGGGACATCTCTGTAGCTGCTACGTTATGGGGTCTATGGCTAGATCGTTACGATGTTCGTTTCCGTAATGTCAACAATAGATTTCCTGTGATGATGCATAACATCTTTTCTTATATCATTACTTGGGCAGGTCAAGCAGGGGCCAGGAAGAAGTTTTGCATGGAAGAAAGGGAGTAAGTCGGATAGCACTGCGGATGGAGGTGGAGGATTGGATTACAGCATGTCGGGGCCTTTTGTGTCGAGTTGGATTGAGGCCCGAAACTCCGGTATCTTTTTCCTGCTTTGTGGGGGTTTACTTACCATGTTGTCTTATATTAGAGATGGTTCTGTTGACTTTTGTATTTAGTACTACTTTGTTTTCTTAATTTCGCATTAATGAAACGATGACGAGGTCATCTTTATTATAAAAAACTGTACATATATTTTCTTCTTAACTTACGTGAGCGGATTGGTAACATTTATAATGAATGCTTTTTTATATTATCAATCAACCTATTCTATGTTCTTGGATTTGTTTTTTGTTTTTTTTTCTTTTTTATGCCTAAGTTAAAAATTAGTAAACTACTCATGCTTCAGCCGAGCTGGCAGTCAACCCCACCAATGTTTTAAGTGATCACTTGCATTAGTTCGCATGCAGCCATGGCTAGCTAACTGCCCATATATACCAATATTGCAACAAACCATAGTTGTAGGTCGCAGTTGTTGAGGAATGGATGGTGATATTGCTTCCCAAATACACATAAGAAATTAATATATATACGGTCTAACTAATACAGTTAGTAGATATACTAATCTTATCTGATCTATTTGTTTAGAAGAAAATTAAGGAATATTCAGCCATAAACCTCAACCAAGTGCATGCATTGTAGTACTTAAAAGTGTTGGTGGATTATGCTCTAATGCTAGCTACTCCTAACCATAAAAGTAAGGACACGATAGATATGTCTTTAGCTAGCATCAAATTATATAGTTGGCTCTCTCACATGAGCAACCGCCTTTGGCGCAAAACTGATATGATTCTTTCTCTTGTATACCAATTTAACTATGTTGAGGACATGGAATAGATACATGTTATAAGCCGCAGTAAACTTGAAGAGAATCAAGAATAGAATAGGCCTAGCCCTTCTGTTGCAAACGGTTTGGTGCGAACTGCGTGTGAAGGAGTCTACTAACCGTCTGATCTCGTGATCATGATCTAAAAACTCATATATATAATTATCACTTGAACCATCGCCGCTATTTTTAATAATGACAACAGTAGAACTCTACTGATTCCATATTCTCAATAACGGCAACCGTTCGTATGCAGTTTGCACCAAGTCGTTTGCAACCTAACGGCCCTTATATATTATATAGGGGAGTGATCATGTTTGTAGATAATCCATTCCGTTCATCGTGTTTATCATGCCAATGGACGTAGGTATAGAAAAGATCAAATGGTTGGGAGGTTGTTTCTCCATGCATCGTACGTTCCAATTTGTGCTACAATTTGTAATACTGTTGAAATCGTTTATTTTTTAATCACATGATGCATAGGTGAATTATTTCCAAACCGCTTGATTTTTTCTACATATACATTTATTGACATGTTAAACATGATGGACGTTGTGGATCTTCACTGAATGACTCACTAAATAAATATAATTGTCTTGTATGAGAAAAAATTTCTTATATACAAATATGAGGTTTACTTTTCTAATTTATATGTAGTAGTGCAGTACCAACCTAGTGAACCCTTCAAAAGAAAAATTAATTTGAGGTAGTATGTCTAATTAATTATTTGAGAAACCATGTTGGCCCATTAGTCCATAGGATTAACCCATGTGAGCAGATCAATGTGGGCTTGAGTTTTAGACGTTGGAGATGTGTGTTGTGAGCGGAATTCAGATTAAATCACTACAGTATAGGGGTATTCTGCATCATCCAACCTCACACGTCACAAAATTCAAAACCCTCCTCAAGTAGATATTAATTTACTAGAGGTAACGACTATCATAAAAAAATGAGCACCTAGCAAATTAATCTCTGCATTATACTTAATTCCTTTCCGCATTTATTCCTAGTCTCATCGTTCAACGTGGGGGGCGTTTGGAAATGGTCGCTGATTGGAAATGGTCGAACCACCAGATTTTGGTGGGACAAATGGTGCGGTCCTCATGCTCTTAAGGAAGATTTCCCAGAGCTGTTTGCTAAAACGATTAGACCGAATATCTCGGTGGCGGAAACTTGGAAAAAGGGGACTTGGAGACCGTCATTCCAAGGAACTCTTTCTCCAAGTATGCTACAGCAACTGAATGAATTGCAAACGCTCATAGTCCAGTCTGGGGTGCTGTGTGCCCAAGGTCCAGATCACTTGCGTTGGGGACTCGAGAACAAGGGAGTGTTCTCGGTTAGATCACTCTACCACCGGATTCACTATCGAGGATGCAGGCCCAGCTAGGCAGCAGTACTTTGGAAGACAAAAACACCTCTGAAAATTAGAGTCTTCCTATGGCTGGTGTTCAACAAGGCCATTCTCACTAGAGAGAACCTTGTCAAGAGGCAACCTCACATTGCGACCAACTGCGGGTTCTGCAACGTACACGTGGAAACTCTGAATCATCTGTTTCTTCACTGCACTAGAAGCAAGGCCGTCCTGATAGAGGTGCTCAGAGCACTAGGAACAAGTGACTACCCAAGAGACTATGAGGAACTGTGGGTGGGTCCCAGATTTGCATCAACACGTTACGATATGAAAGATGCATGGTTTATTGTCATTGCGGCAACCACATGGGTGTTATGGCTAGATAGGAACAATCTTTATTTCCGTGCTTCATGTAATTCTATTTCTAGTAATCTTACTCATATTATGCATCTAATTTCCTTTTGGGCTACAGCTGCTGCTTCAGGAGCAAGAGGAAGGATTGCAAGGGTGTTCCAGGTGGATGAGTTTGATGACGAGGAGATAGAGATCGGGCCAACTCTTGACTGATGAGTAGACTCTCGCCTCACTATGACATATTTTGTATCAAGCCTCAGTAGGTTGTATTTGTATTTTGGTTGCCTTTAGGCTGGATGTTGTTACCCACCCCCCAGGGTTATGTTGGGGGTTATGTTTTATTTCCTGCACTGCACTTGTATTTTCCCGGGACTTCGGGGTTGTTTATTAATCACTTATTAATGAAACAGGGTGGCATTATTCCACCTTTTCTTCAAAAAAAAAAAAAACGTGGGGGGCGTTTGAAGTGATGTAAAACATTGGAAAAAAAATGGAATACAATATGATATGGATATATTTTTGTTTGGATGGAATACAAAAATAGTGGAAAGGCTTTCCCCCTGAAGAATTTAGTGGAAAACTCATAAAAACTCATTTAATATATTTTTATTTATTATTGGTTATTTTCCTTCTATTCTCTTTCATTTTCTAATTTTTTCAACAAGTTGTTTTCCCATTTTTCCCATCCAAACAAAATTGTTATAAGATTTTATTTTTTTTTTCATTAGAAGCAACTAATAAGAGTAGTGAAAATAACATTTTATTGGATAAAATTTTTTGAATGGAAGATTTTTTTAAAGTAATTCAACTTCTACAACATTCTAAACACCTCCAAAATGAGAGAAAAACAATTAACTTTGGATGAATTGAGTTACCCATTTATTGAATGAGAGAAAAACAATCAACTTTGGATGAATTGAGTTACCCATTTATTTTTAATTTTTTTATCGTTAATGGTGAATTGAAGGCCCCTCGCGTTTCATTAAAAAGAATTTAACAAAATATACAACAAAAAATAAGAATTATGACCAACAGGTAATGTCCTAATTGATATTGGGTGGGGTGGGTTATTAAGTGGCGGCTCAAATCCAATGTCACTGGTTCGAGCCAAGACTTTTCCATCAAAAAAATAAAATAAGGATTGTGAAGTTCATGAAACCCAATAGGCTCGGTCATGAAACTCATACTCCCAATCAACAAATAACTGATACAATAAAATCTAATCCTACAGATCGTCCGACCTTGTCAGAACAAGTTTCTCGTACCAGTTTGAGCTCATTCTCTCTCATTCCCTCGCTTGTACACCGTTTGTCCTCAGTGTCACTAGCAACCACAGCCGTCGTCGCCCCCAACAATGACACAAATGCTAACTTCAAGTTCTTTAACATGGGATATACCGCATGCACCCACCAATCTGACATAACCATGTACAGATTGAGACCTCGTTCTCATCCTCTAACTTAATCCCCGTTGACTATCACTGCCACATCGCAATGATAGCCGTCGTTGCCCCTGACGGTCCCAC
>CM030362.1:43265976-43290976 GCA_017893485.1 Hemerocallis citrina | reverse complement strand
AACAATATAGATCAGAATTATCCCATAAAGCCTCTATAGGAAGCTTTAATGGTTCTAATTCTATGGTCACTCACAACATAAAAAATCTACAAATATCCTTGGAAGACTCTCAAGGAAATAAACACAATTGCAAAGATATGACCTTTGCATTACTTGATGACCTTGCTGAAGATTGTATTATCGGCATGGACAATCTAAGCAAAGTTTTGCCATTACAAATTGAGAAACATTTCTTCTCACTAAACAATATCCGTATCCCTCGGGTACCCTTTACAATTACTACTCACAGCTTTTTCGATCTAAATGCTGTACAGCGAGGAGTAATTGAAAATCCCTTAGTGGAAAAGAATCAATGGCTACAGCCAAGTACAAAAAAACATTATACTTATATTCTCAAAAATATTGATTCCACAGAACAAATTATACATAATATATTAGAGCCATTGTATAGCAATGATCCTCTAAAACTTTTCGACAAATCTCCAAGATTTTATCAACTCGAATTACTACCTGAATATACAAAAAAGAATATTAGAACTCCAAGTATCATGGTAAATCATGAAGATAAATTGGAGTTTTCTAAACAAATAAAGGAATTATTGGATCTAAAACTTATTAGATCCAGCTATAGCAACCATAGCTCTCCTGCCTTTTTGGTCAGGAATCATGCTGAGCAAAAAAGAGGGAAAGCAAGAATGGTTGTTAACTATCGAAAAATTAATGATGCCTGCAAATTCGATGGGTATTACATCCCTACTGCGGAACAATTATTAAATTTGGTACAAGGTTCCAAAATATATTCTAAGTTTGATGCTAAATCAGGATTTTGGCAGATCAAACTAAAAGACGATTTGTCCAGAAGTCTTACAGCCTTTAGTAGTCCTCAGGGACATTTTGAATGGATGGTAATGCCTTTTGGGCTAAAAAATGCACCACAAATATTCCAGAAATGGATGGACAGTATGTTTGGCCATTTGCCATTTGTTACTGTTTATATTGATGACATACTTGTCTTCTCTTCTAGTCTAGAAGAACATAAAGATCATCTACTACAAGTAGCAAAAATTTTGCTAGAAAACGGGGTTATTCTAAGCCCCAAAAAGATCGAATTATTCAAGGAAGAAATTGACTTTCTTGGAAAAAAGATCTTAAAAGGAAAAATTGAGCTACAAGCTCATATCTATGAAAAGATTAAACTATTTCCGGAGGAAATAGGTACACTAAAACAATTACAGGCTTTCCTAGGAATTCTTAATTACGGAAGAAAATTCATTCCTAGATTGTCTGATAAAATCAAACATTTACAGCAAAAGCTGCAAACAATACAAAGACAATACAAAGAAAGGTTGATAAAAGAAGGAAAAGATCCTGAAATTCCACGAAGGTGGAACACTGATAAAATAAAAATATCTCTTTCTGAAACAGAAAAGGAAGAGATAAAGAAAATTAAAAATATCATCTCAGAACAAAAAATACTTTACTATCCTAAAGAAAAGGATAAACTTATATTGCAAACTGATGCTTCAGATACCCATTGGGCGGGTATCCTTTTTGCACAAATTGAAAAGAAGCATTATGAGCTGGTTGCCTATACATCAGGAACCTTTTCCTCTACTGAGAAAAAGTATTCTACTTTTGATAAAGAGTTACTTTCTATAAAACTCTCAGTTAAATCTTTAAAGATTTATTTACTGAGCAGAAAATTTCTTATACAGTCTGATAATATTGCAGTAGTACAATTTCTCAAGAAGAAATCTGTACACAATCCAGAAGAAAATCTGAGAAGAGTCAGATTAGCAGTTTACCTTGAAATTTATCAATATGATATTGACCATATTCATGGTCATACTAATATTACTGCTGATTTCTTAACCAGGTACTATGGAGAAGAAAAACGATAAAAGATCTATGGATCTTGAAGTAATCAAAAAAATCAAGGAGCTTGAAGAGGCTCTTGGTATGAAAACAGGAGAATGGACTACTGTCCTAAACAATAAAAAAGTAGCTACTGCTACAACATCTACTGATACTACTGTATCAAAAAATACAGGAACCACTGTTCCAGGAACCACTGTTCTACAAACAAAACAAGTCCTTTTAAAACCTCCCACTCTAACAGCGTGGAAGCAAAACTCTATCAACCCTATCCTGAAAAAGGATTGGTATAACGAAGAGTTAAAACATGGGAATCCAGATATTTACAATCATCTCAACAATGTTTGGAGGACATTACACCCAAATGATAAGACCGGTGCATACCACTTATCACAATTAGAAAAAATAATCCTTCAGCTAAAGAAAAAAACACAAGAGCAGAGCGAAGGATTTGAAAAGGCAAAACTCATTGCCAGTAATATGATCAAATTCAGCAATACTTCAACCTCGTCTTCTTTAAATAAGAAGAGAGATACTCTGATCAGAGGAAACACTCCTGCTGATAAACAGCTACAAGCTATAATGTCTCAAATAGACATCTGTGATCTTGTAAACATCAGAAACAAAGAATTTACTGAGTTTGCAAAACTCTTTAAGTTCAAAGATGAGAAATTAGGAAGAATCGAAGGAGACCTTCATCTTCTTGAATGTTTAGACTTATATCAAATAGGGGTATTCCCTACAGAAAGATTCATTGAACTTCTACAGAAGACAGGAGAAAATAATTTGGAAGATCTGCTAACACAGTCAGATCAGCTGGTCAAAAATAAATATAACAGATATCGAATCCTTGCATGGTTCGAGCAAATACCACAATATGAACGAGCAATCCAAGCAGGGATTGTCCATGAACTCTACATCAACATCTCCCAACCAGGAGACTTTTCTAAAACTATTCCCGATATATGTGCAAAAACTGTCCTATCAAAGAAAAATAAGTTTCACACCATCTACAAGTTTCAAATATGGAGCATCTGGGAAGAAAAGCAGTATGTTCGCCAGTTCAAGTCTATCCAACTCTGGGAGCTCGACATCGTACAAACCGAGCCAACACTCCAGATCGAAAAGGGAAAAGATAAAACATTTGATTCTGAAAAAATCAAGTATGAAGCCTCAGAAGAATTTTTCCTAGAATTATGGGAAAAATATGCATTCTGCAAAAATATACAGGTCCAAGATAATATCATCCTTATCGATTGGACAGGTGAAGAAAATCCCAAAGAAGAAAGAGCGCAGTTCTTTCTAGGACTAAAAGAATCCTGCAGACTGGGACCCATTGGGACAGATGTCATGTATTCCTTCTACGATGAAAAAGATCTACAGGATGATATCGAGATGCTTTCTCCAACCCGTACTATCAACAGCGAATTTATGCAAGAAGGAACCGGCGCTATCTAGAAGCATGGTGGGCCACTCCAATAACGCCACGGCAGACAGAGCGTGGTGAAGTGTGATGTGATATGTGTGATGTGATATGTCTAAAGTATGTCTAAAGTAGTTTGTCCATATGTGTAAGAAACTTACTCAGTAAGTTTCCCTTAGCGTGTCTCCTAAGCTTCCTCTTTAGCTTCTTTCCTAAGCTTCTTCTTTAGCTTGTATCCTAAGCCTTCTCTCCCTATATAAAGAGAGGCCATGATGTGTGTCAAGGCGGAGCATCCTTAGGAGAGCCTTGCCTAGTGTGCTTGTATCTCAGTGTGTATGTGTGCTACTTTCCAATAATAGTTTAGAGTGACAGCGGAAATTCAAAGGAAGTAGATATTTTATTTATTGGAAAGTAGCACACATACACACTGAGATACAAGCACACTAGGCAAGGCTCTCCTAAGGATGCTCTGCCTTGACACACACCATGGCCTCTCCTTATATAGGGGGAGAAGGCTTAGGACACAAGCTAAAGGACTCAAAGGAAACTTAGGCTACAAGTTAACTTACGGTGTAAGCTAACTTGGCGTACAAGACACGCTAAAGGAAACTTACCCAGTAAGTTTCCACACATATGGACAAACGACTTTAGACATACTTTAGACATATCACATCATACATTATTATCTTTTACACATCACCACGCTGCTGTGCATCCACCTGTTGGTAAAGTGGCCCACCATGCTTCTGGCTAGTGCTGGAGTCTTCTAGTAGAAGTTTGTTGTGAGTGGGAGGTAGGATTACTGTGGAACGAATATTCCTGACAGACCCATCAAGTTGGTGCTGTAGCACGTCCTGGAATTGCTGCTGGAGTTGAAGGGTGTCCTCTCTGAGCTGATTGATGTCATTTTGTAGCTGTTTGATATTAGTCTTCAGTTGACTGATATCTTTGGTTTGCTGGTCTTCGATGTGCTGATCGACGACGTCGTGGCTGTTCTTTACTATGCCTTCTCTGTCTGCGTCCATGTGGATTGGCTGCTGATTTGGTTCTTCAGAGTCATCCATGCCCTCGGGTGTTAGGGTAGAAACTGGTGTTGGTGGTCTGCTGTATTGTTCATCGCATGAAATCGAGTCATGCTCGTCCTGATATTCTTCAATTGTATTATATATATCATGACATTTCGGACAAATGTAATGATCATCTTCGACATTAAAAGCCAGATTTCGTCTGGTTGCTGCAACTAATCGTCCAGCTATTGGCAGTAGCCAGTTCTTTTTGCTTAGAAAATATTTTTTGTGTTCTTGGATGAAGCTTTGTACTTCCTCCCTTTTGATGTAGACGAACTTTAAATCTCTTGCTTCCATAGATATACCTGTGGAGTATTAAAAACACAGTAGTGTTTAAGTTGTTTAAAAACACAGTAGTGTTTAAGTTTTGATATTTTTTATGGGGACTTTGATAATCATGTTTCCAAGGTTATCAAAATCTTCTATTGATTCAGTATCATGTAATTTTTCGATCATCTGAATTGTTGATCCTTCAATCGGTTGAGTCTTTTCAAAACTCATGCTCTTTCTTTGTATATCTTTAAGCACATTAGGCGTTAGTAATATAGATGCCTCATTATGAAGAAGTAGGTTACTATCTCTTCTAATGGAGCAAGAACTTGATCTTTTAAGAGTTGGTTTTGAAGAAGAAGAATCGTCTTCCTCTATGTTTTTGTAAATCGTAGTAATTTTATTTCCCGAGACTATGAAAGTCTCTTCTGGGATTTTTGCTTGTTTAGGCTTTAGTTCACTTATGAATAAAGCCATGTCATTGTTGAAAGTAATGTGTTTTTGTTCGATTATCTTAGGTTGAATAACCTTTCCTGTTCCAACTTCAAAGAGTTGGATGTAATCTTTGGAAGTTTTTGTTTTGAAAGTAGCAACTTCATTAAGAGCGATGCAACTTTCCCATTGGATACTTAGGATTTTTGATCCTGGTTTCATTTCTATACCTTTCAAATTAATTGATAAGGTACAAATATCTGTAATGTTTTCATCTGTTAATGCAACAGAAAAATTTGGATGGATATTGAATGCAAACATTCTGTTTGCTAGATTTGATTTAGTTCCCCCAATGATGGAGTTTAAAGGATCGTGAATCCTTTCGTCTCTTACCACCATTAAAATTGGTGTATCTATTCCGGCACGAAATTGTGCAATAATTTTTATTTGTATCAATCCTAGATGAAGATAATTTATCTTTGGATATCTTTGTTTTATTCTTTTTATTTTCTCATGGCTTATAAGCTTTATTGATGAGAGGTCCTGAATACCTTTTAATTCTATATTTCCTTGCATTTTTTCAAAAATGTAAGTACTTTTAGAATTAAATCTTGATATAATAGATCTCTCAGTTTTATATACATCCTTTTTATCTGGATGAGGAATCATCTCTAATAATTTTGTTAAGTCATCATCGGATATGTCATAGACTTCTCCGATGCTATTATCAATATCCACATTGGTGGTATCTTCCCTTAGGAAATTCATATTTACTCTGTAATCTGTACTAGATATATGCGTACTAGCACAACCAGAGTCTTCTGTATCTCGAAGTCTTCCTATAGGAAGTTCTTCATATTTGAGTATTAATAATTGTGCAATGACATCTCCTTGATGTATTTGTATAGCAAAGTGATTCAGACTCTTAAAGAATACTGAAATTTTGCTTCTGTATTCAGAAGTTATTATTCCGCTTATAACAAAGAGTTGCTTCTTTGATACAGCGGTTGTATTAATGATTTGCCCATAATACCCTTTAGGGATTATTATTCTTAAGTCCAGTGGGACATCTAATACAGAATATCTTTCTATTATCAAGCTTTCAGCTGCTCGTAAATTCAGGGCAGGAGAGCATGTGTTATCTCTTGTAGGTAAAAAGGCTTTAGGAGAAAGCGTTTCTACCCATATAGCATTAGCTATTTTATTGATTGTTATCATATTTATCCTCAATGGTTCCATGTCCAAAGAGGAATCTGAGTTATAATTACTCTCAGTAATAGAGGATAACTCATAGACAGAAGTCTCATCATCTGTAGGTCTTTCCTCCAGAGTTTGAGTATGAATCCCATACTCTTGTAGATTATTTATTATAACCTTTTGAATCTTTTCATTGCATTCATTGGCATAGTGCCCTTCTTTTTCACATTTAAAGCATTTGCATCCTTTTCGGAATTTATTTTTTATAAACCTTTTCGGTTTAGAATTATTATTTTTTTGCCACTTCCTCTTGTATTCTGGCTTCCATTTTTTCCTTGTTATTTTGAATTTTTTGGAGGGTCTTTTGTAAGATCCATATTTGGGTTCACACCCATATTCCAGATTTATATCTGGGTCGTATCTGGGACAACACTGTATTCCCAGCTTAGAGTTTTTCACTCTATTTTTTATTTGTTTGTGTGCTTTAGCACTTTGACAGAATGCTTTAATGGTTTCCATACAGGCTTGTTTTAAATATCCTGTACTTTGACCTCTGAGTTTATCTCCAATAAGGCCAGCAGAATTTGCTGCCAATAATTTGTTATAATGATTTTTTATCAAGTCTCCCCATGGTTCTGGGATTTTTAGAAAGAATCTTTCTAACCAAAATACTTTTCTATCGGGATCTTCAAGTTTGAAGACTTGCCCAATATAATCTGTGACAAATGTTTCTAATTCACATATGTCACATAATTTCATCATTAATAACTTGTTTTCTTCATCTATAGTTCTTTGTAGGGTTTCCCCTGTTAAATCACTGTAGAATGAAGATATCAGTCGAAAAATCATTTTATCGGTAGTTTCTTGGGATTCAATATTGGCTTTTTCAACCGCATTAGTAGCCTCAAGGCTTCTCAGCCAATCAGCTGCATATCCTTCCCATAAGGAACATGTATATTTGAAAAAATCTCGGTTAGACATCCCCTTTAAGAGATATCTTATACCGCGCATATGTTGACCCCAATCTTTAAAATAATTTTTAAGATGTCTATGGGGTATTCTATCAATATTGAAATATGTACCCATATGAGCACTTCGTTTATCATATTCACCCAGCATTATTCTGGTTTGATTATCTCTCCAATTAAGGAAATTGTTTTTGTAAAATAATCTTTCAGAACTTCTACCATATCGTAGAAATTCTTCCGGATTGGAAGGTTGAAAATCCGGTAAAGGATTTTCTTCAGGTTCTAGAGGTCTTTTTCCTCTATCACTGACTCGAGAAGTTTCACCAATCTCAGTCATTTGTTGGTCGATCAATGTTTCTTGATCAGCATATACCTTAAAAAAGGTTTTTTGTTTATTTTGCTCAATAGAGCTGGAAGTTTGCTCAGTAGAGCTGAAAGTTTGCTCAGTAGAGCTTTCTGAGTCAGTAGACTCTGAAGATTCTTGCTCAGTGGAGCTGAAAGATTTTGTTGATTCTATTTCAGAATCAGATTCTTCCTTGGACATAAAGTACCTTATTGCATATTCATGCTTTTCAAAATATGTTTGAACATCAGTGCAAGGAATTGTTCCTTCGAGTTCTTTCTTTCTTAACTCAAGGAAATAATTGTAATATGATTTTTCAACTTTATCAATAGGAATAGTATTTTCCTCTAGAGAGGAATACTTTACCATATTATTCATAAAATGAAAATTAATTTTCTCCTTCGTTGGAGAAGATAGTTCAACTTCTGGTCTAGTGATAGACTGCAAAAGTTGTTTGGATTGACTATTAAGATCAATACTGTCGAGTTCAGGAATTTTTATATTATCGATTTTCTTTTCGATATTTCGTTCTAAGCCAAGTAGGCTAGTTTGGATATCTGACACCTTGTCAACCAAAGTGTTTAACATACCAATTATGTGATTAGAATTGGCAGTTTTCAAAGTATTAGGGATATGCGAAAAATGACTGTAGTCATTAACTTTTAGTGCAAGTGTGCACTCTTCTTCTTCGTAGATATGATTATCCATGGAAGGAGAACTCATGTTGGTTTAGCTAAGCTATAATAAACTATCTTCTTCAAAAGATTTCTTGTTTAAAGATGTACTTACTGTAGTAACCATTAAAAGGATTTCTGATATGGCTAAGCTCTTACAGCGATAGGTATTTTCTTAACTCTTTTCGTGCTTCGACTATTTCTAACATCACCGGCGTCATTATATTTTTTAGTGCTTTGAACCTAAAATCTCTAGCATCACACTCCCACACCGTGGATTTATAGCGGGGTACAGCCTCAAATCTAAGCCAACAACGGGTAATAGCAACACACAAGCAAAGTCCCTACGGGCAACTAGCACCACAAGCTTGTATGAACACATAGAGAAGTAGATCACAACTCACTAGAAAATTATGACACCATTGGAGACGAAGATCACAACTCACAAAACTAGTTGAAGAAAAACTACAGCATCCATGGCTTTCGCTCACACAGCCTAAAGATAAATGTTTTACTACATGGCCTAATTAAACAAGCCTAAGAACAAGAAAAAGTGTTTATTTTCATAGCTAGCTTAACCAACATGAAGGAGATTACTCCTCCATCCTAATCCTAAACTACGAAGAGTAGTTTAGAGATTTACCTGATCGAGAGAAGAACTCTGAATTCTTTGCCAAGCTCTGATACCAGTTTAGAGTGACAGCGGAAATTCAAAGGAAGTAGATATTTTATTTATTGGATAGTAGCACACATACACACTGAGATACAAGCACACTAGGCAAGGCTCTCCTAAGGATGCTCTGCCTTGACACACACCATGGCCTCTCCTTATATAGGGGGAGAAGGCTTAGGACACAAGCTAAAGGACTCAAAGGAAACTTAGGCTACAAGTTAACTTACGGTGTAAGCTAACTATTTTATTTCCCGAGACTATGAAAGTCTCTTCTGGGATTTTTGCTTGTTTAGGCTTTAGTTCACTTATGAATAAAGCCATGTCATTGTTGAAAGTAATGTGTTTTTGTTCGATTATCTTAGGTTGAATAACCTTTCCTGTTCCAACTTCAAAGAGTTGGATGTAATCTTTGGAAGTTGTAGAGTGACAGCAGAAATTCAAAGGAAGTAGATATTTTATTTATTGGATAGTAGCACACATACACACTGAGATACAAGCACACTAGGCAAGGCTCTCCTAAGGATGCTCTGCCTTGACACACACCATGGCCTCTCCTTATATAGGGGGAGAAGGCTTAGGACACAAGCTAAAGGACTCAAAGGAAACTTAGGCTACAAGTTAACTTACGGTGTAAGCTAACTTGGCGTACAAGACACGCTAAAGGAAACTTACCCAGTAAGTTTCCACACATATGGACAAACGACTTTAGACATACTTTAGACATATCACATCATACATTATTATCTTATTATCTTTTACACATCACCACGCTGCTGTGCATCCACCTGTTGGTAAAGTGGCCCACCATGCTTCTGGCTAGTGCTGGAGTCTTCTAGTAGAAGTTTGTTGTGAGTGGGAGGCAGGATTACTGTGGAACGAATATTCCTGACAGACCCATCAAGTTGGTGCTGTAGCACGTCCTGGAATTGCTGCTGGAGTTGAAGGGTGTCCTCTCTGAGCTGATTGATGTCATTTTGTAGCTGTTTGATATTAGTCTTCAGTTGACTGATATCTTTGGTTTGCTGGTCTTCGATGTGCTGATCGACGACGTCGTGGCTGTTCTTTACTATGCCTTCTCTGTCTGTGTCCATGTGGATTGGCTGCTGATTTGGTTCTTCAGAGTCATCCATGCCCTCGGGTGTTAGGGTAGAAACTGGTGTTGGTGGTCTGCTGTATTGTTCATCGCATGAAATCGAGTCATGCTCGTCCTGATATTCTTCAATTGTATTATATATATCATGACATTTCGGACAAATGTAATGATCATCTTCGACATTAAAAGCCAGATTTCGTCTGGTTGCTGCAACTAATCGTCCAGCTATTGGCAGTAGCCAGTTCTTTTTGCTTAGAAAATATTTTTTGTGTTCTTGGATGAAGCTTTGTACTTCCTCCCTTTTGATGTAGACGAACTTTAAATCTCTTGCTTCCATAGATATACCTGTGGAGTATTAAAAACACAGTAGTGTTTAAGTTGTTTAAAAACACAGTAGTGTTTAAGTTTTGATATTTTTTATGGGGACTTTGATAATCATGTTTCCAAGGTTATCAAAATCTTCTATTGATTCAGTATCATGTAATTTTTCGATCATCTGAATTGTTGATCCTTCAATCGGTTGAGTCTTTTCAAAACTCATGCTCTTTCTTTGTATATCTTTAAGCACATTAGGCGTTAGTAATATAGATGCCTCATTATGAAGAAGTAGGTTAACACATGCTCTCCTGCCCTGAATTTACGAGCAGCTGAAAGCTTGATAATAGAAAGATATTCTGTATTAGATGTCCCACTGGACTTAAGAATAATAATCCCTAAAGGGTATTATGGGCAAATCATTAATACAACCGCTGTATCAAAGAAGCAACTCTTTGTTATAAGCGGAATAATAACTTCTGAATACAGAAGCAAAATTTCAGTATTCTTTAAGAGTCTGAATCACTTTGCTATACAAATACATCAAGGAGATGTCATTGCACAATTATTAATACTCAAATATGAAGAACTTCCTATAGGAAGACAAAGTGTGATGTGATATGTGTGATGTGATATGTCTAAAGTATGTCTAAAGTAGTTTGTCCATATGTGTAAGAAACTTACTCAGTAAGTTTCCCTTAGCGTGTCTCCTAAGCTTCCTCTTTAGCTTCTTTCCTAAGCTTCTTCTTTAGCTTGTATCCTAAGCCTTCTCTCCCTGTATAAAGAGAGGCCATGATGTGTGTCAAGGCAGAGCATCCTTAGGAGAGCCTTGCCTAGTGTGCTTGTATCTCAGTGTGTATGTGTGCTACTATCCAATAAATAAAATATCTACTTCCTTTGAATTTCCGCTGTCACTCTAAACTGGTATCAGAGCTTGGCAAAGAATTCAGAGTTCTTCTCTCGATCAGGTAAATCTCTAAACTACTCTTCGTAGTTTAGGATTAGGATGGAGGAGTAGTCTCCTTCATGTTGGTTAAGCTAGCTATGAAAATAAACACTTTTTCTTATTCTTAGGCTTGTTTAATTAGGCCATGTAGTAAAACATTTATCCTTAGGCTGTGTGAGCGAAAGCCATGGATGCTGTAGTTTTTCTTCAACTAGTTTTGTGAGTTGTGATCTTCGTCTCCAATGGTGTCATAATTTTCTAGTGAGTTGTGATCTACTTCTCTATGTGTTCATACAAGCTTGTGGTGCTAGTTGCCCGTAGGGACTTTGCTTGTGTGTTGCTATTACCCGTTGTTGGCTTAGATTTGAGGCTGTACCCCGCTATAAATCCACGGTGTGGGAGTGTGATGCTAGAGATGTTAGGTTCAAAGCACTAAAAAATATAATGACGCCGGTGATGTTAGAAATAGTCGAAGCACGAAAAGAGTTAAGGAAATACCTATCGCTGTAAGAGCTTAGCCATATCAGAAATCCTTTTAATGGTTACTACAGTAAGTGCATCTTTAAACAAGAAATCTTTTGAAGAAGATAGTTTATTATAGCTTAGCTAAAACCAACATGTTTTCAATTATCATGGATGACTTCTTATTCTATCCAGTAGTACAACCTACAATACTCTACCGAGTACTCTACCGAGTAAATGAGGATACAGATGATGTGGTAAAACCAACCATAATATATCCAACAAAAAAAATAAAAAAAGAAGATGTTCAATCATCTCCTACAAACCTTTTGACTAATCGTCAAGAAAAAAAGAACATTTCCTCTAAAGAAGAAGAAATTCGTCTTGAAAAGGAAAGTTGTTCAAATACTAATATTAGTACTCCAAATAAACAGGTTATTTGTCTTTCTATAATGGAAGATAAAAATCTGAAAAAAGTTGAAAGTGATCTCCCTCTTTCTAATAAAAATTCTGATTTTATAGAATCAGAAACAGAGTCTATAGACTCTAATAATATTGGAGGCTCCACTGAGCAAAAGAACTCCAGCTCTACTGAGCAAAAATATTCTAGCTCTATCGAGCAAAAACATATTGAGTTAACAAACTCAAATTCCAGCTCTAGTGAGCAAAAAGATTCTAGCTCTCTCGAGCAAGAATCATCAGAGTCCACTGACTCAAAAAACTCAAATAAGCATGGAGATTCCATCGCTATGGACTCAAATAATTTTGAAAGTTCTAACGAACAGAAAAATATTGAGTTAACAAATTCACAAATTGACGATGAGTCACTTAACTCAGAAGTTGATAATGAGATAATTCACTCTCATATTGACAAAGAGTTAACAAATACAAATTTACAAATTAACGATGAGACACTTAACTCAGAAGTTGATGATGAGATAATTCACTCTCATATTGACAAAGAGTTAACGAATTCTATTGTCTTCGGACATACATCAAAAAATCCATATCAGGATTGTCAACAAAAAGAACTTGCTAGATATAGAATGAATATTCAATCTGACAAAGGAATTCATATCAATTCCTATAAATATGAATTACCGAGTAACAGTATGAATATTCAAACAAGAGAGGAAATTCATACAAACATAGATTCCTATGTATATGAATTATCTTCTTTAAGCAAAAATAAAGTTATACAAGATTCTGAAAAAGAATCTTTAAAAATCAATGTAGTTACTCTTAGCCGAAAAGCTGAGTTACAAATCTACATTCCCATTACACTTAACTTTCCTGAATACCAGGAAATCACTATACATACATTAATTGATACTGGTGCGCAAATCAGTATAATACACTCATGTTTTATTCCAAAACAATATAGATCAGAATTAACCCATAAAGCCTCTATAGGAAGCTTTAATGGTTCTAATTCTATGGTCACTCACAACATAAAAAATCTACAAATATCCTTGGAAGACTCTCAAGGAAATAAACACAATTGCAAAGATATGACCTTTGCATTACTTGATGACCTTGCTGAAGATTGTATTATCGGCATGGACAATCTAAGCAAAGTTTTGCCATTACAAATTGAGAAACATTTCTTCTCACTAAACAATATCCGTATCCCTCGGGTACCCTTTACAATTACTACTCACAGCTTTTTCGATCTAAATGCTGTACAGCGAGGAGTAATTGAAAATCCCTTAGTGGAAAAGAATCAATGGCTACAGCCAAGTACAAAAAAACATTATACTTATATTCTCAAAAATATTGATTCCACAGAACAAATTATACATAATATATTAGAGCCATTGTATAGCAATGATCCTCTAAAACTTTTCGACAAATCTCCAAGATTTTGTCAACTCGAATTACTACCTGAATATACAAAAAAGAATATTAGAACTCCAAGTATCATGGTAAATCATGAAGATAAATTGGAGTTTTCTAAACAAATAAAGGAATTATTGGATCTAAAACTTATTAGATCCAGCTATAGCAACCATAGCTCTCCTGCCTTTTTGGTCAGGAATCATGCTGAGCAAAAAAGAGGGAAAGCAAGAATGGTTGTTAACTATCGAAAAATTAATGATGCCTGCAAATTCGATGGGTATTACATCCCTACTGCGGAACAATTATTAAATTTGGTACAAGGTTCCAAAATATATTCTAAGTTTGATGCTAAATCAGGATTTTGGCAGATCAAACTAAAAGACGATTTGTCCAGAAGTCTTACAGCCTTCAGTAGTCCTCAGGGACATTTTGAATGGATGGTAATGCCTTTTGGGCTAAAAAATGCACCACAAATATTCCAGAAATGGATGGACAGTATGTTTGGCCATTTGCCATTTGTTACTGTTTATATTGATGACATACTTGTCTTCTCTTCTAGTCTAGAAGAACATAAAGATCATCTACTACAAGTAGCAAAATTTTGCTAGAAAACGGGGTTATTCTAAGCCCCAAAAAGATCGAATTATTCAAGGAAGAAATTGACTTTCTTGGAAAAAAGATCTTAAAAGGAAAAATTGAGCTACAAGCTCATATCTATGAAAAGATTAAACTATTTCCGGAGGAAATAGGTACACTAAAACAATTACAGGCTTTCCTAGGAATTCTTAATTACGGAAGAAAATTCATTCCTAGATTGTCTGATAAAATCAAACATTTACAGCAAAAGCTGCAAACAATACAAAGACAATACAAAGAAAGGTTGATAAAAGAAGGAAAAGATCCTGAAATTCCACGAAGGTGGAACACTGATAAAATAAAAATATCTCTTTCTGAAACAAAAAAGGAAGAGATAAAGAAAATTAAAAATATCATCTCAGAACAAAAAATACTTTACTATCCTAAAGAAAAGGATAAACTTATATTGCAAACTGATGCTTCAGATACCCATTGGGCGGGTATCCTTTTTGCACAAATTGAAAAGAAGCATTATGAGCTGGTTGCCTATACATCAGGAACCTTTTCCTCTACTGAGAAAAAGTATTCTACTTTTGATAAAGAGTTACTTTCTATAAAACTCTCAGTTAAATCTTTAAAGATTTATTTACTGAGCAGAAAATTTCTTATACAGTCTGATAATATTGCAGTAGTACAATTTCTCAAGAAGAAATCTGTACACAATCCAGAAGAAAATCTGAGAAGAGTCAGATTAGCAGTTTACCTTGAAATTTATCAATATGATATTGACCATATTCATGGTCATACTAATATTACTGCTGATTTCTTAACCAGGTACTATGGAGAAGAAAAACGATAAAAGATCTATGGATCTTGAAGTAATCAAAAAAATCAAGGAGCTTGAAGAGGCTCTTGGTATGAAAACAGGAGAATGGACTACTGTCCTAAACAATAAAAAAGTAGCTACTGCTACAACATCTACTGATACTACTGTATCAAAAAATACAGGAACCACTGTTCCACAAACAAAACAAGTCCTTTTAAAACCTCCCACTCTAACAGCGTGGAAGCAAAACTCTATCAACCCTATCCTGAAAAAGGATTGGTATAACGAAGAGTTAAAACATGGGAATCCAGATATTTACAATCATCTCAACAATGTTTGGAGGACATTACACCCAAATGATAAGACCGGTGCATACCACTTATCACAATTAGAAAAAATAATCCTTCAGCTAAAGAAAAAAACACAAGAGCAGAGCGAAGGATTTGAAAAGGCAAAACTCATTGCCAGTAATATGATCAAATTCAGCAATACTTCAACCTCGTCTTCTTTAAATAAGAAGAGAGATACTCTGATCAGAGGAAACACTCCTGCTGATAAACAGCTACAAGCTATAATGTCTCAAATAGACATCTGTGATCTTGTAAACATCAGAAACAAAGAATTTACTGAGTTTGCAAAACTCTTTAAGTTCAAAGATGAGAAATTAGGAAGAATCGAAGGAGACCTTCATCTTCTTGAATGTTTAGACTTATATCAAATAGGGGTATTCCCTACAGAAAGATTCATTGAACTTCTACAGAAGACAGGAGAAAATAATTTGGAAGATCTGCTAACACAGTCAGATCAGCTGGTCAAAAATAAATATAACAGATATCGAATCCTTGCATGGTTCGAGCAAATACCACAATATGAACGAGCAATCCAAGCAGGGATTGTCCATGAACTCTACATCAACATCTCCCAACCAGGAGACTTTTCTAAAACTATTCCCGATATATGTGCAAAAACTGTCCTATCAAAGAAAAATAAGTTTCACACCATCTACAAGTTTCAAATATGGAGCATCTGGGAAGAAAAGCAGTATGTTCGCCAGTTCAAGTCTATCCAACTCTGGGAGCTCGACATCGTACAAACCGAGCCAACACTCCAGATTGAATGGGGAAAAGATAAAACATTTGATCCAGAAAAAATCCAGTATGAAGCTACAGAAGAATTTTTCCTAGAATTATGGGAAAAATATACATTCTGCAAAAATATACAGGTCCAAGGTAATATCATCCTTATCGATTGGACAGGTGAAGAAAATCCCAAAGAAGAAAGAGCGCAGTTCTTTCTAGGACTAAAAGAATCCTGGAAACTCGGCCCCATTGGGACAGATGTCATGTATTCCTTCTACGAAGAAAAAGGTCTACAGGATGACATCGAAATGCTTTCTCCAACCCGTACTGTCAACAGCGAATTTATGCAAGAAGGAACCAGCGCTATCTAGAAGCATGGTGGGCCACTCCAATAATGCCACGGCAGACAGAGCGTGGTGAAGTGTGATGTGATAAGTGTGATGTGATATGTCTAAAGTGTGATGTGATATATCTAAAGTATGTCTAAAGTAGTTTGTCCATATGTATAAGAAACTTACTCCGTAAGTTTCCCTTAGCGTGTCTCCTAAGCTTTCTCCTTAGCTTCTTTCCTAAGCTTCGTCTTTAGCTTGTATCCTAAGCCTTCTCTCCCTATATAAAGAGAGGCCATGGTGTGTGTCAAGGCAGAGCATCCTTAGGAGAGCCTTGCCTAGTGTGCTTGTATCTCAGTGTGTATGTGTGCTACTATCCAATAAAAAAAATATCTACTTCCTTTGAATTTCCGCTGTCACTCTAAACTGCTCAAGTTTAGAGTGACAGCGGAAATTCAAAGGAAGTAGATATTTTATTTATTGGATAGTAGCACACATACACACTGAGATACAAGCACACTAGGCAAGGCTCTCCTAAGGATGCTCTGCCTTGACACACACCATGGCCTCTCCTTATATAGGGGGAGAAGGCTTAGGACACAAGCTAAAGGACTCAAAGGAAACTTAGGCTACAAGTTAACTTACGGTGTAAGCTAACTTGGCGTACAAGACACGCTAAAGGAAACTTACCCAGTAAGTTTCCACACATATGGACAAACGACTTTAGACATACTTTAGACATCTCACATCATACATTATTATCTTTTACACATCACCACGCTGCTGTGCATCCACCTGTTGGTAAAGTGGCCCACCATGCTTCTGGCTAGTGCTGGAGTCTTCTAGTAGAAGTTTGTTGTGAGTGGGAGGCAGGATTACTGTGGAACGAATATTCCTGACAGACCCATCAAGTTGGTGCTGTAGCACGTCCTGGAATTGCTGCTGGAGTTGAAGGGTGTCCTCTCTGAGCTGATTGATGTCATTTTGTAGCTGTTTGATATTAGTCTTCAGTTGACTGATATCTTTGGTTTGCTGGTCTTCGATGTGCTGATCGACGACGTCGTGGCTGTTCTTTACTATGCCTTCTCTGTCTGCGTCCATGTGGATTGGCTGCTGATTTGGTTCTTCAGAGTCATCCATGCCCTCGGGTGTTAGGGTAGAAACTGGTGTTGGTGGTCTGCTGTATTGTTCATCGCATGAAATCGAGTCATGCTCGTCCTGATATTCTTCAATTGTATTATATATATCATGACATTTCGGACAAATGTAATGATCATCTTCGACATTAAAAGCCAGATTTCGTCTGGTTGCTGCAACTAATCGTCCAGCTATTGGCAGTAGCCAGTTCTTTTTGCTTAGAAAATATTTTTTGTGTTCTTGGATGAAGCTTTGTACTTCCTCCCTTTTGATGTAGACGAACTTTAAATCTCTTGCTTCCATAGATATACCTGTGGAGTATTAAAAACACAGTAGTGTTTAAGTTGTTTAAAAACACAGTAGTGTTTAAGTTTTGATATTTTTTATGGGGACTTTGATAATCATGTTTCCAAGGTTATCAAAATCTTCTATTGATTCAGTATCATGTAATTTTTCAATCATCTGAATTGTTGATCCTTCAATCGGTTGAGTCTTTTCAAAACTCATGCTCTTTCTTTGTATATCTTTAAGCACATTAGGCGTTAGTAATATAGATGCCTCATTATGAAGAAGTAGGTTACTATCTCTTCTAATGGAGCAAGAACTTGATCTTTTAAGAGTTGGTTTTGAAGAAGAAGAATCGTCTTCCTCTATGTTTTTGTAAATCGTAGTAATTTTATTTCCCGAGACTATGAAAGTCTCTTCTGGGATTTTTGCTTGTTTAGGCTTTAGTTCACTTATGAATAAAGCCATGTCATTGTTGAAAGTAATGTGTTTTTGTTCGATTATCTTAGGTTGAATAACCTTTCCTGTTCCAACTTCAAAGAGTTGGATGTAATCTTTGGAAGTTTTTGTTTTGAAAGTAGCAACTTCATTAAGAGCGATGCAACTTTCCCATTGGATACTTAGGATTTTTGATCCTGGTTTCATTTCTATACCTTTCAAATTAATTGATAAGGTACAAATATCTGTAATGTTTTCATCTGTTAATGCAACAGAAAAATTTGGATGGATATTGAATGCAAACATTCTGTTTGCTAGATTTGATTTAGTTCCCCCAATGATGGAGTTTAAAGGATCGTGAATCCTTTCGTCTCTTACCACCATTAAAATTGGTGTATCTATTCCGGCACGAAATTGTGCAATAATTTTTATTTGTATCAATCCTAGATGAAGATAATTTATCTTTGGATATCTTTGTTTTATTCTTTTTATTTTCTCATGGCTTATAAGCTTTATTGATGAGAGGTCCTGAATACCTTTTAATTCTATATTTCCTTGCATTTTTTCAAAAATGTAAGTACTTTTAGAATTAAATCTTGATATAATAGATCTCTCAGTTTTATATACATCCTTTTTATCTGGATGAGGAATCATCTCTAATAATTTTGTTAAGTCATCATCGGATATGTCATAGACTTCTCCGATGCTATTATCAATATCCACATTGGTGGTATCTTCCCTTAGGAAATTCATATTTACTCTGTAATCTGTACTAGATATATGCGTACTAGCACAACCAGAGTCTTCTGTATCTCGAAGTCTTCCTATAGGAAGTTCTTCATATTTGAGTATTAATAATTGTGCAATGACATCTCCTTGATGTATTTGTATAGCAAAGTGATTCAGACTCTTAAAGAATACTGAAATTTTGCTTCTGTATTCAGAAGTTATTATTCCGCTTATAACAAAGAGTTGCTTCTTTGATACAGCGGTTGTATTAATGATTTGCCCATAATACCCTTTAGGGATTATTATTCTTAAGTCCAGTGGGACATCTAATACAGAATATCTTTCTATTATCAAGCTTTCAGCTGCTCGTAAATTCAGGGCAGGAGAGCATGTGTTATCTCTTGTAGGTAAAAAGGCTTTAGGAGAAAGCGTTTCTACCCATATAGCATTAGCTATTTTATTGATTGTTATCATATTTATCCTCAATGGTTCCATGTCCAAAGAGGAATCTGAGTTATAATTACTCTCAGTAATAGAGGATAACTCATAGACGGAAGTCTCATCATCTGTAGGTATTTCCTCCAGAGTTTGAGTATGAATCCCATACTCTTGTAGATTATTTATTATAACCTTTTGAATCTTTTCATTGCATTCATTGGCATAGTGCCCTTCTTTTTCACATTTAAAGCATTTGCATCCTTTTCGGAATTTATTTTTTATAAACCTTTTCGGTTTAGAATTATTATTTTTTTGCCACTTTCTCTTGTATTCTGGCTTCCATTTTTTCCTTGTTATTTTGAATTTTTTGGAGGGTCTTTTGTAAGATCCATATTTGGGTTCACACCCATATTCCAGATTTATATCTGGATCGTATCTGGGACAACACTGTATTCCCAGCTTAGAGTTTTTCACTCTATTTTTTATTTGTTTGTGTGCTTTAGCACTTTGACAGAATGCTTTAATGGTTTCCATACAGGCTTGTTTTAAATATCCTGTACTTTGACCTCTGAGTTTATCTCTAATAAGGCCAGCAGAATTTGCTGCCAATAATTTGTTATAATGATTTTTTATCAAGTCTCCCCATGGTTCTGGGATTTTTAGAAAGAATCTTTCTAACCAAAATACTTTTCTATCGGGATCTTCAAGTTTGAAGACTTGCCCAATATAATCTGTGACAAATGTTTCTAATTCACATATGTCACATAATTTCATCATTAATAACTTGTTTTCTTCATCTATAGTTCTTTGTAGGGTTTCCCCTGTTAAATCACTGTAGAATGAAGATAACAGTCGAAAAATCATTTTATCGGTAGTTTCTTGGGATTCAATATTGGCTTTTTCAACCGCATTAGTAGCCTCAAGGCTTCTCAGCCAATCAGCTGCATATCCTTCCCATAAGGAACATGTATATTTGAAAAAATCTCGGTTAGACATCCCCTTTAAGAGATATCTTATACCGCGCATATGTTGACCCCAATCTTTAAAATAATTTTTAAGATGTCTATGGGGTATTCTATCAATATTGAAATATGTACCCATATGAGCACTTCGTTTATCATATTCACCCAGCATTATTCTGGTTTGATTATCTCTCCAATTAAGGAAATTGTTTTTGTAAAATAATCTTTCAGAACTTCTACCATATCGTAGAAATTCTTCCGGATTGGAAGGTTGAAAATCCGGTAAAGGATTTTCTTCAGGTTCTAGAGGTCTTTTTCCTCTATCACTGACTCGAGAAGTTTCACCAATCTCAGTCATTTGTTGGTCGATCAATGTTTCTTGATCAGCATATACCTTAAAAAAGGTTTTTTGTTTATTTTGCTCAGTAGAGCTGGAAGTTTGCTCAGTAGAGCTTTCTGAGTCAGTAGGCTCTGAAGATTCTTGCTCAGTGGAGCTGAAAGATTTTGTTGATTCTATTTCAGAATCAGATTCTTCCTTGGACATAAAGTACCTTATTGCATATTCATGCTTTTCAAAATATGTTTGAACATCAGTGCAAGGAATTGTTCCTTCGAGTTCTTTCTTTCTTAACTCAAGGAAATAATTGTAATATGATTTTTCAACTTTATCAATAGGAATAGTATTTTCCTCTAGAGAGGAATACTTTACCATATTATTCATAAAATGAAAATTAATTTTCTCCTTCGTTGGAGAAGATAGTTCAACTTCTGGTCTAGTGATAGACTGCAAAAGTTGTTTGGATTGACTATTAAGATCAATACTGTCGAGTTCAGGAATTTTTATATTATCGATTTTCTTTTCGATATTTCGTTCTAAGCCAAGTAGGCTAGTTTGGATATCTGACACCTTGTCAACCAAAGTGTTTAACATACCAATTATGTGATTAGAATTGGCAGTTTTCAAAGTATTAGGGATATGCGAAAAATGACTGTAGTCATTAACTTTTAGTGCAAGTGTGCACTCTTCTTCTTCGTAGATATGATTATTCATGGAAAGGAGAACTCATGTTGGTTTAGCTAAGCTATAATAAACTATCTTCTTCAAAAGATTTCTTGTTTAAAGATGCACTTACTGTAGTAACCATTAAAAGGATTTCTGATATGGCTAAGCTCTTACAGCGATAGGTATTTTCTTAACTCTTTTCGTGCTTCGACTATTTCTAACATCACCGGCGTCATTATATTTTTTAGTGCTTTGAACCTAACATCTCTAGCATCACACTCCCACACCGTGGATTTATAGCGGGGTACAGCCTCAAATCTAAGCCAACAACGGGTAATAGCAACACACAAGCAAAGTCCCTACGGGCAACTAGCACCACAAGCTTGTATGAACACATAGAGAAGTAGATCACAACTCACTAGAAAATTATGACACCATTGGAGACGAAGATCACAACTCACAAAACTAGTTGAAGAAAAACTACAGCATCCATGGCTTTCGCTCACACAGCCTAAAGATAAATGTTTTACTACATGGCCTAATTAAACAAGCCTAAGAACAAGAAAAAGTGTTTATTTTCATAGCTAGCTTAACCAACATGAAGGAGATTACTCCTCCATCCTAATCCTAAACTACGAAGAGTAGTTTAGAGATTTACCTGATCGAGAGAAGAACTCTGAATTCTTTGCCAAGCTCTGATACCAGTTTAGAGTGACAGCGGAAATTCAAAGGAAGTAGATATTTTATTTATTGGATAGTAGCACACATACACACTGAGATACAAGCACACTAGGCAAGGCTCTCCTAAGGATGCTCTGCCTTGACACACACCATGGCCTCTCCTTATATAGGGGGAGAAGGCTTAGGACACAAGCTAAAGGACTCAAAGGAAACTTAGGCTACAAGTTAACTTACGGTGTAAGCTAACTTGGCGTACAAGACACGCTAAAGGAAACTTACCCAGTAAGTTTCCACACATATGGACAAACGACTTTAGACATACTTTAGACATATCACATCATACATTATTATCTTTTACACATCACCACGCTTCCGCTGCGCTAAAGGAAGCTAACTTGGCGTACAAGACAAGCTAAAGGAAACTTACCCAGTAAGTTTCCACACATATGGACAAACTACTTTAGACATACTTTAGACATATCACATCATACATTATTATCTTTACACATCACCATGCTGCTGTGCGTCCACCTGTTGGAAAAGTGGCCCACCATGCTTCTGGCTAGTGCTGGAGTCTTCTGGTAGAAGGTTGTTGTGAGTGGGAGGCAGGATTACTGTGGAACGAATATTCCTGACGGACCCATCAAGTTGGTGCTGTAGCACGTCCTGGAGTTGCTGCTGGAGTTGAAGGGTATCCTCTCCGAGCTGATTGATGTCATTTTGTAGCTGTTTGATACTAGTCTTCAGTTGACTGATATCCCTGGTTTGCTGGTCTTCGATGTGCTGATCGACGACGTCGTGGCCGTTCTTTACTATGCCTTCTCTGTCTACGTCCATGTGGATTGGCTGCTGATTTGGTTCTTCAGAGTCATCCATGCCCTCGGGTGTTGGGGTAAAAACTGGTGTTGGTGGTTGGCTGTATTGTTCATCGCATGAAATCGAGTCATGCTCTTCCTGATATTCTTCAATTGTATTATATACATCATGACATCTCGGACATATGTAATGATCATCTTCGATATTAAAAGCCAGATTTCGTCTGGTTGCTGCAACTAATCGTCCAGCTATTGGCAGTAGCCAGTTCTTTTTGCTTAAAAAAGATTTTTTGTGTTCTTGGATGAAGCTTTGTACTTCCTCCCTTTTGATGTAGACGAACTTTAAATCTTTTGCTTCCATAGATATACCTGTAGAATTTTAAAAACACAGTAGTGGTTATGTTTTGATATTTTTTATAGGGACTTTGATAATCATGTTTCCAAGGTTATCAAAATCTTCTGTTGATTCAGTATCATGTAATTTTTCGATCATCTGAATTGTTGATCCTTCAATCGGTTGAGTCTTTTCAAAACTCATGCTCTTTCTTTGTATATCTTTAAGCACATTAGGCATTAGTAATATAGATGCCTCATTATGGAGAAGTAGGTTACTATCTCTTCTAATGGAGCAAGAACTTGATCTGTTAAGAGTTGGTTTTGAAGAAGAAGAATCATCTTCCTCTATGTTTTTGTATATCGTAGTAATTTTATTTCCCGAGACTATGAAAGTCTCTTCTGGGATTTTTGCTTGTTTAGGCTTTAGTTCACTTATGAATAAAGCCATGTCATTGTTGAAAGTAATGTGTTTTTGTTCGATTATCTTAGGTTGAATAACCTTTCCTGTTCCAACTTCAAAGAGTTGGATGTAATCTTTGGAAGTTTTTGTTTTGAAAGTAGCAACTTCATTAAGAGCGATGCAACTTTCCCATTGGATACTTAGGATTTTTGATCCTGGTTTCATTTCTATACCTTTCAAATTAATTGATAAGGTACAAATATCTGTAATGTTTTCATCTGTTAATGCAACAGAAAAATTTGGATGGATATTGAATGCAAACATTCTGTTTGCTAGATTTGATTTAGTTCCCCCAATGATGGAGTTTAAAGGATCGTGAATCCTTTCATCTCTTACCACCATTAAAATTGGTGTATCTATTCCGGCACGAAATTGTGCAATAATTTTTATTTGTATCAATCCTAGATGAAGATAATTCATCTTTGGATATCTTTGTTTTATTCTTTTTATTTTCTCATGGCTTATAAGCTTTATTGATGAGAGGTCCTGAATACCTTTTAATTCTATATTTCCTTGCATTTTTTCAAAAATGTAAGTACTTTTAGAATTAAATCTTGATATAATAGATCTCTTAGTTTTATATACATCCTTTTTATCTGGATGAGGAATCATCTCTAATAATTTTGTTAAGTCATCATCGGATATGTCATAGACTTCTCCGATGCTATTATCAATATCCACATTGGTGGTATCTTCCCTTAGGAAATTCATATTTACTCTGTAATCTGTTCTAGATATATGCGTACTAGCACAACCAGAGTCTTCTGTATCTCGAAGTCTTCCTATAGGAAGTTCTTCATATTTGAGTATTAATAATTGTGCAATGACATCTCCTTGATGTATTTGTATAGCAAAGTGATTCAGACTCTTAAAGAATACTGAAATTTTGCTTCTGTATTCAGAAGTTATTATTCCGCTTACAACAAAGAGTTGCTTCTTTGATACAGCAGTTGTGTTAATGATTTGTCCATAATACCCTTTAGGGATTATTATTCGTAAGTCCAGTGGGACGTCTAATACAGAATATCTTTCTATTATCAAGCTTTCAGCTGCTCGTAAATTCAGGGCAGGAGAGCAAGTGTTATCTCTTGTAGGTAAATAGGCTTTAGAAGAAAGCGTTTCTACCCATATAGCATTAGCTATTTTATTGATTGTTATCATATTTATCCTCAATGATTCCATCTCCAAAGAGGAATCTGAGTTATAATTACTCTCAGGAATAGAGGATAATTCATAGACAGAAGTCTCATCATCAGTAGGTATTTCCTCAAGAGTTTGAGTATGAATCCCATACTCTTGTAGGTTGTTTATTATAACCTTTTGAATCTT
>CM030362.1:43170976-43258476 GCA_017893485.1 Hemerocallis citrina | reverse complement strand
CCCTTGTAGACATCTCTTGGCTTTCCTTAAAGTTTCAAATTGTAACGAACTTCCCAAAGAATATATGATGAGAAGATGGAACCGTGAGGTAATTAGAAGAAGCTACACCCCCACAAATTTTGGTAAGGAAGATGACAACAATAGCGAGAATTTTGCTTCCCGTTATTGTGAGTTAAATAACTTGTCTAAGCAACAAGTTGAGATCGGACTATCTTCCGATGAAGGGTATGTGTTCATGCGTGAAGCTATGATGAAGTCACTTGAAGGCTTCAATTTGATAGTCCCTGAAGGGTGTAGTGTTGGGGCTAAAGGTAGTGGAACACGGGTTCATGGAAAACAATTGGTCTTGTCTCAAGTGTCAGTGGAAGAACCTCGTCAATGTAATACAAAGGGAAGACCAAGTGGGAAGAGGTTGAAACCAATGCGGGAAAAATTAAGGGGCAAACCTAGGAAGTGTAATTGTTATGGTTTGCGTGGACAAGGCCATGATGCGCGAACTTGCCCGAAGAGAAATGAAAGGTACTTAATGGTATTTGTAAACTTATTAAAATTATGAAAATTATTATTAATTATTATATAGTGCTGCAAAAAATACTGACATCAATGTGGTTTTTTCAATTTTCAGTGGCAAACTTGCATTCGCCGAAGATGATGTGCATTCATCTACTGAGAATAGTTCTGAGGATTCCCATGAGGATTCTCATGATAGTGTTAACTGAGGGAAGTATTTCATTCACATCTTTGATTTGGTAACTATTGATACCCTACTTTTATTATTTGGTATGGGATGAATTGATAGGCGGTGATGATTTTCTTGCATTCTAAACCATCGCAGTGTGCAATCCAGTGTGCAATCCAGTGCGCACTGGTTGTAGACCGTCCGATGATATACATCCATGTTGGGGATATTTAATGGAGATTCTTGTTCTGATAGTTGATTTTTTTGTTGATAGTTGGATTTTTGTCATCACATCAATTTTTCAGTTCGGCTGATAGTTGTGTTTGTTACATTTGTATATTCAGTTGTAATGAATATACAAACTGTATATTGCTACACAACTTGACAGTGTTGCATGTTCTTTCGGCTGATAGTTGAATAATTGTGTTTGTTACATTTGTATATTCAGTTGTAATGAATATACAAACTGTATGTTGCTACACAGTTTGACAGTATTGCTTGTTCTTACTTTGAAGGCCTACTGTGCATACTGGGCTGGTGTACAAATGAAAGTTTCCCTATACGGGACTGTATACTAGGTTGGCTGATACATTGTGTCTGGAAGGTTTTTGGATGCATTCTTTGATTCTGCACATTGTGATGGTTTCGTTTTGGTTATTGTGGACCCTTTGTACAATAGGGGATGCATTTAACTAAAATTGTGGTAAAACATGATCGGGATTGTGATGGTTAAAGTAATTTTGGCGGGGCAGTTCAACTGCAGCCAAATTTGACTACACCATCGCAGTCCGTGAAATAAAGGAATTTCTGAGCCTGCTTAAATTCATTTCAGGAACACAATCATTTTGTAATGTAAAATTACTTTATGTTGTCTATTAAACCAGTAGGGCATTCATCTAACACAATCATTCTTTTTTTCCCCAGTCATTCGCAGTGAGTTTTGACCAAGTGTAGGCTGGTTTTAAAGTGCTCAAATGTGAATAATGCTATTGGAGGTGGAGAAGTTCCAACTCATGGTTGCAAAAACTTAGTGCACAGGTTACCTATTTTGTTTATCTACTCTACTATTTTATATGTTGTCTTACATTTCTTTATTACTTGTTTCAGTATTACTAATTCTGGTTGAGTTTCTAAACCATATAGTTTATCTGTATGTTTACATTGGAAGTTGATGTGATTGGATATTATGGATTTTGAATTAATGGTTGCATAGTTACATACTGTAGATTGGTGGATCAGTCCGTGCAAAATATAACTAGGGGCTGGACTGGCTCTCTAGTAACATTGCCAGCAAGGTATAACTACTTATCTCTCTCTCTTTTTAAAGGCTGGTGTTGGGTTTTGGTGTTGATGTGGGGAATCTTGTTATTTTTATTTTTTGTTTGGGTTGTTAGTCTGGTTGGTCATGTTGTTTCTTCTAAAAGAAATCAATTTCTCAATGACCAACTAAGCAACTAAGCATAGGTTATGCAGTATGAATTCTTCCATGATTTGTTTAACTTTTGGGTAATTTCTGGCTTCAAAGAGCATCAAGAAATGGTGGATATGGGGTTATTGGTCTTCTCCCATAATGTATGCACAGAATGCAGTTGCGGTGAATGAGTTCCTCGGGCATAGCTGGCACAAGGTAAGCATTCGATTAAATCAAAATACTAATTAAGACATGATCATCTTCTATTTTGCCAAGACAAATAGCTCACTGAAAATCAAAATCTGGTACAGATTGTCAATGCCACCACAGGCGAAACATTGGGGGAACAAGTTCTGAGAGCTCGCGGGATCTTTGTCGATCCCAACTGGTATTGGACTGGTGTAGGAGGACTTGTCGGATACATTTTCGTCTTCAACGTTCTCTTTGTTCTGTTTCTCGACTGGCTAGACCGTGAGTATCCCCAACACCGACAACAATAGCATTTATTTTTCACCCAAAAAAAAAAGGTTGTCATACTTGAAACTTGTGAATTTGGTTTCTGCAGCACTAGGAAAAGGACAAGTAAGTGTAACTGAAGAGGAACTGAGGGAGAAGCATGCTAACCGAACTGGAGAAAATATAGAACTACTGCCTGTAGGACCCGATTCTGCCAGGCCAGTAGCTACAGGTCAATCTCAAACTGGCTCATCATTATTACAAATTACAGAACATCTGGTGCTTGGATATACTGAAGATCGCCGATTCTGCACAGTGTTATGGTTTCGTTTTGGTTATTGTGGACCCTTTGTACAAATGGCTGTTATTGATATTGTTTGTAGAAGAGCATCCTTATTTTATAAGTTTTACTACTTGTTCGAAATGTAAAAATTTCTATGGTTACTTCCATGCTGGGGCATTAAATTGAAATGTATCTATGGTTACTTTCTTTTTAATTGAAATGTATCTATTTGCTCTGTTTCTCATGTCCAAGTTTAGAAATCTATTTGCTTTTTAATTGAAATGTATCTGTTAACGCTGCAATGAAGCTTGTTATCCATGCTGGGGCATTAAAGATGAGGTGTGAGTGTCTGATCATTATCTTTATCTATATGCCTACTATTTAAAATATTTTGAGAATCATATAATGCACCCATTTGTCAACGATCAGGTAACAAAAATATCAACGAAGCATGTGCCAATTTGTCACAAACACTGCTGTTGAGAATCAGTTTGAGAATCAGTTTGTTGAGAATATAATGCACCCATTTCAGACTTCATTTCTCTTCTCCAATGAAGTCTTCACTTTGAGCATCAGTTTGTTGAGAATCAGTTTGTTGAGCATGAGTTTGAGAGCCATTTGAGACATCACTTCTTTTCTCCTCTTCCAGCTGTTGAGGATTAGTTTGAGACCCATTTCAGACTTCACTTCTCTTCTCCTCTACGAATTGTTGAGCATTTGAAACTTTAATTGTCTTCTCTTCGAGTTGTTGAGCATTAGTTTGAGAGCTATTAGAGACTTCAAGTATCACCTCCTTTTCAACTTGTTGAGCATCAAGTTGAGATCTATTTGGGACTTGAATGTTCTGCTCCTCTAATGCAAGTTGTCCAACACCACCACTGTTAACAAGAACTCTCGTCTCTTCTGATGTGAGTTGATAAGAACCAGGTTTTGATATGCAGTTGACATTTCAGTCAATTATAACTTAATTTCATTGCTGGGTCATCCATTGAACACTACATCCTCATGCAATGCAGGTGCTAGAAAGTTAATTGTAACCATAGGAATCAATCTCACCAATGTACATCAACCACACATCAATTAGCAAGCAATGCATAATAAACTTATACAGTATCGATATTGCCATCACTACAGGTTTCTAACTCTCATAATAAACTTATACAACAATATCGAATACTACTTTGGGAAGATACACATCACCAAACCAAACCCAAACAGAACTATAGAATACCCTCAGTATCACTTCACAACAAAAGCCATCAACTAACCAATGGAAATGGCCTTAGAACAAAACAATCAAGATAGAACATCATAAATGCCAGCTAACATGTAAGACGAAAAGATATTGCATTAGGTTAAAATATTTACATAACGTACATCACCAACAACACGCAAAGTCCACTGAGGAAAGAAGAGATGTTCTTAATTTACATCCAGTACATGCCCACATACATGTTCCACAAAATATAACAACTACAAAATACAATTTTGTCAACACTACAGACAACAACGAAGCAGTCAATACTGCCTGAAGAAAGCCAAAAACAACAACAGAGACAACAACACCCCACCAATCAATCCCGCCACTCCATAAACCTGGGCACCTCTCCTGTAACCGCAATTGTACGCGCTATCAACATCTATCGACTTCAACATATATTGCATTGAAATCTCTTCAAGCAAATCCCCGATCTTAGCATCTTTATCCTCCTCCGGGCCATAATTCTCCACCCAACAGAAAAAATCGCAACCATTTGGGAAGTTCGGACAATTATAATAAGCTCTACCCGGATTCTTCCCCGAAGAAGAATATTTCACCCGCGTCTGTATTCGGCAAAAACATTTGGGACCTACAATTCTCTCACGAGTACTAGCTCGGGAGGACCTAGAGCTACAACTGTAATGATTGTGGATTTGGTTGGAAGAATAGTTTGATGCCATCCTACAAGATGTGGTAACGTTCAAGCCAAAACACTTACAAAAAAAAGACATGCTATTGAGTTATGCCGAACTAAACAATAGGTCACTTCTTATTTTCAACAAATTATACAAATAATCTAACAAAAAAAGGCATGCTAAAGGTTATACTTGGACTTGCATCCAACAACACACTAAAACCTAACTAAAACATACAACTACATATTCATGAAAATGACCTAATTACATAGGCCAAATCTTACTACAACATTTGTAGGCATGAATTTGCCCCAAATTTACAACTACACATTCATATGTAATACTAGAAATTTATTACCTTCAATAACCATCTACAATATGTCCATTTAGGATTTATTTTCGACAAAAACTCCCAAAATTATTTTTTGAAATCGAAATCAGAACAAGTTGTTCTTTTCCCAACGTTATCAACAAGAAAAAAAAAAATTACCTCCAAATTTACAACTACACATTCATATGTAATACTAGAATTTCATTACCTTCAATAACCATGTACAATATGTCCATTTAGGATTTATTTTCGACAAAAACTCCCAAATTTTTTTTTGGAAACCAAAATCAGAACAAGTTGTTCTTTTCCCAACGTTATCAACAAGAAAAAAAAAAAAAATTACCTTAGGGAACGAAGAGAAAATATGCAACCGAAGGAGCTGAGAATATTGAAATGAGATGCTCAGATGTGGCTCTCGTCGTCAAGAGGAGGAGCTTTGAACTGTCGACGGGTTGGGTTCGTATATGGAGGAAGTTTTTGGAAGTTTTTGGGGCTAGGGTTTTGTTTTCTAAAATCAAAAAGGAGCAAGGAGGTGAGCTAGGGTTTCGATCGTTCAAGGAGGAGGTTTTTCGGGGCTACGGTTGCGATCGAAGGAGAGAGTGAGAAAGGGGGGGGGGGGGGGGGGGGAAGGAGGAGATCTTGATGGGTTCCAAGGAGGAGGTTTTTGGGGCTAGGCTCAGCTGTCGAAGGGAGATAGTGAGAAGGAGGGGAAAGGAGGAGACGATCAATTTTGAGGGTAGGGAAGCTCAGAGGAAGGAGACGATCGATTTTGAGGGTAGGGAAGCTCAGAGGAAGGAGACGATCGATTTTGAGGGTAGGGAAGCTCAGAGGAAGCTGTCGCTTTTAGGGTAGGGTTTTTTTCATTCGATTTCTGTTATCGAGAAGAGGGCTGGGTCGATTGAGGCCAGTTGTGTTTTTTGGGGGGGTGAAATTCCGATTATACCCCTCCCTTATCGACAGCTGAGCGGGAGAGCTTCTCCACCCTTGGATCTGGACTCCACTTATCGAACGGTCATGGGCTGGTGCGCACCACGTTGCACACTGGGCTGGTGTGCAACGGAAAGTTTCCCTATATATATATACATGTATATGTATATGTATATATATATATATGTATACACACACACACACACACACACACACACACACACACACACACACACACACACACACACATATATATATATATATATATATACATATATGTATACATATATACATATATATATATATGTATATCTATGTACATGTATATATATGTACATGTACACACACACACACATATATATATAGGAGGGGGGGCCTTCGGTTGAGCACTACTTTCCTGAGCACTCCGTGAGTATTCGTCCTTCCGGTCAGTGCATGGATGATCCAAACCGTTCACATTGATCTACACATTTAAATTAGTTTAAATATATAAAATCAAGTCATTTGAATTTTATTTTCCCATCCATCATGTCATTATAAAAAAAATGATATTCGGCCATACAGTTTTTGTAATACTTCAATGAATGAGCGAATGAATTTCAAATTACTTAATTTTACATATTTAGACTAATGTAGACGTTTAGATCAATGTGAAAGGTTTGGATCATCCATACGATGGCTAGAAGGGTGAGTGCTCATGGAAAGGAGTGTTCAATGGAAGATTTTTCTATATATATATATGTGTGTGTGTGTGTGTGTGTGTGTGTGTGTGTGTGTGTGTGTGTAATCATCTTATTAGTTCTTATTAGATCCTAAAAACTTTCTATGTTTATTATATTGTGAAACCCTAAACCAATAAAATTTTAGGGATGCATGATCTAATCTTAGTTCAACTTTCTCTATCAAACAAATTTGTAATTATAGTTAACTGGAAGATTAAATACGAATCTTTTTCCTTCCGATTAATTGTTGCAATGTCCTTTTAATTAAGAAAGGTAGGGTTGCATAAATATATATAATAACCTAATCAAGATCCTATTGTATTTGTTTAGGATTAGTGAATAAATGGTAGTTAGGTGTGTATGCATGTACTTCATATATTCGTGAATGGGTTGATATTGTTATTTAAATTATGACTTATCTTATAACTAGATTTTCCCGTGGGCACGTGCCTACGGCACGTCTTCAGAATGATACAGCATATGAAATGCCTTGTAAACAGTAAATCAACAATTATATAGCTCAAGTTTGAATAGTATTACAATAATTAGTTGTAAATAAAAGTCCATGATTCATTAGTATATGTTGAAAAATAATTATAAATTGGTATATAAAAGTCCATATTTCTATATATATATATATATATATATATATATAGAGAGAGAGAGAGAGAGAGAGAGAGAGAGAGAGAGAGAGAGAGAGAGAGAGAGAGATAATTAAATAAATAAAGGAGTTGTTTTGGGGGGATTTGAATATGAGTTTTGGGGGAAAACATTTGGGGAGGAAAATGTATTTTGTGCGATTAGATCTGGGCCTTTGATTTTGGGGGGATGGAAGGAGAGCCACTTGATAGCTTTCTTTGTGTTTTATTATATAGATAGGAGAAAACTGAAATTGAGGAGTCGTTTGGAGGACCCATAGCTGATTGTTACTTCGCCAACTGCTGTAAGTAATTGAATATCTTTACCTCGTAGAATGCAATTTTATAAAATGATTCTTGTTTTGTAATATTGTCATATTTCTGAATTATTTTTGTGATGTGATGTGGTGTAGTGATGTGCAACTATTAAGTTAAGAATAATGTATTGTGGTGTGTTGTGTGAATATGAAATTGTGATATATGAGCAATTTGTCATGTGTATGTGGATTGTAGTTAATAATATCTAAGTATTTCTGATTTAAACTATAACTTTTTTGCATTATTTTATATAGCTTGAGTAAGGATGTATATACATGAGTAGGATTATGACATTATGAATATTGAGATGGCTATTTTAGCTTATTACCATATTTACAGTTATGTTGCTCATGTGTCATGTATCCAAGTTTGTATACCGGTATATGAGTCTGGAATTTAAGTAACCCCTATGGGCTCTCATGTGTCCACTCTATGAGTGATGAGTTCGTTTGCGCAATAAATTGTCCTGCCACGAACTGTAGTGGTGTATACATTGTCAACCGGAGTAGTAAGTGTTGACCGCATGAGAGGGAGGCATACCTAAATTCTTTTGCATTCTAGATACTCGTTTGCTACTATTTGTATTGGCTTATGGTTGTACATTAATATATTTAATTATTAATGTGACATTTTATAGACTGCTGGCTACTTGTTATATTTATTCAATTACTACTGGGTGTCAGCTTATTTCGTTGTTGATAAATCTTTTCAGATTAGTGCATCAAGGCCGGGTGCTTGAAAGGAATAAAGGAGCTTGGAAGCTTATATCTTTTGAGAATAAATTATTGTAAAGAGTGTCACAATAACAAATTGGATTTCGAACCTTGTTTCTAAGTTATTTTGTACGGTGGAGTTGAAATGAGACTTCTTGTTTGATAGGTTCAATCATTCTTGTAATGAATTATTTTTCTTTTGTTAGCCATTTCAGCTACTTCTATTGATGAACTTTATTATCATGAGATTGTATAATTACTATGTTGTTGCCAAGCTTGATATGGTTTGCGGGCATTACATAAATACCCTCCTTTCTTCTTTCCCCTGCCTCCACAAAAACCCTAACTCATTTTCACCCAAACCCATCAAAATTTTTGAAATTCTTTTGCAGTTTCTTCTTCAGTTTTTTGGTGTTGTCTCTCTCTTTTTCATGGCTTCTCATGGTCCTTCCTCCTCTCATAGATATAAGGGTAAGAAAGTCGTTGCCTCTAAATCTGTCACTAGAAATGGAATCACATTTAGAAATATAAATTGTGCAAATCTTTATTTTTCACCACTTTGTTCTGCTTTGGTTGTTGCAAACCGAGAGATAAATCTAGAAATCTTGGGTGGTCAATTTAGTTCAATGGTTAGGATTATTCGTGATTTTGGGTGGGAAAATTTTCTCACTACACCAAGCACCCACTCTGACTCGTTAACTTGTCAGTTTTATGCTAATCTAGAAGGTATCCAAGATAATGATCTTACTTTATTATCAATTATTCTTAGCAAACGGGTCAAAATCACTCCTGGTTATCTTCACACGTGATATACGTTGCCCGAAGGTGAATTCGACACTTATCATCTTGACTTCAACACATTCAATTACAAACCAGGCCATGACAAGTCTACCGTTAAATCTATGATTGTTAAACTTGAGTTTCTTCATGTCCCTCGTCTCACTCCCACAAATTTTACTGATGTTGCCCGCGTCTTAAATAAAATTGTCAATGCCAATATTTGGCCTAAAAAGAATGATAAGACCGAAATTTGGGTGGATCAGTCCTTTATAATTTTTCTTATTTTAGGCGAATATAAATTTGACCTTGCTACATTCATCATTCGCACACAACAAGATTTTTAGTATTCCCCGGCGAATCTACCCCAGCGTTTGAGTAGTCGCACCGGGGAATCGAAGGACTATAAAATTTTGGTAATCTACGCCGCGTTTGTAAAAAAATGCCGGTCTAGGGTATGTATACTTCAGCGTCCATTAATTAAAATTCCCCTAATCCGAACCCTATTTCACTCTCTATCCTTTTTTACTCAATTTTATTTTTCCCTCTCTCTCTCTCTCTCTCTCTCTCTCTTGCGATCTCCCGCCACTCATCGACGCCGGTTCATGATGGCCATCGCTGTGCCCACGTCGACGTCCACACACTCTCTATCCCGCTCACTCATTTCTTTCTCATCGCAAGTACTCTCTCTCTCTCTCTCTCTCTCTCTCTCTCTCTCTCTCTACTTCTTGATTTTTTTGGAATTTATGCTCAAGAACTCATGCGATCTCGAATCTCGTCTTTATTTTTGCTTTACTGTGTTACTCTGTGATTGGATCTAGGTTTCAATGTGTTACTCTATGATTGGATCTAGCTAGGTTTTAATTTCACTGACTTGTTGTTCTTGAGATTTTGAGGGATTTAATCTCTGTTTATTTTTGTGGGAATTTTGGATGGTAATGGTTTTTGTAAGGACTAATTTAGGGGAGATTTGAAACTTAGTTTGCAAAAAATGTGGCAATATACTCAGATTTGGAGTTTACTGCCCTTTTTATTAAGTACCCATTTATGGTAAATTTAGGGGAGAGTGTACCAATTTATGGTTAATTGATGATTGCCCTTTTTATGCATTGTTAATGTTAGTGATGCATGGGAATGACAAGATGAAGTGCTTTATTGTCTTGAGAAAGATTCTAGGATTGGTATATGTGTTTACTTATTTGTTCATTTGGTTCGTAATTGCTTGCGGTCAGTTTCATTATTAATAAATGTAATGTAGTTGGTTTATAGATATTCGGCAAGATATTGGGCGTTGCTCTCTCATTTAGTTTGTCATCATGGATTAATTCTATCACCAATCATTGTCTTGCTCATCTATTTGTTTCTATTCTTTTGGAATATACCAATAAAAAAGAAGGGTAAATTGAGGCAATTTAAACTTGGCTCATCTTCAAATGTCATTCAGCTCACATTGAATTAATGTTTGGTTCAGCCAAAAAGGAAGTTATGTTCTCCATACTGGCAATCTATTATATTTGGCTCATTTTATTATGATGTTATGTTTAGATTGAAGAAAGGGGTCTTTAGTTTGGGTTCTTTGTAGTATGTGCTTCATTTTTTTCACTGTTCAGTACTTGAAGCTTATCCTGATTAAAACAAAAATTGGGACCATGTAGGTTCTTTTTTTCATTCTTCAGTTTGAGTTTGCTTTCTTATCTGCAATCGAAAGAAGTTTGCAGTTTGACAACTTTTTAAGAAAATTAACCGATGCTAGTTATATTGTGTTTTGATGAAGTATATATGATCCAATAGTTAATGAAATGAACTCTCAAATTCTCTCACTGCATAGTGTGTGCTTGTTTGAAGTTTGGTTGAATGCCAACATGCAAGGGGTTTATAGCCTTCAGAATATACTGGAATTATTATGCATTTGGAGATGTGTTAGTTGTTTTTTTGTCTGAATTTGGATATGAGATGGATCACGTATCTGAAGTTGCACACTATGATTTTTTGAGGAGCGACTAGTGATGGAAATTTTTTTATCTGAACTTTATATACAATTATATCATTATGTCTACATGAGTATCAGTTTCTAACGTTATGTTTATGCTTGTTGCTTGGGTTTGAAAATGAGATTGTTCTTTGCCGTATGGTTTTAAGTGATGATGAGATGGATTATGTAACTGAAGTTGCATACTATGATTTACAGAGAAGTGACTAGTGATGAAATAATCCTGTTTGAACTTATGTTGTGGTTTCAATTGACAGTTATCTCATGAGTATTATAAAAGTATAAGTTTCATTTCAGTTAGTAGCATTTTTACCTTAATTTGACAGTGACAGTATTCTTTTTCACTCTTTGTAATTCAATAATTTGAACTCCATATTCTGGTTTTGATTGTAAGAGTGCTGCATGTTTTTTTTTAAAAATTATTTTTTTAAAATTTATATACCTACACCGGCGTTTGTAAAAACGCTGGTGTCGAATGATTATAGGGGAAGAAAGGGGCAGTCTTGAATACGCCATACACCAGCGTTTTTGCGACCGCTAGTGTATCTTACGAAAATACCGGCGTTCGTAAAAAATGCCGGTGTAGACCCCCCCTTTTCTGCGATGCCTTCTTCGGCGGCATTAGCACCAGCAATTTTAAAAATTCCGTTTGAATTATTCACCGGCGTTTTCAGAAAAAATGCCAGAAAATCCATTGTGTGTTGTAGTGGCACAATAAATTTTGTCACCACTCGTAACCATGGTCTTCCCTTTAGTTCTCTTATCCATAATCTTGCCGTTAATTCCCGCATTGATGTTGGAAAATTATTTCTTAGTAAAAATCTCATGGCAATCCTTTCCCAACAAATGGGTATTGATGTTCCTTTCACACAACGTGCACACCGCTGTCAAGCTCAACAATTTCGCCAAGATGACCAAGCCCAACAAGCACCTTCCTCCTATTCTCGTTGCAAGAATGCTACTCCTCCATCAACTTCATCTATTTTATGACCCGTGCTCAATTCGCCTCTTATCAAAGACAAGCATACAACTACTATGTCAACATCATCGAATTCATGCAAAACAAAGAGGACTTGGAACTTCTTCCCCCTCCTTCCAAAGCAGAGGAGTCTGATGAGAGTGATGAAGATGATAATGAAGACGACGACGACGACGATGAGGAATAGTTTCAATGATGTTGCATTTTATGTTGTTTCTTGTGGTAACTTAAATGTAGTCTATCTTTCGAAATTGTTTTTGTAACATCTTGAAATTGAATGTAGTAGCTTGAAATGATGATCATGTTAACTTGCATATCCTGTACTTATCTATAATGTTGTACGGTTGCTTGAATGATCGATTGTTACTCTGTAATGGTGTACGGTCGAACGCTCCTGTCTCTGTGTGATTTACAATCGACATGTTCTGTTGGGATTTTCGACCGGTCCGTATTCTATTGTTTTTTTAAGAGAAACTTCTCTATTGTGTTTTTTTGTCCCCTCTTGGTGTGTTCAAAAAAGTGGGTGAAAATCTTAGAGCTTAGAATTTAATTTATTTATCGTTTTCTTTAAATTTGTGTGTTCTTGATTTTCTGTAACTCACATATTGTGTGCATATTTTCAAGTAGATGAGGCCTATCAATTTTATACATATCATGAACCACTTCATTTAAATTTGTACATGCATGAAATTATACATATCATGAACACACTCATTTAAATTTGTACATGCATGATTTTATGGAGAGTATTGGATTAAGGGGCAGAAGTTGAATTTGATTTATTTTAAACTTAAAATTCTAAGGTATGTTTTGTTCACACCAAAAGGGGGAGATTGTTGACCCTAAGTTTGGTGTGCACAAAATGTATCATATACAACTAATATTTTCAGTTAAGATTTGCAGGATTTACAGAAAAAGGAAAACCTAAACAAAAGATTCAAAAACCAAGCAAAAGAGGCATGAATCGAAAAGATTGTAAAAATCAAGGAAGAGTGCATCACAAGAAACACGTACTTCAAATCTTCAAGGAAGCTAGCAATAATTAAATTATTCATTTATGTTTTTATAAGAAAATGCTAAGGTCGTTGATTGATTGATTGATTTTTTTGAATGAGTATAAAGTGGATTCACTAAATAAAAGTCGAATCTGCACGATAGCGGTCGACCGTACAAAATGTCGGTCGACCGTCACAACAGTCGACCGCTCATCACAGTAGAAAAGATGAGTCTAAAAATCAAGGAAGAGTGCATCACAAGAAACATGTGCTTCAAATCTTCAAGGAAGCAAGCAATAATTAAATTATTCATTTATGTTTTTATGAGAAAATGCTATGTAAAGGTCGTTGATTGATTGATTAAATTTTGGAATGAATATAAAGTGTATTCGCTAAATAAAAGTCGAATATGCACGATAGCGGGACCGTACAAAATGTCGGTCAACCGTCACAACAGTCGACCGCTCATTAGAGTAGAAAAGATGAGTCAGTCGACCAGTCATCGCTTGACTTTCGAGTTGAAAGATGAACGATCGACTGCTCACCTATGCGGTCGACCGTAAATATGTAAACTTGACTTTTTCGGAAATATCTTTTCTTTTTTTTGGAAAGATACATTTTCTTGCTCTATAAATAAAGGCGAATTCACCAAGTATTCTTCAACCCTTGCTCTTATAATCATTCTGAACTAATCATTCAACTAACGATCCGAGTGTGAGAGTTTTTATTGTTTTCTTCAGTCAAGATCATTTTAGATCTTGAGAGTTTTTCTTTCTTCCACTTCGGTGAGTTTTTGCTGGATTTGTTTGTAGAAGCCTTGCGGGTGTAATAGGTCTTGGCCTGAATTCCGAGAATCACTGTACAAGGGTTTAAAGTATAGTGGAATGCTTGTGGCGGAGAATTGCTACAATTAGGACGTAGACCTGGGGGTCAAACCACGTTATATTGTTGTGTCTTGCCTGCTCATTTTTGTTTGCTTTCTCTTACTCTTTCTTTTTACTTAACGCATTTTATTTAAGTTTTTAATTTCTGCAAAATCGCCCTATTCACCCCCCCCCCCCCCCCCCCCCCCACCCTCCGGGTGATTTACATGATATGCTCATGAAGAATTTCATGATGATCTAGGCTACATTGTTGATTTATAATAGTAGAGATGGTATTAATCTTGATCTCATTTTTAAAGATTTGATCTCTTTTTTCATGTTTGTTTGAATCGGTGAGATTTGGGGGTAACAACATTATATATTGTTAAGGTTTTGATTGGAAAAATTGGATTTTATGTGATTGGTGCAGACTTAGGTTGGTATGTTGACGGTTGTGACATTTAGAGTTTCGATTTAGAGTTTTACCGGTTGGTGGCATTTCCTGTGAGTTTTCTCTTATTGCTTGACATTTACGGTTTATATTGTGGATGGGTAGTTTGATTAGGGTTTTGATAAAGATAAAAATAGGCAGACATTGTAGTGGTTACCATATTCATCTACTATACATAGCATTGGTATATTTTTGAATGTTTTGATGAATTAGTAGTACGTAATCATAATTAGATCGAGGAAGTATCATACTGTATTGAACAAAAAACTTCACAGTACAAAAGAAAGCTCAATAACTAATAGAGATTCTGAATTAATATCACAGAAAGAAAGCAGCAAGCAAAGTATGCATGGTTCTCAAGTCTCTAATGTAACACCCTGTAAGTTCAAGAGATATAATATATATATATATATATATATATATATATATATATATAGAGGGAAAGGATCCGTTGCACACTACTTTGGTGCTCACCGCGTGAACACTACGCCTTCGAGCGTTCATATCGAAAATCTGAACCGTTCACATTGATCTACACATCTAAATTAGTCTAGATATGTAAAATCAAATCATTTGAAATTCATTTGCCCATCCATCGTGTGACTATAAAAACAATGAATTTCAGCCATACAATTTTGTAACACTTCAATGAATGTGCAAATGAATTTCAAATGATTTAATTTTACATATTTAGACTAATTTAGATGTGTAGATCAGTGTGAACGGTTCGGATTTTCGATATGAACGCTCGAAGGCGTAGTGTTCACGCGGTGAGCACCAAAGTAGTGTGCAACGGATCCTTTCCCTATATATATATATATATATATATATATATATATATATATATATATATATATATATATATATAAACGAATTGGAGGGTCGCCCCTATAGAGATCTCTATAGGAGTGGTCCATCGGGGTTGTGACTGCCGTGGGGCACAAGGAACAGCAGTGTTGCTGCTGCTCTGTTGTGCCACGTAGGAGGTCATGGGGCCCCCAGGTACACAGGAGGGGTTGACTCTGTGTGTTTGTTGGTGTGGCGACGTGGCAGTGGGGTCCCCTTGTGGTTTCGCTGTGCTGCACTGCTGACTGAGTCAGCGCAAAGAGAGACAGGTAATAGATGAATGAGTTGATTTGATCTTATATCGGGAGTTAACAAGATTAATTAAATAATAAATATAATTATCTATGATCAAGAATTACCTAATTGGTTAACTACTTTTTAAGAGGCAGTCTGTGGTGGACAGTTGTACTATAAATAATAAATAAAATATATAAATTGTCTGAGTATTGGGGCGGAGCGTTACATCTAACCTGAACCATGTTTAAATTATATACATAGTTCTTTGATACTGATTAAAATGTTCAATTTGTTTGTTTAATTGGCAGATATTGGTAATTGAAATGAGGGTGGTGAATCATGGAAACGAAATTGTCTAGAATTCTCTACATACATAATATCTTGTTTGGTTTAATGTAATTTAAAAAGTAACCTCTAATATTATAATGGAAGAGTTGGGTTGCCATTTGTAGACAATCAAACATCTAATTACAACCACTCATTTTTAAGTGGAAATTATATTAACCATTTATTTAGTCAATTGTTGTTAGTTATCATAATACCCTTAAAGTTTAATTTTATTTACGACATAATTATTTACAAAAGCGTCACTCATATAAAATAAAAGTTGGTGCCACCATGGATAATTTGGAAAGAGTAAGTGATAAGTAAAGACTAATGAGAAGTCTCTGGTTGAGGCTAGATTACGTATCAGTATTTACTTTTAAAATATATATTTATTAGAACATGCAAAGCACGTGCAGATTTTTTTTTTGATCATAAAAGGTTGGCAAACGCCCCCCCCCCCCCCCCCCCCCCCCCCCCCCCCCCCCCCCCCGTTGTTTCATTAAAAAGCTTTTAATAAAACAGAACAAAAATTCTCAAAACGGACAATGATGCTCATGTGTCCTACATACAGGCCATGATACTCATTGTCCACCAAAGCACGTGCAGATTACTAGTTAGGTTTTAATGTTTCTTGACATTGTTGAATAGAGTTACTCTCTTTTTTCTTGTCTTATGAATGATGCTATTGAATAGTTAATGCGATATTAAATGATCGGTTAACTCGAAAGAATAAGAGATGTGAGGACTCTTGATGCTTTTTCTAAGTGTTGCAAATGCATATCTAATTGAAGCAGTTTGGTTATATTTGTAACAATCCATGTACTACTTTGCTGCACTTCCTTCAGTAGCGTAGAAAGACAGTAACTGGCGTTTGACAACTGAGGGAGGGAGGGAGGGAGGGAGGCAACCAGAAAAGGAAGAGGGAGGGAAAAGAGAAAAAGGGGGAGGGACCCCAAGTGTAGTGAAAGAGGGAACAGGAAGACAAGAGGCACAGCTTTAGCTGCACGCATGCCAACTAAATAACAAACCGACAACTGCAAGAAAAGGCTTAGTTAGTGGGATATGGGGAAAGAGCTATCTCCCTTTCACATTCACTTACTAACTCCCATTCTCTCTCTCTCTCCCTCTCTCTCTCTCTCACTCACAACCTTTTGATCTTCCAATCCGGCAAAAACCCTTGTCCTTGAATTCTGTGTCTCAAACCTACTATTCTTCAGGTGGCACTACTCTGCTCACTCTTTGCTTTATTACCCTACTGCAGGTTTACAGGGAAAATGGTAATCATTAATCCTGCAGGTTTACAGGAATATGGGAATCATAAATCCTGCTGGTTTACAGAAAAACAGCAGCATTTGCTGCATACCAATTTTCTGATGTGTATGAAACAATTGTGACCTGTTTGGTTCCGAGTCTTTATGTTCACTATCCCTCCCATTTTTTCTCTTGGTTTTATACATCATTTATAAGGAATGATAAATTAGACACGGACTAATTAGAGCCTATGTTATTGAGAAGAAAATAATGGAACAATTCTCGGTCATTTGATCATTGCAACAATGAGGAATACTGAATTACTAAAAAAATCCTCACCAATCTGATGCTAGTGAAAGAAATATACGAGGCTCACAATCTTCTGCTTCATGTTGTGGCGCCTCCAGGAATTTTTTTATAAAAAAATCATCTTATAATGGCTAGTTATTTATAAATTTATAAATTTCTAGTTATTTATAATTGCTAGTATCATACACGTGCACACGTGCACGTGGGAAAAATTGAAGGGTTAATGAAAAGGATAAAAAGAAAATAATTTCCAAACTGATCCACTCCCGAAAATATTTACCAAACTGGTCCACTTTCGAAAATATTTACCAAAGTGGGTCATTTTGTCAACACGTGCGCTGCACGTGTTGGCTTCAAAATGACAACAATGACAGATGACATTAACCCCTTCTCCCATTATAATAGTAGAGATTTCTAAAAGTGTTCTTTGGCCGGATAATATTTCCTCAACTATAGTAAGGCATAGGCATAGACTATTATTTGGGATGATAGACACAGTAGCGTATCTGAGTTTCAGGGACCCTAAGCAAATTCTCAAATGAGGTCTTTTGCAAGTTGACAAAATAATAATGACAATTAATTAAATGCAAATAAACTGGCAACATTGGATAACAAACTATTTAAATGAAAACAAATTTATATATATACTTCCAAAAAAAAATTAATTGATAACATACATTTGTTTATATGAAATGGCTCATGGCCAAAAAAACCCGGACAAACTCTAATAACAAAAACGAAATATGTTATCTCAAAGAGGTAAATATGATATATTAGAGAACACGGTCAGAATGAAATGATAAATATATGTATATGAGAATACTAGTTGGAAGCTTAAAATGTAGAATAACCATATGCATTTGAAGATTTGGATAGAAATTTATCATAAGCAGGTAAATATGATATACCATAGAACACTGAAAAAATATCATAGAGTGACATACATGAGCTAAGTGAAAAATAATATTAAATTCATAAAATGGTAAAATGACATGTATGACTGTGAAAAATAATTAGTTTTAAAAATAAAAATGATTGAAAAACTAATTGGCTCATGTAAGTTTTAAACCTGCAACATTTACATTCCTAACACAACAATCTAACCAACTAAGCTAATAAAACAACTATTAATATAATATAATTATATTAAAAATATTACATTTTACTTTTTAACATTGTAAATACTTAAAAAATATGGGACCCTATAAAATTGGGGGCCCAAAGTAATTGCTTGTGCTACTTGGGCTCAGACCTTGGATAGACAAATAAACACCTCTCTCCAGATAATCAACTTGTTTTCATGAAGTTCAGATCATGATAGGTTCATCACTAATTCACTACATTTCATTTACTACCCTGCATTTTAGTCGTAAATTTCATGTAATGGGGTTCGTAACTTTTACTTCCACTGTCATAATCTCAATTTGCTTTACCTCCTGTTTTCTAACAACTATCAGTTCTTGATTTCTCCTAATATTTCAAGGAACCCTACCTGTCTCTCTTGGAATAGACAAGCCCTTTGCAGAGGAGAACTAAGCTCAAGTCCTTATTTATAACCCTCAAATCTCATACAAACCCAATATGTAATAGTCAAAGCTACTGCACTATAAAAGTTTTAAAAGAAGGTCAATAAAAATCGAATTTGGTTCTCTCTGAGTGGTTGAAGCATTCAATCAGTGGTTGCCCTTCTCCACTCAATGCAATAATACGGTCCGTACCATTGATGGATTAATATAGTTATCTCAAATAGATAGTCTAAGTAGTTGCAGGATTTGAGCTAATAATGCATATCACGGTAGCCTCTTATAAAAGTATTATCATTGACTAACATACACAAAAAGTTCATTGATTAGCAGCACCATTAACAGTACATAACTGCCATAAATCTATACTAGCAGTCATATTATCCTACATAATTATTGTTTAACCTAGCTAAACTAGGCATACCTTTACAATGGCTTAATTGATGCTGGTTAATGAGCTTAATTTATAAGTAACATGTACATGGGCTAGTTTCAAAGTCAAGCCATGAATCAACTTGCTAATTGTAGCCCTAGAGTAAGTGCTAATAGCTCTTGGGATTTCGTAACTCCTAGAAGTGGACTTAAGTACTTAACCATTCTACGTACACAGATTGCAGGGGAGAAAAAAGAAGCTGCTATATGTGGACTTACAGTAGTTTACTCCCCAAAACGATGGTGAGAAATTACTTTTATACCTAGTTTCATAAATCAAATTTTATCTTAACCCGAAGGTTTCAAAATGAAAGAGTAGAAATTTTCTAAGCGATCGATCTTTTATTACCCAGTGCTTTTTATTAAAAAAAAAAAAAAAAAGAAAAAAATTATACCCATTGCTATACGAAGATATCTTGACATTAGTAGTGTAATTAAAAATGCTTTGCTTGTTTAAAATAATCCATATTTAGTATATATATTTAGAAAATTGTCTAGAGCTGTTTGGCAATACACTTGTTTTAATAATGAAACAAAAATACAAGAGACAATAGGCCTTCCGAGCAAAAAAGAAATATAGCCCTATACAAAAAATGTGTAATATAAAAAGAAAATTAATACTTTGTGTGACTTAATGGAGTATATATATATGGAGAAAAACCATTAGAATTGAAATTAAGCTATGATGATCATATATATATCTACCAACAAAAACATAAAAAAAATATCGTTATTGCCCGATGTCGCCTTGCTCCTCTAAATAGTCCTCCAATGGTAGCATGTGAGGATCGTAAGGGCTGCGAGTTGTAGGTACATGATATTCAAATTGCTGTTATTCGTCCAGTAATTAAGAAATTCAATGTGGACTTTCAGAGGATGCTTCATAAAATCTTATTGTTTACTAATGATTGGGTAGGTGCACTGGGGCCAAGGAAGAAAGTGCGGCATGAGATGGAGGAGTAGCGTGATCTTGCAGAAGGTTGATGCTAAGGCATTTGGGGATGTTGGGTATTTTGTAAGCCAGACTTTCTTAGTTCTTGCAGTTCGTATTGTATTTGTTTTCAGTTAGATGTGGACTTCCATATTTTGGGTTTGTAATATATCAGACTTTGTTTCGTTAACTGTTTATTACTGAAATAAGAAACAGGTGACTATGGTCACTTTTATATCCAAAAAAAAATTAAGAAATTCAAAAATAAAAACAATTTTTTTATTTATTTATATAAATGGGTTTAAAAATAAACCAGTTTCAACAGTGTGGTATGCAACTATTTCCCATCAAAAAGTTAAATAAAACAACACCTTGGTAGTGCGCCATGCATGAAGTAGTAAAGTCCACCAATGCAAATTGCATCATTCCTTAATATCCAAACCCAACTTTAACGATTAACACACCATAAAATATCACAATATTTGTCACCTCAACCATCCTATCACATCAACCCTCTTCCCTCTCCCCATTCCTCTTTAACAACTCCTTCGCATTCATCAGATCTCAAATATTATTAGCCCCCAAATAAACCCTAACATCTAAAAATTCAATCTCAGTACAAAACCATAATGGCAAATAACAAACACAACGTGACCATCACAAATACCATGTTAGTGTACCCAAAATCAAACCCTCCTCAGCATATCCTCCAGCTCTCAAACGTAGACAGAAAGTGCCCTGCCCTCATGTACTTGGTGCTCTTTTACAGAAACAACCCTGACAAACAAGATTTTTGTGAAGGACTGAAGAAGGGTTTGGAGGAGATATTGTCAGTTTGGTACCCAGCAGCAGGGAGACTGATCATGTGTGTGGAGCCTGGAGAAAAAAGTTGCAGGCTTGAGATAGCATGTAGTAATGTTAGTAAAAGTGATAGTATAAGTGGGTGCGGTGTGCTTTTTAAAGAGGCTGTTACAAATGCTCATATTTCAGAGCTGGGGGATGTTTCACAGGATAACCATTGTTTTTTTGAGAAGTTAGTGTTCAGGCCCTCGTGTTCACCTGATGGATTGTCTGAGATGCCTCTTGTTGTTGCCCAGGTGAGTTCTCTTCAAGATGATATGCATGTATGTAATTTGTTATGTATACTTAGTATAGAACTCAACCCAGTGTTGTGTTTAAAGACTCAACCTTTTCGTTGTTTGTTCCAAGTTAGGATAAAACTGAGGATATGGATCTTTACATACATACATACTAATTAATTGGAGAAAATTAGAACTATTTTGGATGAGGTATAATTACTACGGGCTGCATCACTTGCATGCATGTGATGGACATAAATTTATCTCAAAACAAAATCATAGAAGGAATTAGGGAAAGAAAGTAAACTATTGTTGTTATTGATATGTGTATATAGTCGAGTACCCCAAATTGTACCCAATATTTTATTTGCATATGTTGGGTTCCTAACTAGAATTCAATCAGCACAAATAGTTATGGTATGTATAATAAAGAAAGAAATTGATCTTTAAGAAAAATATGATTAGGATTAGGGACCAACCTAAGGAACACTAGTAGTACATTATTAAGAAACATTATTAAGAATAATATGATTAGCCTAATATTGTTGCAAGTAATTTTCTTTTTCCACACATTGATATAGGTGACTGAGTTTGGATGTGGAGGATATGCATTAGGAGTAGGGACCAACCACTCCCTCTTTGATGGGCAAGCAAACTTCAATTTCATGAGTGCATGGGCTTCCAAAACTGCTGGAAGACAAGGAGATGAAGAAAAGTCGGAACTTTTTCAACCGTTGCATGAGAGAGGGAGACTGTTATTGACTGATTCTCTTTATAATGATGATAATGATGAATTGAGATCAACAAGTAGTAATGTGCTAGCTTTTACTCATCTACACCAGATTATCCAACAGGGAGTCACTAATTTGAAACAAGGGATATCTGATAAGCTGGGAATTGCAGTAAGTGATGAGGAGGAATTTGTTCTTAGAACCTTCACTATCAGCAATGAGAAGATACAGAAGCTCAAAAGCAAGACCAACATAAGTTCATGCACTTCCTTTGAGGTAGTTTCAGCACACCTATGGAAGGTACTCTCTCTCTCTCTCTCTCTCTCTCTATCTCTATCTCTCACTCACTAGATTCAGTCTTAATCATTTCAGAATCTTGTATGTGATACTTTGTTAAGACACATATCTTGTGTTCATCACTAGCTAATTTCAATTTCTTGTTTAGAAAAGTAAAAATCTTTTTTTAAGGCATTAATTCTATTCCCTTGGAAAAAGAAAATAAAGAACAATTCCCATACAACCTAGGTAAACAAAAAATAAAAAAATATTTATTATTAATATCTAGAACAATGTTGACAAGAAAATTTGAGGAATTTAAATATTATTAATATGTACAACATTTGGGAGAAAAATACGAGCACAATGAAATATTTTGTGGTTTAGTAGTAATACTACTAATTAGAAAATTAGGTGGTCAAAATTTCTAACTCGTGTTTACTCTTATTCTCAATTATCGTATACCCGATTATGAACATTTATGAGTTAGCAAGGAGTAAAAGTTTTTAATGTATTCAAATGATAGAAAATTATTAATTAGAGTTCTAGTAAATGGTAGTATTTTCCAATTCTTTTGAAAGGTACATCATACATTTTACTTTGGTAGTGCCACAGATAACACAAATTAAGCCCAGACAAGTATTCATGTTTTACTTTCTTGTGCACAGGGCCGGCCCTGAGTTCTCGGAGCCCGAGGTGAACTCCCGAAATGGGCCCCCCATACACTAATATTAAAAACAAACAAACAAACAAACAAACAAACAAACATGTATACAAAAAATTTGCACAATGTTCGAATAAAATATGCAAAATATATATGATTGAATAACAAGTTTACTCGTAAGCATCAAACAGATATGCAAAATTAAGTCAAAATATATAATCAAATATGTAAAACCTGTCAATGGAAAGCTCATTTGGTGAATGGAAAACTCTGATTGAATGCGGGTTTCCGGTTTGAGTTTATATTGATTTAAATGTGGATTTATTTTAAATCACCTAAATTTAAAATCTCAAATTCAATTTAAGTTTTCAAGCCTAAATTCAAATAATTTTAGAAAATATTTTAAAGGCTAAAATAATTTTTTTTGGGCCCCTAATAACAGTATTTTTTTTGCACACAAAATACGTGCCTATATTTATAAAGAAATTATAAATTAGGGGCCCCTAAAATCAAAAAAACTCTGGGGCATGAGGTGGCCGCTTCAACCCCCCTCAAGGGTGGGCCGGCCCTACTTGTGCATCCATATTTATTTACTAATACTTGAAATGTACAATATACAAATTGTTTTGATATAAACGATATCAATTAATTTATTATAATTAAACCTTCATTGTCTTTATGTGAAATGAATAATTAACTTGTTCAATATCGATCGATTACTCTAAATATGAACTTTTATTATGCTTAATTCATTGATCAAATCTCAATTGCGCAAATTTCTACTACAAGTTCTCCCAGTATTTGTAGTCTCAAATCTTAACAATGGCTTTGTTTTATTGCATCGAACAAATCCTTGATGTGAAACAAGAAATAGAGTTGACAGTAGAGCAACTTGCTAGAAACAAAATAGTGATAATTAAACCAAATGGTTGGAGGAAATCCTCTAAAAATAGATAAGAATGCGAACAAGAGATCAGTGTTCCATTTGAAAACCACTCACGGATTTCTCTCTACTAGTAATACACGTGCAATGCACATCTTTATAAATATATATATATATATATATATATATATATATATATATATATATATTAAAAATTCTGACGTTGTGTGGCATCGAACTTAAGATCTTCTTTATATTAATTTTGCATGTGCATTGTACGCATCTCTAATATTATAATGGGAGAAGAACTTAGTATCATTTGTCAATCTACCAATCCTTGTATTGCACGTGCATAACTAATATGAAGGAGGTCTCAGGTTCAAGTTCTCACTACGTCAAATTTTTTACATTAAATTTTTTAATATATTAATTGTGCATCACACATAAATTACTATCTATCTATCTATCTATCTATCTATAATATAATATATAATAACTAATATAATAGAAGAGTTAGAGTTGTAAATCTACCTGCTTACGTGCAACACACGTGCAACTCCAACTCTCCCATTAATATGTGCATTGCACATGTATTTTACTATTTGTTTAGTTACAAATGGAGTTTGTTTGGTGACAAACTCTCCCATTAAAATAGTAGAGATGTTTTTTTACAAAAATTCTGACGTTGTCTGGTATCGAACCGAAGACATCCTTTATATTAGTTTTATATGTGCATTGCACGTGTTTATTTTGTTACAACATATACGTGATTGTTTAGTTATAAATAGAGTTTATTTAGTGATAAAATCTTCTATTAAAATAGTAGAGATAAAGCCACAAACTTGGATCCAGTGCAGAAAATAAAACATAACCCCCCAACAAAATCCTGGAGGGGTGGGTCTAGCCATCTATACAAGCTACAACCAAAAGTACAATAGTTCGAAACAGAAAACAAAGTAGAGGTAGTTGCGGCCTGTGGGAATCTGATGCATCATGTGAGCAAAAAAATTGGGGGGGGGGGGGGGGGGGGGTGCCTACCCCTCAATCCAGTATCGGTCCAAACTCGACCTCCTCATCATCAAATTCTTCCACCTGGAAGGCTCTGGCAATCCGGGCTCTTGCCCCAGTGGCAACAGCTGTGGCCCAAAAAAAAAAAGATACATGATATGAGTAAGATTACCAGAAATACTATTACATGAAGCCCGAAAATAGAAATTAATTCTGTCTAGCCATAACACCCAAGTAGTTGCCGCAATGGCAATGTACCAAGCATCCTTCATTTCGTGGCGTAACGAGACAAATTTGGGGCCAATCCACAAATCCTCATATTCGCTGGGTAGTCACTTGTCCCTAAGGCCCGTAATACCCTTACCATCGTTGCCTTACTTCTTTGACAGTGAATAAAAAGGTGATTCAGAGTCTCCGTATGTGTGTTACAGAATTCGTAGTTGGTCGCTATTTGGGATTGTCTTTTGGCAAGGTTCTCTCTGGTGAGGATTGCATTATTGAGCACTAGGCAGAGAAAGACCCTTACTTTAAGGGGTGTTTTGGCACTCCATAACACCTGTGCCCAACTGGGTCTGCATCCTCGATAATGAATTCGATGGTACAGATATCTAACAGTGAAAGTTCCTTTGGTCTCTAATCTCCAGCGCAGCTGATCTGGGCCTTGCGTACACATCGCCCCGTTCCATGTAATGTGTATTTGTAGATCATGTAGTTGCTGTTGTAAACCTGGGTTTAGAAGCCCTCGAAAAGACGATCTTCAGTTGCCCCTCTTCCGTGTCTCAGCCACAGAAATATTCGAGCGAGTAGTTTTCTCATACAGATCCGGAAAGGTCTCCTTAACGGTATGGGCGCCACCCTATTTGTTCCACTAGAATCTGGTGGATCGACCATTCCCAATCGTCGATGCAACTGCTGAGTTGAAAGGCTCGCTCGCTTTGGTAATTCCTTTCCAGAAGCGAGAAACTTTAGACCCTACCCGGAAGCCTAAACTTCGTGTACTTTTTTCCCGGAGGTATGGTTGAATGAAGTCCTGCCATCCTTCTCCGCTGTGATGAAAGACCTTCCACCACCATTTTCTCAATAGGACAATGTTCATATCTCTTAAGTCGATGATGCCTAGCCCTCCATGTCTCTTCTTCATGCATGCAATACCCCACTTGATCAGGTGGTATCCCCCCTATTCGAATTCGCCCCTTTCCATAGGAATCGCTTTCGGATTCGGTCAATCCTTTGGATAACCCATTTAGGTAGCTCAAAAAATGACATATAGTAAATGGGCAGATTAAACAACACTGAGTTGATAAGTACCACTCTGCCCCCGAGTGAAAGCGATTTTCCTTTACAACCAGACAATCTGTCCTCCACCCTGTCTATGATAGGTAGCCAGTCCGTCTTAGTGATTTTTTCTGGTCTGAGTGGGAGCCCTAAGTATTTGATTGGGAACCTGATGCGGTTTGTTTCTGGGAGACGTGTGGATGCACCAGGTGTGAGTTCGGACTCGATTTGTATTGAAGGAGAAAGCTGCTCGTCTGACGACCCTCGGCTGACCGGGCAGAACCTGCGACGGGCTCGGAATGAGGTGGATGTCTGGGCTCGGATCAGAGGGTTCGGATCCGAGGTCTTGTGTACCTGCAGACGGTCCTGAAACACCGGGGTTTATCCCGGTGGCGGACCCTCCGACGATCTAGTCAGTCTCTGTGAGAGAGTAGCAATAACTAGGTGAATTTAAGTGGTAAAAGATTGGTTACCTCTAAAGGTGGGTGAGAGCCTTGTATTTATAGGGAATCCCAACCGGGTTTGGATCCGCTTGGGGGCCGGGTCTGGACCCGAAAGCCCATGGACCTGACGTGGCAGGAGGCCCAAGGGGTTTAGGGCGGACATGGCAGTGCCCAGAGTGGTATAGGGTTGACGTGGCAACGCCCTAAGTGGTATGTGGAGCTGACATGGCTGATCATGGGTCTCCTGTGCCTCTGGGAGAATCAGAGGGCCTAGGCTGTGCCAGGTCATCCTCATGCCTCGCCACGATGGGGGGACGGCCCGTGGGGCTGTCACGGATCGGAGGCCGAGGACCATTGAGGCTCGTCGGATACGAGGAGACCAGTTCTGTGGGGGTGAACTTGAGGCTCGGCGCCAACCCTGTAGTGGCTCGCAGCCGAACGAGATTGTTGTTTTTATCATTTTTGAGTGAGAGTTGTATTGGGCCTTGGTTGGGTCCCAAGCCATTTTTACCCTACCACACAAGCCCCCCACTCCTGCGAGGGTGCGGGAGCTAGCCGTGGAGGAGTGTTTACGGTTGTAGGAATGGGACGGTGAATCACTGGGTCTTCAAGAGGGGGTTGTCCTGATGTTAGAGCGATCCCCGAGCTGGCGAGGGTCTATGGGTCGGCAAGGGTGATGGCGAGCCGTTGAAACTTTCTGAGAAGGTTACCCTGGTGTTAGTCCTGACCTCGAGCTGGCGAGGGATTACGGGTCAACAAGGGCGATGGCGAGCCGTGGAGCCTTCCTGAGAAGACTACCCTGGTGCTAGAACTGACCTCGAGCTGGCGAGGGATTACGGACCAACAAGGGTGATGGCGAGCCGTTGGGCCTTCCTGAGAAGGCCACCCTGGTGACAGACCTGACCTCGAGCTTGGCGAGGGATTACGGGTCGACAAGGGCGATGGCGAGCCGTGGAGCCTTCCTGAGAAGACTACCCTGGTGCTAGACCTGACCTCGAGCTGGCGAGGGATTACAGGTCAACAAGGGTGATGGCGAGCCGTTGAGCCTTCCTGAGAAGACTACCCTGGTGCCAGAGCTGACCTCGAGCTGGCGAGAGATTAGGAGCGCCCCTCCGATTCCATCTACGCAACCTCTTTCTCAATCTGCGGATTTTTTCACACCATCGGGATACAACATCCGTACCAGCAGTTAGGAGCGCCCATTTTTCCACCACCATATGGTGAAATCCCTGAATTTCTAGCCAGGCCTTCTCAATTGGAATATTCACCAAAATGACTCACTTTTAAAAGTATTTACCAAGCTGACTCACTTTCGAAAGTATTTACCAAAACGACCTACTCGCTATCTCGGGTAATGAGTTTGGTTAAAACCTCACCTCTATCTGAGATAGCGAGTGTATGATTATGTTTTTAAAGAAAAACATCAAGTATAGGCTCACTATCTCAGATAGCGAGTGTGTTTGTACTCGCTATCTCAGATACCGAGTTTATGGTTGTGTGGAAATTTCTCCAATTGACCCTCCCTATTTCAGATAGCGAGTGCATTTGTACCACACTCGCTAACTGGGATAGAGAGTGTAGGTTCTTGAAGAAAAATTTCTCAATCTAAACTCGCTATCTCATTTAGCGATTGCTTTTCTACTAAACTCGCTAACTGAGATAGCGAGTGTCGATTGGGGAATTCTTACACATATAATTTTACATAATCATATTCTTTCACATTTACATAATCATATTCTTTCACATTCACATTCACAGACTTTTACATTCAACATGCTCTGGCCAATATTATTTAAAACCAACAAAACCTACACCAATTCCACATGCTCTCAACAATAATATGGACAAATGTTTAATAATCATAATCACATTCATGCCAATATGTATCAAAATTTCTTATCATCAATTTAACACCAATAAAAATTCTTATGAACAACTTACACATAATTAATCAACATTGCGTTCTAAATTTCTCAACCTCAATCAATAATTCGGACTACACTAACCATCAGACAAATCACAATTTCTCAACATTACGTTCTAATTGCAAAATCTAATTGCTCACAAAATTAACCTACTAAAAAATTAACCCAAAATCTAATTGCAAGCGTATGAAGACTTACCAAACGATAGATGATTACTTTAGGATCTGCGGTTCATGAAATCATCTTCACCGTTCGTCCCACAATCCTCTTCACCGTTCACAAAATCAACCAAAATCGGGATCGACGGTGTTGGATTTAGGGTATTGAGAGTGGGAGTAGAGAGGGTTGAAAGCGATGAAGTGAATTTGGAGAGGTTTTGGACGGATTTTGTTAGGAAAATCACGAATTGGGAGGCTAGGGTTTTGGGTTTCTTTCGGATTTGAGAGAGAAGAGAGAGAGTGTTTCGATGGAGTGAGAGAGATATGAGATAGTGAGTCTATAAAACTTTCCCAATCGACACTCTCTATCTCAGTTAGCGAGTGTGGTATAAACACACTCGCTAACTGAGACAACGAGTCTAAGCCGAAGGATTTTTTAATTCGTTCCCAATCTACACTCGATATTTCAATTAGCAAGTGTGATACAAAATCACACGCTATCTGAGATAGCGAGTATGAACTTCCTATTTTTCTTTAAGGCCATACGCTCGCTATCTCAGTTAGCAAGTGTGGCACAAACACACTCGCTATCAACACACTCGCTAACTGAGATAGCGAGTCTGAACTTGATATTTTTTTTCGATGATGTTTTAACTAAACTCTCTATCTGAGATAGTTAATGGATCGTTTGGTAAATACTTTCGAAAGTGGGTCAATTTGGTAAATACTTTCAAAAAGTGGGTCATTTTGGTAAAAAATTCTTCTCAATTGGGGTTGATATATTCTACATTATAAATTTTTAGAGTAATGCTTCATCCACTACCAATTTCACTGTCATTTTATTCACTATCTTAAGTGGCATATCTCTATTAGAGAATTCTCCTACCTACTTTATCTGTGTCTACCTATTGAAATGTGCCACCTAAGATACTGAACAAAATGATAGTGAAATTGGTAATAGATATAGCATTACTCTAACTTTTATTATTCCTATCAAAGCTCATTTCAACCATGAATTAATGCCCCTGACAAAAGAAATTTGGTGATCTTAATTAAAAAGATCCAACACATCATAACTGACAGATCATGGAGGTAAAATGATAGGAAAATCATTATGAATTTGTCTAAATAACAAATCAGCGGAATTAATTGTATCATTAGCTAAGATTCCTTTTCATAATTAGAAATAAAGTGAAATACAATTACCTTGTTAGAGCATCTACTGTCGTTTTCTAAATTTATCTCTATATTTAGGAATAGATATAGAAAAAAAATGGGGAGCCTCACTATCGTTTTTTGTCAAATATAGGAGTAGTCAAATTTTTTTAAAGAATGAGGCTCACACCAAATTTTTTTTTTAATATTAAAAAAAATTTGCAAACGGATGATCAACCTCCATTTGAAATTTTTTGGATTTTTTTTTTGAATTTTTGAATTTCTTAAATGACATTTCCATAAATACTAAGTGGCATTTTTGTAAATATGTGAAGTTTTTTAACCACCAAATTGCTGGACCAATGATGTTCATCCGTCCTTGCATTTTATTTTATTTTTTTGAATTAATTTATTTACCTAATGGCATTTTCGTAAATATCTAATGGCAATTTCGTAATTTTTTGATGAGAATTTGGCAGACGGAACTTCTTCATCTGTCTGACCATATTTAAAAAATAATATTTAATTAGACGTCTTTTATATTTAGAAATTGCTAAAGTGGATTGCTAAGTTCAGACGTTCACTGTTCACTTCGTTTGCTAAATTTGCATTTTTAGCAAACGACAGTGGGGCTTCGTTCCTTAAAAAATGTATTTTTTGCAAATTTAGAAAACGACAGTGGATGCTCTTATAAATATCTCAAGCAGCAAACCGTAAAAAAATCCCAAAAAAAAGAAAAAGTAATGTGTCTCTTAAGAAAGTGATAAGAAAAAACTAAATTAACAGGGATGAATCACACACAACTAAAATCAAAATATTCTGTAGGAGCTATCAAAATGAAACGTTTCTTTCCATTATCAATTTATTTATTTTGAAAAAAAGGCAGAGCAAGGTCATCTTATTTCATTAATAAGAAGGTAACGAAACAAGCTCATAGTACTGAGTAATTGTACAAGAAAGCTGTAAAAGATACATAACTGAAATAAAACATAGCTCCTCACTAACCATGGGAGACTGGGACTAATCCAGCAATAATAAGACCACATCTAAAGTACGAAAATGGAAAGGAGGTCCTTCCAACATAACCCTTGGAGGGTGGGAAACACAAAGAGGTGCTGATACCATCAGTCAAGAGTCAGCTCAATCTCGATCTTCTTTTCATTGTACTCTTCCACCTGGAAAGCTTTAACTATCCTCCCTTTTGGCGTTGTCACTGCAGTTGTAGCCCAAAAATAAATAAGATACATAATTTAAGTTAAATTATTAGAAATATTATTATAAGTCTCACGAAAGAAAAAGTTGATTTTATAAACCCAGAAAACTCAAGTCGTTGTGGCGGTGACGATATATCTGTTAGAACTCGAATTTTATAAATCTAAAAATTACTAACAATAATTGTGAAGAACAGAAATTACAGGAATAAGAGATAACAAACCTAAAGCTTTATACAAAGTCGAGATTAAAAGCTCTCTTCTTAAAGCAAAATTCGCCCGTAGTGTGACGGTGGCTAGCGAATTGCCTCCCAGGATACAATTGTATACGTTTATCTAAAGAGCAGCACCCAAAATCCAGAGATTTCAGCGAACAGTGCTGTGATGTACTCTCAGTTTTTAACACAGAGAAGAAGAAGAAGAAGTATAATTCGGATTATCAAAATCTGTCTAACTGGCAGACAGGATTCAGTGGTCTTATAGGAGAAATGGAGACTGTTGGGAGGCCCATTACTCTGTAACAGCAGAGTAATAGTTCATTACTCAGCAACAGCAGAGTAGTGGTTCAGATCCATAACTGGGGCAAAAGAAATATAGGCCAGACCCAGACCCAGACCAAACCAAAGCTGAAGCCGGGCCGGGCGCGCGAGCGTGTGTGTTTGTTATTTTGGCTGAGTCCTCTTTCCACTACACGTTAGTGGTAACCCCCGGGCCACGCCCTTTAGTCCAATTTTTTAGTATATATACTAGAAAAAATCTTTCCCAGTTTTCGATATGGGACTATCCATTTTCTCCAAGTTTTCAAGTTAGTACATTTCAAGTACCCAACTTTGGACCAACATTTCTCATTCATATGGAATTCGTTTTTAGCAAATGAGTACACCACAGAATAGTACTCGACGAGAGGATCGCAATTTACTCATTTTTCGGCACTGCCGGTGGTCGGAGCCCGCCGAAATCCAGCCCGAAAAACTGCAAAAAATTAATTCCAACAATCCCCCACATGAATGGAAATTACCAGACTATGTAATCCAGACACTATATAAAAAGACATGACAGAAAAACTCTGAGAGTACAATCGGAAAATCAATGCATCAGGAATGTTAATAATTTTTCAACTTTGAACCACCCTTAGTAAGTAGCTATCGGATTCACTTGACCAGGTAGTGAACATGATGTCTTGAACTACCCGGACTTTGATGTGAACATAAACAGTAACTATCACACAGTTTCATCTCCTCACAGAACTAAGTTCTCTTGTTGTGTTCATTTTGACGTTGAACAACCCTGGTTAATCGTGAGTAAACTTGGAGAATGTAGCATCTCTTCATTCTCCTAGAAATGGCTCCCTTTCACACTCACAAAGTGATTGCCTATAAAGAGTATCCTGCTATACCTCACTTTTATTTCAAAGCTATGGGAATTATTAAAAGCCAAGCTTATCCTAACTCTTTGCAGGCAGCACTGTTTTATCATCCTAAGAGTGGGTATGAGATTTTAATCTCTCAATGCTCCCGTCGATTCAACAAGATTTAGTTGTCCCTTTGAACCTAGATCTTGGGATCTCCAATTCCTAGGTAGGGTTTCCATCAAGTATCCTCTTTCGTCATAGGCTTTAAATCCATTTCTCTTGATGATCTCACAACCTGCTCTCGCGACAGATCTTTAGTAAATGGATCCGCTAGGTTGTCGGCCGATTTTATATACTCTATAGAGATTACTCCATTTGAGAGCAGTTGTTTAATAGTTTTGTGTCGCCTTCTGATATAACGAGACTTACCATTATAAATACAACTCAGTGCCTGTGTTATAGCCGATTGGTTGTCATAGTGTACACATAAAGCAAGCACTGGTTTTTTCCACATAGAAATATCCTCTAAAAAGTTTCGAAGCCATTCTGCTTCCTCTGCCGCTTTATCTAAAGCAATAAACTCAGATTCCATAGTGGATCTGGCCAATAGCGTTTGTTTAGAGGATTTCCATGACACAACTGCACCACCAAGTGTGAAGACATATCTACTTGTGGATTTTGAGTTGTTGGAGTCCGATATCCAGTTGGCATTGCCATAGTCTTCTAGTAATGCTGGGTATCTGGTGTAATGTAGCGCATAACTCTGAGTATGTTGCAGGTAGTTCAATATTCTAGTTATTCTTTTCCAGTGACTTCGTCCTGGATTACTTGTGTAGCGGCTCAGCATATTTACGGAATGGGCCAAATCCGGTCTTGTACAATTTGTTAAGTACATCAGACTACTGATTACACATGTAGATTCCAATTGTGATATGCTTTCACCTGTGTTTTTGAATAAGTGAAGACTGGGATCCACAGGACTTTTGACAGTTCCATTCGAGTAATTCTTGAACCTTTCAAGGACTTTCTCAGCATAATGAGCTTGAGACAAAGTAATTCCCCCAGACGTCCTGGAAACTTTGATTCCTAGTATGACGTCTGTAACTCTCAAGTCTTTCATATCAAATTTGCCACTAAGCATGCTCTTAATTTATTTGATAATGTCATTATTGCTTTCAATAATGAGCATGTCGTCTACATACAGACACACCAGAATGTATCTATTTAGAGTATCTTTGATGTAAATACACTTATCACATTCATTTATTTTGAAGCCATTTGACATCATAACATTGTCAAATTTTGCATGCCACTGCTTTGGAGCTTGTTTCAGTCCGTACAGGAATTTTACAAGCCTTCACACCTTGTTTTCCTGTCCAGAAACTCGTAACCCTCATGTTGTTTCATGTATATTTCTTATTCTAAGTCCCAATTTAGAAATGTTGTTTTAACATCCATTGGATATATTTCCAGGTTACGAAGAGCTGCAATAGCTATCAACATTCTTATGGAAGTTATTCTTGTAACTGGAGAATATGTATCAAAGAAGTCTAGGCATTCCTTTTGCCTAAATCTTTGTACCACAAGTCTCGCCTTATGCTTCTCTATTGAACCATCTAGTTTCAATTTAAGTTTAAAAATCCATTTGCATCCTAGAGCTTTACATCCAGAAGGCAAATTGACTAACTCCCATGTATGATTCTGCATAATGGAGTCTATTTCACTTTTGATTGCTTCCTTCCACATAGGAGCATCAGGCATAGACATGACGTCCTTGAAAGTTCTGGGCTCATTCTCTAGCAGAAAGGCCGTTACAAAGCCAGGACCAAGTGATTTTGATGTTCTAGCCCGTTTACTTCGTCTAGGCTCATCATTATCATGTTCTAGTTCATCAACTGAAGTGCTTACATTTCTTTGTTCACGTGTACGTTTGGGATACGTAGTATCCTTGCACGGAAACACATGTTCAAAGAAGGAAGTATTCCTTGATTCCATTATTGTATTAACATGGATATCCAGTATATCTGATTTGTATACCAAGAACCGATATGGATTACTGTTGTGTGCATAGCCTATGAATATGCAATCAATCGTCTTAGGTCCGATGGTGACATGTTTTGGATTAGGTACTGCCACTTTTGCTAGATACCCCCACACTTTGAGGTATTTATACGAAGGTACGTTATCTTTCCACAGTTCGTATGGTGTCTTGTCGATTTTCTTGTGAGGTATTTTATTGAGAATGTAGTTGGCAGTTAGCAATGCTTCCTCCCAGATGTTTTGGGATAAGCCAGAATTCAACAACAAGGCATTCATCATCTCATTTAGAGTTCGGTTCTTGCGCTCGGCAGTACCGTTTGATTCGGATGAGTAAGGAGTAGTAGTCTGATGAACTATTCAGAGCAGAACATATTAAATGGTGCATCATATTCTCCTCCTCTATCACTCCTAACGATTTTAATCGTTTTGCCAAGTTGATTCTCAACCTCAAGTTTATATTCTTTGAATTTATCCAAAGCCTCAATTTTGCTATGTAACAAGTATACATAACAAAATTTTGTGCAATCGTTTATAAATATCACAAAGTACTTTTTACCACCTCTGATCTGCACGTATTTTAAATCACACAGATCCGTATGAATTAGACCTAGAGTTCCTGTGTTTCTTTCTACAGAACATGATGGAATTTTAGTGAGTTTGGCCTCCGTGCAAACTTCACATTTTTCGGTGTTATCTACCTTAAATTTTGGTAGCAAATTCATGTTAATTAATCTACGCATAGAATTGACATTAACATCGTGTAGTCTTTCATGCCAAATAGAAGAAGACTCAACAACATAGGCAATAGGAATTATTTCATTAACATTGGGAACTGCATGAATAATAGTTTTAGGGATGACTGTCATTACATTAAACTTGAACGGTCCATCCTTTACATATTCTTTATCCAAGTACACCCCATTCTCAGACAATAAAAAATTATCAGAAACAAGAACAACCTTAAATCCATTCTTGCTTAGTAAAGAACATGATATCAAGTTCTTTCTAATATCTGGAACATGTAACACACTTGTGAATGTTAGTTCCTTGCCTGAAGTCATCTTCAGCACTATCTTCTCTGTTCTTGCAATTTTGGAGGTGGAAGAGTTACCCATGAACAGTTGTTCGTCATTGTTGCACTTCTGGTATGAAGTGAACATCTCCTTGTCCAAGCAGATATGCTTGGTGGTCCCAGTATCGTACCACCATTCATGAGGATTGCTCCCCACAAGATTTACCTTTGATACTACAGCACAGAGGTCCAGGTCAGAGAGCCCAGTGGACAAGTTCTCAGCTATGTGTGCGTGGGATTTTTCATTCCCTTTTGCATGTCCAGTTCCTGCACGATTGTTGTCCTTACTGCGGCACTCAAAAATTTTGTGCCCCAGCTTACCACACTTGTGGCATTTCCCAGTAAACCTCTTTGTAGGAGGTTTTTTGTTTGAGGCCTGTGGCAAAAACTTTCTCTTCTTGTCCTTCTGTTCGTGCTCCACCATATTGGCCTTTTCTATGGACTGATTTCCATAGGACCTGTTAGCCTTGCGATTCTCCTCTTCGATCCGCAACCTGACAATGAGGTCTTCAAGAGACATCTCCTTTCACTTGTGTTTAAGGTAGTTCTTGAAGTCTTTCCATCCAGGTGGAAGCTTTTCGATGAACGTTGCACTCTAAAATGGTTCGCACAACATCATATTCTCTGCAGTGATTTCATACATTATGACCCAGTTCCTGGACTTGACTCACAACAGTTTTGGAGTCAAACATCTTGTAGTCCAGAAATTTGTCGACTACAAACTTCTTGGACCCGGCGTCTTCTGTTTTGTACTTCTTTTCCAAAGACCTCTACAGGAGTTTGGACGTCTTGAAGTCACAGTAAACGTTGTACAGGGGGTCTACCAAGCTATTCAGGATGTAGTTTCTGCAGAGATAGTCGCCCTGAGTCCACGCATCAACCGCAGCAACGGAGTATGCATCCATCGGTGCCAGCATCGGGGCAGATTCAGTGAGAAACCTGTCCAGCTTCAAGGTGGTTAGGTAGAACTGAATCTTCCTTTACCACTTCTTGAATCCAGTTCCATTGAACTTCTCCGGTTTTTCTCCCACAGTTATGTGTGTGGGCAGAACGACCGAATGTGTCGCAATCGATTGTGCAGTCACATTTTGGGTCACCGGTGTTTCGGTACTGATAAGCCCACTGGCAATATCATTCTGTGTGTTCTCCATGTTATTTCTGAAACAGTTGAAACAGAGCTGTTAGTTGTTGTTTTTTTCCGAATTGATAACAGTACCTGTAAACAATCTTCACAAAAACTGTTAGAATTAGTTTTGCTTTAAGATTGTTAGAACTCGAATTTTATAAATCTGAAAATTAGTTACAATAATTGTGAAGAACAGAAATTACAGGAATAAGAGATAACAAACCAAAAGCTTTATACAGAGTCGAGATTAAAATCTCTCTCCTTAAAGCAAAATTTGCCCCGTTGTGTGACAGTGGCTGGCGAATTGCCTCACATGATACAACTGTATACCTTTCTCTGAAGAGCAGTACCTAAACTCCAGAGATTTCAGCGAACAGTGCTGTGATGTACTCTTAGTTGATGAGCCATTACTCTGCTGTTACAGAGTAATGGTATCAGTTATCGAATGTGAAGAGCCTCACCAGTGTACTGGGGGAGGAAAAATTTGACTGGGGCAAAAAAAATATAGGCCAGGCCAAGCCGAACCGAAGCCGGGCCGGTCGGGCGCGCGCGCGTGTGTGTTTGTTATTTTGGCTGAGTCCTCTCTCTACTACATGTTAGTGGTAACTTCCGGGCCAGGCCCTTTAGTCCAATTTTCTAGTATATATACCAGAATTTTTTTTTCCAATTTCCGATATGGGACTATCCATTTTCTCCAAGTTTTCAAGATAATACATTTCAAGTACCCAACTTTAGACCAACATTTCTCATTCATACGGAATTCGTTTTTGACAAATGAGTACACCACGGAATAGTACTCGACGAGAGGATCGCAATCCACTCATTTTCCGGCGCCGACGGTGGCCGGAGCCCGCCGGAATCCGGTGCGGAAAACTGCAAAAATTAATTCCAACAATATCTAACTTTCTTCATCTCATGTTGGACACTAGCAAACTTAGACCCTACCTACAGGTCCTAGGTCCTCATAGACCAGGGGATAGTCATTCGTTCCTAGATCCTTAAGGACCTCAGCCCAAATTGCTTGCTCCCATGCCATTCTATCAATTGTTGTCTGAGTCGAAAGGGCTACTGTGTATATTGTTAACAATACCAGAAGCTAAAGGATGAATCATATGAACACATGTAGATTAGACCTTTTAGGGTAGGTGTTTTCCTTTTTTTTTTTTTTAGTCAATAAAGCATTTAGCATACCACATTAAATGCCATCATGCATTCATACTACTTCATCAAAACAAGATTAAACGAGCTCACGACCTTAAATAAACAAATTAAAACTACCATAAAACAAGCTCCTAGAATGGGAGGGCCCCCAAGGAACAAGCTTCCTACTCATCTAACAACTTATCTGAATTACACAGTTAAAATCTCGTCCAGCAAGTGACGAAACCATTTTCTCCTTCAAAGCTAGCTAGTTCAACCGAATGAAATCCAGAGGCAACAACTTTGGGCAGCCGGCCGACGACCACAGAATCACCAAACAGAAAAAGGTGCTTCGTTCAACGTGGACCATGCCTCGAACAAGTGGACCCTGCTTGTTAGATTACAAAATCCAGTGTCACCAACAGTACGTGGGTCACAACCTCTAGCAATAGAAACTGCATCAGTGTAATAGGCAGTGTTAGAGCATTCCCAATGGTTCCCTATCCCCATGTTAAAATATAGTAATTGCTAATGTGTATATTCTGTTTCTTAATATATAGAAAACAGATTTTCCAAATCTCTCATCTCCTTAATCTTCTCTCAATCTCCTTTCTTTTTCTTCAAGAATTTAATTCTTATATATAGATGTATACAGTAGAGAAACATGAGGAATAAGAAAAATTATTATTTTCCCCAAATCTGATTCCAAACATGGTATCAGAGCCGAAAAAAATCTAGGCTAGTTGAAGAAGAAGAAGAGACGGAGGTGACCGGAACTAACACCTGCGTTGCACCCGACCCCGACCTCGACAACCACCACCGATCACCGACCCCGACCCCGACCTCTGTCGCACCCGATCTCTGCCCAACTTCAGACGCTGCCACCGATCACTGTCTATTTCCAGACCCTACCAAACTCCACCGATTTCGACGCCTCCACCGACTTCGACTTCGACGCCTCCATCGACTTCGACTTCAACTTCGAGTTCCACCCTAACTCTGATCGACCCAATAACCGACTTCGACCGCCTTCATCGTCCCTCGAAACCACAGATGTGATCGACACCACGACCCTCATCGTCCCTCGAAACTATCGCTAGTCAGATCTGAATCCAAGCCGCTGCTAGACCTGATCGACACCACCGCCCTAACTACCGCCTTCAACATCCAACACAAACTTTGATTTCGCTTTCGAAGGCGAAATCAGATCTGAGTCCATACAGTTGTTGTTGCTCAGGCCCCAGTCACCGTCTAGTCTCCGTCGATTCTTCCACCCGTCGATCCATCCACTCGATCTCCAACCCGAACTCCCACCCGACCTGCTACCTCCTTCAGATCCGATCCACTGCAAGAATATCCTCGCCGCCGCTGATCTTCTCATCCAATGCTCACTCAATCTCTGCTTACACGATCGTGTAATAATTAGTGTTGAGGGTAAGATCTGCTGTTGCAACTACAATATCTGGTGTTACTGTCTGATGGAGAATCTCGCCTCCCATTTCCTATTAACGGTTGGTATTTGTTGGTGTTTGCAAGACCAAGTTGTGTTGTTTGTTGTCGAAGATCCAGATTCAGATTTGTTGTTTTTTTATCAGATCTGTTATCTTTTGTGTCGCTTCCATGGGACAAACTGGTGAAGCTTCACATACTAAGGGTGCTACACGAGGCTTCAACCAAGCTTCTTATGAGTCGAGGAAGTGTACTCATTGTGGCAAAATCGGTCATACCAAAACCCGTTGTTATGAGATTATCGGGTACCTGGAGAACTGGGATCATAGCAGGGATCCTCGTAAGAAGAATTGCAACAAATCCACTTTCGCTGTTGGAGGTGTCGATGAAGCCGAAAAGAGTATTGGACTTGCCTCTACATTAGTTACAGCTGCAGGTAATGATGGTAAGGTTTTTAACATTTCTGCCTCTGTTATAAATAATGCATGGATAATTGATTCAGGTGTTACCAATCATCTAACTTCTGATTCTAGACAAGTCCAAAATTTTCAACCATCCACAAAATCATCTGTGTCCACTGCCAATGGTCATCCTGCCACTGTTACTGGCGAGGGTTCCATACCTCTCACAAACAACTTAACCTTAGATACTGTCCTAGTTGTGCCATCCTTGAATTTAAATATGTTATCTGTTGCTCAAATAACTATCGCCTTACAATGTATTGTAGTTTTTTTGCCTTCACGTTGTGTGTTTAAGGATATTCCGACTCGCAAGATGATTGGTTATGGGGTTAAACACGGAAAGCTCTAGTACCTGGATTTAGAATCTAAAAGTTCAAGCAAGTTAACTCAAGCTCTAAGTGTGAAAGGATCCAAAGGTGAGAAGAAGAAATCAGATATTTGGCTATGGCATTGACGTCTAGAGCATGCTTCTTTTGGTTATTTGAATAAAATATTTCCAAGCTTATTTTTGAAGTTGGATATTTCTGTCTTTTGGTGTGATGTGTGTGAACTCACAAAAGGTCACCAGTCTTTTCCTCCAAGTCCAAGTAGAAGATCTCTTCCATTTATGATTATTCATTCTAATGTTTGGGGTCCATCCAAAAATACTAAATTTGGAGGAGCAAAATGGTTTGTGACATTTATTGATGATTGTACGTGTATGACTTGGATTTGTTTGATGAAGTTTAAAAGTGAAGTTAGTAACTTATTTCAGAAATTTCACAAACGGGTTATGACTCGGTATAAAGCACAGATTCAGGTTCTTAGGAGTGATAATGGCGGCGAGTACCTGTGTTTGAATCTGCAACAATATTTGGTGGAACATGGGATTGTTCACCAGACTACATGCTCGTATACACCTCAACAGAATGAGATTGCAGAAAGGAAAAAACAGACACTTGCTCGAGGTGGTCCGTGCTTCTCTTATCCAAGGAAATATGCCACTCATTTATTGCGGGGAAGCCCTTGCTTCTGCTGCATATCTAATCAACCGAGTTTCCTCTAGTATCCTAAAATTTCTCACGCCATTTCAAGCATTAACTGAAGCTATGAATGCACCAAAAATCGTGAACTTGCCACCTCGTGTGTTTGGGTGTGTTGCATTTGTTCATCTTCATCAACATGAGCGACATAAGTTAACTCCTCGAGCTGTGCAATGTATTTTCCTGGGATATGCAACGAATCAGAAAGGATATATGTGCTATCACCCATCAACTCAAAAGATGTTTGTGACTATGGATGTTGTGTTCCATGAAGATGAAATGTATTTTTTCTCTGAGGTTGAACTTCAGGGTTCATGGGGAGTATCGAAGTGAAGTTCAAACTCTTGCCTATGATGAAGTGATTAACATTCAAACTGAACAAACGGATATGTGGTGAAAATCTGGATGTAAGTAGTGACGATCACTCGAATGAAGATTTGGTTGAGGAAGGAGATCTCCGCGAAGAACTGCAATCAGTGCCGAACCTCCTCGAAGATGAGCCACCTCCACCACCAGTACTTTCAGAACCATCTCCACCACTAGCACCGTCAGAATCATCTCTACCACCAGCACCGTCAAAAATCCAAAACCAATCATCATCGTTGTCCGAAGCTCCAAGAAGAGAACTCCTAAATCGTACTACTCGAGGTATCCCAAAACCTACTTATGAGCCTGATCCCACTAGTAATATCAAGTATCCCATGAGTCATTATGTGTCCACTCACCGATTGTCTGAATCAAATAGTTATTTGTGAATCAATTATCTGTTGCATCTCTTCCTAACAGTGTGCATGAAGTCTTAGCCGACCCAAGGGGGAAAGCAGCTATGGATGAGGAAATGAAGTCCCTGAGGAAGAATGAGACTTGGGAGATAGTTAAACTGTCAGTATGAAAGAAGCCGGTAGGATGCAGATGGATTTATACAGTGAATTATAAGTCTGATGGTTCAATAAAGCGATACAAAGCAAGGCTGATTGCCAAAGGGTACACTTAAACTTACGAAACTGATTATGACGAAAAATTTGCACCTGTAGCAAAGTTCAACATCGTTTGAGTTTTACTGTCACTTGCTGCAAATCTTAACTGATCATTGGAGCAATTTGATGTGAAGAATGCTTTTTTGCATGGGAATTGACAGAAAAAGTTTATATGGATCTACCACCAGGATCATACAGACCAGTCCAACACAGTAATAAAGTATGTCGACTGAAGAAAGTATTGTATGGTCTCAAGCAGTCGCCAAGAGCTTGGTTTGGGAGATCTACCCAATCAAAATATTGTCAGATTAACTCAGATCATACCCTGTTCCTGAAAAGGAAAGAAGGTAAGATTACTGCTCGCATTATATATGTGGATGATATGATAGTATCTGGAAATGATCCCTAGGAGAGAAAGGCATTTAAGAACTACTTGTAGCAAGAGTTCGAAATGAAGGATCTTGGCCCTTCGAGATATTTTCTTGGTATTGTAGTTTCTCACTCTAGAAAGGGCATATTTCTGTCTCAAAGAAAGTGCTCTAGATTTGTTGAAGGAAACGAGAATGTCTGCTTGTCAGCCTATTGATACACCATTAGAAGAATGACTGAAAATTTGCAATAATCCTGATCAGGTGTCGTTTGATAAGGAAAGATATCAGAGATTGGTAGGACGACTGATGTATCTTGTACATACACGGCCGAATTTGTCATATGCCTTAAGTGTGGTGAGTTAATTTATGCATGCACCTAGTAAACATTATATGGATATCGTAATGAGAATCATGAGGTATATAAAATGTGCACTAGGAAAATGAGTCTTGTTTGTCAAACATGGTCACTTGAAGGTTGAGGCATATACTGATGCCGATTGGGCAGATCTGTTGTTGATATGCGTTCTACTTCAGTGTATTTTATCTTTGTTGGAGGAAAATTGGTTACATGGAGAAACAAGAAGCAAAATGTCATTGAACGCTCTAGTGCAGAGGCTGAGTATCGCGGAGTAGCATTAAGTATAGCTGAAGTTTTATGGCTGAAACTCTTGTTGCAAGACTTATGTTGTGATCTGAATAAACCTATGAAGGTGTATTGTGATAGTCAAGCGGCGTGTGATATTGCTGCTAATCTAGTTCAGCATGATAGGACGAAACATGTAGAGGTTGACAAATTCGTCATCAAAGAAAAATTAGATGAGAAGGTCATTGAGATATCTAAAGTAAAGTTAGAAGATCAGCTCACAAATATCCTAACAAAGGCCGTTTCGAATTAGCTATTCTTAAAATTTGTGGACAAGTTGGGCATGTTCAATATCTATGCACCAACTTGAAAGGGGGGTGTTGAAATATAGTAATTGCTAATGTGTATATTCTGTTTCCTAATCTATAGGAAACAAAATTTTTAAATCTCTCACTCTCCTTTCTTTTTCTCCAAGAATGTAATTCTAATATATATATATATATATATATATATATATATATATATACACACACACACACACATACACACACACACACACACACACACACACACACACACACACAGACAGTAGAGAAACATGAGGAATAAGAAAAATTATTATTTTCCCTAAATCTAATTTCAAACACCCCATCCCCATTTGGGGTTCCATTTTGACATATTCCTTAGAATATGTCATTTTGGTTTGGGGTTTCAAATGGGATGCTCTAACCAATCCCCATTTTGGGGTTCCAAATGTTTTGTTTGTAAATTATTTTACACAAAACAAATTTTTTAAATACAAAAAGATAATACAAATATTTAAAAAATAATAATATAATTATTTAGAAATAGATATTTCACTTACTAAGAAAGATATAATACAATAATTGATGATCTCGTTAAAATAATCGTAGGAAAAAGAGTACCACCTTATTCAAATTACAAAATATTAACAATTAAACATTTGATATACTAGCACCGTGTCGTTCCCACAAATTGGCTAAGTTACGGAGGAGATATAATTCACAAGAATGCTCCCAATCTGGTTTTCGTACATTAAAATTAGATGGATTACCTTCCTTCCGAGTAGATTTAAGTCCAGACGAATATAAGTTTCAACCTGAGCAACAACCTGAAGTTTCTTTACCGTTAGACCTTGTTGCTGCTGATTTTTGTATGGGAGCAAACAAATGAATTAGTGAATTCTTGAAGAAACGAATAAAGCAAACCTGTTGACCTTCACCAACATGTTAACTTGTTTCTTGCTACTGCCACGAACCTGCACAAAGTTCGATACACCGGGATGGATCCCGGCGACGAACCCTTCGACGCTCTTGTCAGTAATCAGAAAGATTAAGAAAGAGCTTTAGGTAGAAAAAGATTGATTAGCTTGTTATGGTGGGGGGAAAGGGGTATTTATAGTAGCCTTAGGGACCCGTTTCGGATAAGGATTTGTGTCTACTTTCCGGTGTTTTTGTATGATGTAGAGTTTAAATCGTTTCATAGAGATAACCATGAATTTGAATTACTCTTTATCCATCTGGGTTGGTTTGTAACGGGTTGCTACCCATATCCAGTAGAGTACATCCGTTTATGGGTTATTGGACTTTAAAGAAAGATCCAGTTCCCATTTCAGACCCGTTTGTCGGTGAAATTACCGTTTTACCCCTGAGAGCTTTAAGATTCGCCCCCGATTTGAATGGTCCCGATTTGGTTCTATTTTTAGCCATACTACAAGCCCCCCACTCCTAGAGACTGGGTTTTACAGTCTTTTAGGAGTAGTTTTGTCCGTTTTCAATGGCTAATAGAATTTATCGGATTTCTCGGGGGAGTTTGGATCTTGCTCGAGGTGTAACGGTGTTTTTCTGATCTTGTAAAATGCACAAAATTATTCTCGGATTTTTCTGAATTTTTGTTGGTTTTCCAGATTTTTCTGAATTTTTTTTATTCAAATGCCCGAATTTAAATAATTAATTATCGAAAATTTTAATTAAATATTCTAATTTAATAATTATATTTTCAGAATTTTAAAATTATTTTTCGAATTAATATTTTTTTAAAGAACTTTTTAATTAATTTTTTTGATTTTTAATTAATTTTTTGGATTTTTAAAAATAATTAAGTAAATACCTGTACACGTGGCGCCATCAGGGACGTTGATCGCGATCAAGCAAGGATCTTAAAGTGAGGCATTTTTTCTCCATTTGAGCGTCAGTGGCAGCAACGCTTAGCCACGTTGCCGACCCCCGTGCTCCATCGGCGTGTTGACATGCGGCGGTGGCACCGACCTCCGAGTTCCCATCGGTGCTGACGTCGGGGACCTCGTCGAAGTACGGCGAGAAATCCGTGAAACTTTTCCGAGCTGAACCTCTGTTTCTTCGAAGCCATGGTCGAGGCGTTCATGGAGCTTGGTGGCGAGGAGAGGGGCTCGACTTCAGAGGAGGGTTCGACGGAGCTCGGCGAGGGAGGAGCTCGTCGAGGCTTTGATAGAGCTCGACAGTTGAGCTTGGCAATGAGGGAGGAGTTCGACAATGCTTCGCGATGGGTTCGGAGCTCGTGAAGGGGTTCGGTGACGAGAGGTTGGAGCTCGGTGATGGGTTCGAAGCTCAGTGCTCGGAGTGCAGCGATTGGAAGAGCTCGATGAGGAAGGGGAGCTCGATGAAGGAGCTCGACGTTCGGCAAAGGAACTCGACAAGTGGATCTCAGTGATGAAGGAACTCGACGAAGGAGTGAGCTCGGCAGGGTCGAGCTCGGTAGCGTGAAGTCGAGGTCGGCTATGGATTCGGAGCTCGTCGGGGCCAGGAGCTTAGCATTTGGAGCTCGACGACGAAGCCCCTGAGCTGGGCGACGAAGGGAGCTTTTTTCTCTCATTTGGGCTCCGGTGCCACGAATGCTCAGATCGAGGCAGCGAGCCTAGCAGCATTGGCGACGGAGGACGTCGACTGCAATGGGCGAGGAGCTCGACGGATCTCGGCGAGGAGAGCTCAACGTTCGCTCTTTTAAAGGCGGATCTTGACGTCGTGAGCTATGGAGGAGGTGAGCTTCGGCAGCATGAGGTCCGGAGCTCAATGACAGAGTAGACGAGAGGAGGGGTCGAGCTCGGCATGGGGAGCTCGACGTTGGAGCTTGCAGTTGAAGGAGCTCGACTGTGGGGGCGCTCAGCATCGGAGCTCGGCGAAGCTTCGACGAGGAAGCTCGTAACGGAGGAGAGCTCGAAATATGGGAGCTTGAAGATGGAGAAGGTCGGCGAGGGAGCTTCGGCAGAGCTCTTTCGAGGGAGCTTGACGATCTTGTCGCCCTCGAAGACCCAGAGCTTGGAGGTGTGCTTCTCGATGGAACCGACGTAGGTGTCGAGGCAGAGGATGATGTGCTCAAGCTGGGTCTTTTTCTGGTACACTTCATCGATGGTATTCATGGCGGCGAAGGTGGCGGATATGCGTGCGGAGTTCGACGAGGGCGGCGAACTTTGGCGCGGAAGAAGCTTGGCGAGGGAGATGTTGGGGTTTCCATTTTTTTTTTTGGCAGGAGAAAATGAAGGAGAAGAAGAAGAGGATGGTGAAGGAGGAGGGTTGCAGTTCGGGTCTTTAACGGGTTCGAACCTGACCCGTTAACCCTTTAGTAAAACCCTTTTTTTGTTTGGCGAATCTGAGCCGCAGATCGTGTTTGAGCACGAATTTTGAGGCAAAGTTTTTCTCCAATTTGAGGGTCGGTGGCAAAAACGTTCAGATCGAGTTTCCGAACACTAGAGAGGCTTCGGCGGCTTGACACATGGCGGTCAACGGTTGACTGTTGACTCAGTCATCGTTGACCGTTGACTTTTTTGATAAAATTTTCTCTCATTTCAGGGTCGGTGGCAAGAGGTTCGGCACTCATTGCCGAGGTCCAGGAAAGCGACATGTGTCACATTGACATTTGACCAGTCAATGCATTTTCTCGCATTTGGACGTCAGTGGCAAGAACGCTCCGCAAGAGCTACCAAGGGCCAGGAAGACTTCAGCGCAGCTGTATTGTAAATGACATTCCCGATGCTACGGAGGTCAGATTGGGGCGTGTGACCCCTTGTTTCGAAGCTAACTTGAAGATATACAAGTTTTCTTCATAATTCGGTTGAAGAATTATCCTTCTTCATGGTTAAAATAGTACCACAACATACTTGTCTTCATGAAGTTGAGAAGTGCTTTGTATGGCTCTTGGGAAGATCTATTCTTGGAGGCGAGTGCGAGGAGAACCTCTAGGAGAGAGTTTTAGCTCCGAACTCGTTAAGAAGCGGTCCACTCTAGAGGCGAGCGGAGCGAAGAGCATCACCAGCTCTAAGAGAGAGACGTTTGGGAGATAAGTTTGGAGAGCAACTCTATGGGAAAGTTGAGCTCCGAACTCGTTGAGAAGGAGGCCGCTCGAGAGGCGAGCGGAGCAAAGAGCTTCAATAGGCTTTAGGAGAGAGCCATTTGGGAGACAAGTTTGGGGAGTAACTCTAGGGGACAGTTTTGCTCCGAACTCGTTAAAAAGAGGTCCGCTCTTGAGGCGAGCGGAGCCAAGAGCTTCACCAGGCACTAGGAGAGAGCCATTTGGGAGTCAAGTTTGGGGAGTAACTCTAGGAGAGAGTTGTGTTCCGAACTCGTTAAGAAGTGGGCCGCTCGGGAGGCGAGTGGAGTGAAGAGCACCACTGGGCTCTAGGAGAGAGTCGTTCAGGAGACAAGTTTGCAGAGCAACTCTAGGGGAGAGTTGTGCTCCGAACTTGTTGTTTAAGAGAGTTTCAACAGTTGTAGGAGCAATTTCGAATAGTGAGCTACTTCGTACTCGCTCGTTCGCAAATAGCTAAAGCGGCTTCGAACCAAGTGTTAGACTCTGAACTTTTCGTTTGAGGGGGTTAAAGAGTTGTAGGAGAAATTTCGAATGGTGAGCTACTTTGTACTCGCTCGTTCGCAAGTAGCTAAAGCGGCATCGAACCAAGTGTTGGACTCCAAACTCATTTTTTGAGCTTAGTAAGTTGTGGGAGTAGCCCTGTAGGAAAAGCTGGACTCCGAACTCACCATTTAACGAGTCGTAGATGTGACTCGCAGAGATAGAAGCGAGGCAAGAGCGATAATTTTCAATGGTAAAAAGCTAAGTTTTATTGAGATAAACTAAGTGGCCGCTTCAATGTGGCGAGCCATTATTACATGCTTTTGGCCGTGTTACAAGCATCGGCCTTATTGAAAACTGAACGTACTTCTACTATAGGGTAAAGGTCTCTTGGGATGAGTTTGGTTCTCCCCCTATTAGACCTCCATGGATAAGGTGGAAGACGACCCCAGGTTAGGAATCTTGGAACTCGGCGGGCCTCTCTATTCGATTGTAGGCTCCTCGGGATGGAAGACCGGCCTCACCGTTTTGGACAAACTTGACCAGGTATCCCCGTTGTATGAGTTCTTCGATCTCCTCTTTGAGAGCCCGACAATCATCCGTGTCGTGGCCGTGGTCCCTATAAAAGCGGCACCACTTATCCCTGTTCCTTTTCTTACCAGTGGTATTCATTCTAGGGGAGCGCGGAGTAGCTCTTCCTTATCCACCTCCATAAGAACTGCTGATATACTAGCATTGAAAGGGGTGAACTTCTAAAAACGATGAGCTGGGTGGTGTTGGCCATTGTCATCCCTCTGGAATTTCTCGGACCCTTCTTTGCTTGTATTCTTCCGTTTGTTCTCGGAAGATGGTTCCTCGAGAGTGGGGGGGGGGGGGGGGGGGAGGGGGGTTGAGAGCCTCTTCCACTCGGATGTACTTCTCACTCCTAAGCAGGAGTTCTGAGAAGTCTCAAGGAGGCTTCTTGGCAAGCAACGCCTTGAGGTCGGCATTAGTTATGTTGTGCTCGAATGCCACCGAGGCTACTGATTGGTTGAGGGAGGCAATAGACCGGGCTTTGGTGGTGAAGCGCCGAACGTAATCTCTTAGGCATTGACCCTTTCTTTGGCTGGGGGTCACCAAAGATGCACTTGTTTTCTCGACCTGACGGCTACTCACAAAATGAGTAAGAAAGAGCCCTTCGAGCTGATCGAAAGAGAAGATGGAGGTCGGGGCGAGTCGAGAGTACCATTCTCTCACAGGCCCCTTCAGCGTGGCAGGGAAGGTTTTGCAAAGGAGTGCATCCGACGCTTGGCGGATCATCATGAGAGTTTTAAAACTCTCGATGTGGTCGGCGAGATCCGACTCCCCGTTGTATGACTCAAAGTTAGGGGGCTTGAAGTTTTCCCGGATCGGGGCTTCCATGATGGCCCGGGAGAACGGAGGCCTGCTCGGGCGGAAATTCCTCGCCCGTTATTCCTCTTCTCTGTCAAGTTGGCCAAGGCACATCTCCATCTTGTGGAGACGGCGGCAGACCTAGTCTTCCCTTCGGTCATATCTTGCCAAGCCTCGAGACTCTTTCTCGTGCAGAAGGGGACTGGGAGTGCGGTGGTGATGACTTGGGGCAGGTTGAGGACTAGACGTCCGTTGCTCGTGGTTGGGAGCGACATTGAGGGCCTGCAGAACGGCTTCTTGAAAATCCTGGAACTCTACCCTTGTGACCGGTGCCCCTCCAGCTTGGCGGTCCCTATGTGTGGCTCGGCTTACTGGATTATAACTTCTCCGTCGACGACGTGGAGGGGACTCTCTTTGCCTCCTCGGGGGAGGGGATCTTCTGGTCCTTGGTCTGCGGGGGGCCGGACTCTCGAGACCCCTGGGTGCTCAGGTTGATCGACTCCCTCAAGAGCTCGTCATCCATTCAAGAGAGTTCGGAGGTCAACCTCCTATTGACGGTTAAGACAGAGATCCTGCTCAGGAGGGCATTGAGAAGCCATAGAGTCAACTGAAGGATTGTGGACCGCGATATGGTCATGAAGAGGATGTTGCTTTGGACAACTCCGACGAGAGCCCCCCTGGGCAGCCCCCGGAAACCCTGGAGGGGCCTGTTGAGGAGGAGGATGTTGAGGAAGAACATCTTGAACTGGAGGAGGAGGAGGAGGAGGAAGAGGAGTGGCTCTTCGGCTGGAGACCGCTGCCTTCCCCTTCTCTTTCAGATGCATAGTTTGAAACTACTTCCGCTGATGAAGTAAGGTTGGATTGCTTTTTTGTTTCCCACAGACGGCGCCAATCTGTTACTGCTGATTTTGGTGTGGGAGAAAACAGATGAATTTTTGAATTCTTGGAGAAACGAATAAAGCAAACATGTTGACCTTCACCATTGTGTTGACTTGTTTCTCGCTGCTGCCGCGAACCTGCACGAAGTTCGTACACCGGGATGGATCCCAGCGACGAACCATCCGACGCGCTTGTCAGTAATCAGAAAGATTAAGAAAGAGCTTTAGGTCGAAAAAGATTGATTACCTTGTTCTGGTGGGGGAAGAGGGGTATTTATAGTCGCCTTAGGGACTCGTTTCGAGATAAGGATTTATCTCTACTTCCCGGTGTTTTTGGATAAGATGTAGAGTTTAAATTGTTTTATAGAGATAATCATGAATTTGAACTACTATTTATCCATCTGGGTTGGTTTGTAACGGGTTGCTACCCATACCCAGTAGGACAGAACCATTTATGGGTTATTGGACTTTGAGGAAAGACCCAGTTCTCATTTCAGACCCGTTTGTAGGTGAAATTATCGTTTTACCCCTGAGGGCTTTAAGATTCGCACCCGATTTGAACGGTCCCGATTTGGTTCAGACCTATTGGAAGAAAGAGAGAGAAAGCAAAAAAAGAAAGAAAATATTGACAGTAAACAAATCAGTGAGGAAATCAGAGAACATAATCAAAATTACAGGAGTTGGTTGAAAAAAGTCAACAATTAATGAACACTGGATGATGTAAGATTGAAAATATGCATCATGAACGTGAAGATAATAAACTTATGCTAACCAATTTGGAATCCATAACTGATTCAGATGATCGTGAATTGTTGTGAAGCAGAAAGAAAGAGTTCAGTAGTGTGTTTTGTAATTTTCAGTTGAATATTTATGAATTCATATTTCTCTTTAGTATAATTATTGATTAATATTATTATTTTCTACACTTAAAACGAATCAGGAAGATATCCAATAGACTTATTGTAAAGATCTCAGTGAAGAATTAACAATAGTATACTTATTGTCTATAAACAGCAAACTTAAAAGAAGTTTTAAAGAAACAAATCAAACAAACAAACAAATATCATTTTCCATTAAATAATTTTTAGAATTAAAGAGGAGGGTGTTTTTGGGGAAAAAAATAGTGGAGCCCACTTTTGCTAATTGAGAAATGGATATGCGGTTCTATTTCTGATCGCTAAATATTTTGCCGAATGGGGCCCACCATTTAGCGATCTGTTTTTTTTCTTTTTTTCTTTTGGGGGGTGTGTTTGTGTGTGTGTGTGTGTGGGGGGGGGGGGGGGGGGGGGGGGGGATGATGTTAGGTTGCAAGACTGTCGAGAAATCACGGGCGTGGAAAGGAATTTTACCAAAATGACCCACTTTTTGAAAGTATTTACAAACTGACCAACTTTCGAAACTATTTACCAAATTGCCCCACTCGCTATCTCAAACAACGAGTGTAGTTCTATGATTTTCTCCAACACTTGGAGAAATTTTGAACATGTAATTTCTACCTGAAATGTATACAACTACACTTGCTATCTGAGATAGCGAGTTTATTTGAACTAGACTCGCTATCTCAGATAACGAGTGTAGTTGTACTCATTTTTTCAGAGAAATTTTGAACATGAAATGCATACAACTACAGTTGAACAAGATTCGCTATCTAAGATAGTAAGTGTAATTGTATTATTTCATGCTCAAAATTTCTCTGAAAAAATAAGTATAACGACACTGGCTATATGAGATAGCGAGTTCAGCTGAACTAGATTCGCTATCTGGAATAGCAAGTGTAGTTATTTTATTTCATGTAAAAAATTTCTCTAAAAAAATAAGTATAACTACACTCGCTATCTGAGATAGCGAGTTCATTTGAACTAGACTCGATATCTCAGAAAAGGAGTGTAGGTCTATACATTTCAAATAGAAATTGCATGTTTAAAATTTCTCTTTAAAATGAGTACAACTACACTCGCTATTTAAAATAACGAGGTCAGTTGAACTAGACTCGCTATCCGAGATAGCGAGTGTAGTTATATACATTTTAGGTAGGAATTGAATGTTTAAAATTTCTCTGAAAAATGAGTATAATTACACTCTCTTTCTGAGATAACGAGGTCAGTTGAATTAGACTCTTTATATGAGCTAGCGAGTTAAGTTATATACATTTCAGGTAGAAATTACATGTTTAAAGTTTCTCTGAAAAATGAGTACAACTACAAGATAGCGAGTTCATTTGAATTAGAATTTGGTAAATAATTTCGAAAGTGGATCCGTTTGATAAATATTTTCAAAAAGTAGGTCATTTTGGTAAAAAAATCGTAGAAAGACTGGATCGAAGAATTTCTTCCCACAAACATAGCAAGATTACATTTGTCCCCAAAGAGTTTCTCGCTCTAGATTTTCTGGAGAGAGAAGCTCTCCCCAAAAAACTCCAAAAACAAAACCCTAGATCTAGAGAGAGGTTGGAGGGGGTGGCGGCCGGGATCGCGCCACCCCCTCCCCAACTGCCGTTCGACTCCACGTCCATCTCCAGCCTGTCGACGGCTCTGCCCCGTCCCCTCCATGCCTTCCCCTCTTCGATTTTTGTAACGCCTCAAATTTCAAATAAGACCGAATTCGAGATTTCACAGGATCTTTACTTCACTTCGTACAATTTTACAAGGAAAATAAAACTTTTTAATAGTACATCAGAGTTCATTACATCTTTGTTTACACAGTGGAAAAATACAACAACGAAATAAAATACAACTTGTACAACTATGACAATGTAAATTATCCACTACATCATAACATCTTCATGGAAGAGTCCATTACCTGCATATCAAGCTGTGGGCACGTCAGTTACTTACAACTGACGAAAATGTTATATTCGGTTATCATCTCTATATCGTACATATAACGATCTTATTACTTTAACAAACCACAAAAATTAAATGAACAATAAAGTGTTAAATTGTGACTATGCTAAATATGTAAGTGTATGCCATGCCTTAATGCCTAATGCACACATTTATACTAGGATGACACTAATGCATACTTGTTCGGATTCTATGCATCCCATACTACATAGGTCTGAGGGCAAGTACCTACGTACTCCACAATAAAGGGTTCGATCCCTCGCCATGACAACTACCCAGTAGTAAGACAAGGTTTAGATCATTCCACGAATTTGAATCCCAGCCCCGGAGTCCACCGCCGACTGTTATAACAGATCCCATATCGTGCGAATCATCCCGTAAGTGACCCTCTAGGCCCGTTATACGTATATACATTGGAGTGTGGCAAACTATCCGCCCGACCACTCAAGATTCTGGAGTTCACCGCTGACCCGTCCTCATAGTCCCGGATTTAAATATAAAAGCTCGTCTCCCACGGAGCAACCACAATCCCGAAATCCACCGCTGACTTGGTATATAGCCTCAGAATCCACCGCCGACTATATAGAGATTACGTTTGCCCAGGTTTACTACATCTTCCCTTATGTGCCTAATTATTTTGTTCAAGACATGAGATTCCATACCTAGAATTAGTTTTACCTCCTACCGGACTTAATCAACAAAATACGAGATAGCTCCATGACCATATCTCAAAATGTATCTCAGCTCTTTTCCAATCAATAGTGCCGGTACCCGATGTCTCACTAACTTTAAATCATAACTTTTTCATGTACAAGAAATCATGGGTACACATACCCTTTAGTAAACATGTCTTAAACCTAGATATTTTCATCTTCAACTTATTCAAAATTGATCAAAATCTTGTCACTATTCATGATCTATTTATCCATTCATCATCTTTATAAGCAATTAATTTCTTTCAAGAACACAACTTCATCACATGAAATTTATCAACAAATTCACACTCTTACAATATTTCAATTCACTTCAAAACATTCTTTAAATAAATAAGAGTATAATTCTCTTCAAGAAAATAACACTTCACAAACTAATACTTTACTTTTCTTAATAAAAGAAGGATCTATTCTTAAAATAATAGATTTTTAAGTTCACACTATTCATCTTTCTATCTAAATTTCCCTTTTTGTATCTCAAATATACTAGAAAAATTTTGCAACTCTTTTTAATAAACTCTATTTCATTTTATAGAAAATTCTATTATATATATATATATATATATATATATATATATATATATATATATATATATATATATATTCAATTTTTCCTTCTAATCTAAAGTCAAGGAAAATTTCCAAAACTCAAAAAAATAAAAAAGTAGGCTTTCAGTTTCAAACCCAGAACCGGCCAGGAGCTACAGTAACGCCCCAAAGCCCAAAGCCGCTAGCCAGGAAGTCCAAGGGACTCTGATGTCAAAACTCTTACCGAAAAGCTTATAAGTCTCGAGTTTCGGAAATAATTTAAAAGAATTAAAAATAGATGTGACTATCAAGTTTCGAACCCAAGATCTCTTATAACCAGTACTCTGTATTGCATTAGCTAACCAATCCAAGTGTGTTTTCTGTTTAGGAATTGTGCTAATGTACTTTTGTTTAAACTATTCAGGAAGTACTTTTCTTGACTGTGATTGAATTTAAAAACAGTAAACAACAAATTTTAAATTTATTAAAACCCTATTTCCATTTCTTTAAACAATTCTTTCTTCTCATTTTTCACATAGGCTTGTATATTTCTCCAAACTTGAATAGTGTTCATAAAATTAGTTTATGTTCTTACTTATACAATTTACAATTTTATAACAATACTAACATGTCACTTAATCATGAGAATTTCACAAAACTCTTTCATGGGGAAAATTATTATTTTCAAATACAACTCGGCAAAATATACATATGTCGACACATTTCATGGTACTAACTAAATTCATTTTGTTTTCTATCTTCTTTCTTAGTCATTAAATTCTAAGGTATGATTTGAATATGACATTCATCAATAAACTTCCACATACTAAACAAGTACAAAATTGCAAGCACATTAACATGATTCATAGTATAAAGCATTTCTTCTTTTTAATTAGCATGGTATCTACTATTTACTTGATGACAACAAGATTATTCTCATTCATAGAAAATTACACTAGCATAAATTTTATCTACATATTTCACATCAACATTTACTTATATTACTCATTTATAGTTTTTAGCATGCATATTCTACCACTAGAAAGTAAAGAAACCACCCACCTCAATTGAAGATTTGGGAAAGAGAAAGATGGAACCAACTCCTAGCTCCTAGCAAGAACTCCTCCAAGCAAGAACACTCTACTTTCTTTCTTTCTCTTTCTCTTATTTTGATTTGTTTTTTGTGCAAAAGAGAAGAAGAAATGGGGTGCTATTTATAGGATAGTGTTAGGGTTCAAAATGCAAAATTTTCAACCTAATAAATCACTCTCTTAATTCCTTCAACCCTTCACAATCCTAACTCCTAAAACTCCCAACTCTTCATGCTCCCAACCTTTCAAAAACTCAACTCCCATAACCCCCAACCTTTCCTCTCCCCTCTAGCCCAAACCCGGCCTCCCCTAGGGTGCATGACCAGCCACTCCTATGTGTGAAAATGCACACATGCACATACAAAAATAAATACATTTTTTGTAGTTCTAAATGTGTACAAAAAGTTGTAACTTGTCATTGTATTAGTCCAAGCTCAACTTAATTTAGGATTTTACTAATGGGCTTGATTCATGGGCTCTCTTTTAATTTATTAACTTAATTATTCTAGTGGTCTCTTCTTTTAATCAACCTAATGGGCTATGATTTAATACTTAGGTCCATGGGTCAAAAGAAGGCTAAATAAAATTATGCATGCTAAAGTTAGTAAATGAGAGTAAGAAAAAGAGATGGATAAATTAGCACGTGCATCATACGTGCAAAAATCAAAAAATGCATTTTTAATTAAAATAAAAATGTGTGGTGTTACAATCTCCCTACCCTTCAACGCCTTCCTGTCCCGTCTCTGCTGTCGCGCCGTCAAAGGTCGTCGAGCGACACCCTGCCCCGTCCATTTTGCCCCTCTCCCCACTCCATCTACTGCCGTAGTCGCCTTCCACTCGAAGCCTTCGCTCTCCCCGATCTCCCTACCCTTCGAAGCCTTCCCCTCCTGTCTCTGCCGTCTCGCCATCGAGCGACGCACCTAGCTAGCCACCCCGGCGACGTCCAGCGCCGTCGACCTCCAGATCTGTTGGTGGGGGTTTGGGGGTGAGTTGTTTGGGGTTGGGGTTTGGGTTAGGTTGGGATTTGGTGGCTTTGCTAGATGTTTGCCCGGATGTTCTTCGCACTTGCCACCATGTCCACACTCTCCGGGCCAATCACGGTGATCACGGCTTTGATTTGGTTTTTGCGAGGGTTGGTAGTGTGTGTGAAGATGCTGGGTGTGCTTCTCTATCTGCGAGTCACTATGATGAGCGAGTTAGGTTGTCTTGCACGATTGTGGAGCTTGGGCCCAAAGATGGGGTCCCTCTGTGATGTGCGCCCACTTGTCTCAACTTCCGAGGTGCTTGTCTCAACTGTCGCGGAGCGACTATGTCGCGCTAGAGCTTCCTCCCGCACCTATTGTCGCGAACACTATGGATTTGGGGTTCAAGTGTGTGAGGTCGATGGTTCGGTATGGGGCCCGTGGGGCCAAGCCGATAGTTGTTGGTAATGGGGATGAGTGGGTGTGGGGTTTAGGTATGGTTGGTTTGTGAGAGACAGGGGTGAGTTGGTGTGGGGTTTGTGGCACTGTGTTGTGTTTGTGGCTCTGTGTTTTCCACTCTTGGGCCGGATGCACTTCGCAACCGCCACCATGTCCACACTCTCAGGGCCAATCACGGCGATCTGCGGTTATGATTTGGTTTCAAAAGTTGGTAGTGCGTGCGAAGAAGCAGGGGTTTGCTTGAGGTTGGCAGCGACGTAGGGAGAGACGGGGTATTTTAGTGAGGGGGGTTGTTTGGTTGTGGGGCATCATGTCATCGTCGCGAATTTCAGCATGCCTCCTCAGGTTGCGGAGCGACGTTTTCATCGCGCCAGAGCATCCTCCGTGCCTATGGTCGAAATCATCTTGGATCTGGGAGATGGCGAGGTGCGCCCCCCCCCCCCCTCCCGAAGTACGCTGTCTTGCGTGGAGCTTGGGCTCGAAGATGGGGTCCCTCCATGATGTGCGTGTTTGAGTGTCCTACGATGTCGTCGGTGCAGTCTTCATAGCACCTACTATTAGGCTATTGAGCTTCCTCCAACTTAGGCCACTGGCTCGTGACAACGTCACCTCTTCCCTCGGATTGGGAGTATGAGTCGAGATAAGTCTGTGTGATGAGAAATCGCCAGAGAGAGCTAGAGCGTGAGAGATGTGAAGGTATCCTCTCCATGGCTCTCTTCTGGAGTGTGGTGTTTGATGGGGTGAGCGAGATAGTTGTTTGGTGAGAAATTGCCTGAGAAAGCGCTATCGTGTGAGAGATGAAGGTATCCTCTTCACGGCTATCTCTTTGGTAGCGGCTGGGGGAGCTATTGACGCGTTTGTAGGATAAGTGGTGGAGATGGTGGGAGGGTGCGATCACTGTGCATGTGCCATGGGGTCAGAATTCGATCTGTGGGGCTTGGACCCAAAGATGGGGTCCCCCCGGCGAGGTGAAGGCAGAGATCGGCGGGTGATAAAATCCTATCAGACTTGTTTCAGGTGGGTGTGCATGTGCCGTGGAGAAATTGTACGAAGCTAAACTGACGTACTTACAATTTTGCTGGACCGAGCTTATTTGTCGGCCCACCCTCCAAGGTTGTTAGAGAGATTTGTTGTTTGTACGCGTCATGTTGCTTCATGTATGTTTTATTTTCTGTCTGTAGTTTGTACTTTGGTCCAGTACTCTGGATTTGTTTCGTTAAGCTTTTATTAATGAAACAGGGTGGCCAGATTCCACCTTTTCCTTCAAAAAAAAAAACATAGCAAGATTCCCCATACTTTCACCTGAGGCTCTTTTTCTTCTTATATATAAAGCTCGAACACCTTAATGAGCTTGAACACCCTAATGAAATTGGTACGGGCGGCTGACTTACCATCCCAACCACCACCACCACCACCCCCATTTTAATGAATTTTTTTCCCAAAATGACCCACTTTTTGAAAGTTTTTTCCAAACTGGCCTACTTTTATTAAAAATTTCTAAACTGACCTACTCGCTGTCTGAAAAAGCGAGGTTGATAAAAATCTCATCGTTTTTTGAGACAGCGAATGTGAGGTTTGGGTTTTTTTGATTTCTCCCTGGCCAAGACTCACTGTCTAAAAAAGCGAGTGGGTTTTTCCCAAACTCGCTTTTGAGACAGCGAAGGTCGTTTGGGGGTTTTTAATACCCCAGACTCGCTGTTTCAAACTCACTCTCTCTTTCAACTCTCTATCTCCCTCTTCCTCTTCTAACCCCGAAACCCTAAACCATTTTGTCCTCTTTTTTTTTTCTTCCGTTGTTTCATAAATGTCTTTACCATATGAACTATTTATTGTTAGAAAATATAAGGTAACTGAACTTGTATCGGTATAATTTCATTGCAATCCGAACTTTTCTATTTTATGTTTGAGTCATAGAGTAAGACAACACAATTATACACACATACATGAGATAATGATAATAGAATAGAAAGTAATGCTTAATTTGAAATCATCAGAATATATGTAAGATAACATGCTTAATTATATACACATATATGAGATGATGATGATGATAATGATGATGACGACGATGATGATGATGATGACAGAAAATAATGCTCTGTGATCATCAGAATACATGTATCATACCAATCTCGTATATAAAAGAAGAATTATATCATATTAATTAATCATTAATCCATTTCTAAATTCCCTATTAAGAGACAGAAAACTAATGAATTAATGAAGCACACAAGAAAGATTAACAACCAAATTAACAAGAAAGATCGACAAAATGGGATAGGGTTTCGAGGTTAGAAGAGGAAGAGGGAGATAGAGAGTTGAAAGAGAGAGTGAGTTCGAAACAGCGAGCCTGGGTATTAAAAACCCTCAAACAACACTCGCTATCTTAAAAAGCGAGTTTGGAAAAAACTCACTCGCTTGGAAAAAACTCACTCGCTTTTTGAAACAACGAGGCTTAGCCATGGAGAAATAAAAAAAACCCAAACCTCACACTCGATGTCTAAAAAAGCGATGAGATTTTTACCAAATTCGCTTTTTGAGACAGTGAGTAGGTCAGTTTGAGAATTTTTGAAAACTAGTAGATCAGTTTGGAAAAAACTTTAAAAAAGTGGGTCATTTTGGGAAAAAATTCCATTTTTATCTACTTCCAGACCCCTAAAAATTAAGAATAAATCATCTCCATCTCGAGATTCCACCAGCGCGCTCCCTTCCCTCCGGTAAGTGATCATAGCCCGGTGGGGCATCGTCCACTAGCGATGACAACTTAGGTGTGGCTGAGGGATTGTCAAGATCGTAGATAGCAAGAATCCTTGATTATCCACTGCATGGAGGAGGCCCTTGTGGAAGATGCCTTCCTGCACGGCCGGGGCATCGAGGGGGGGTCAACGAGTCCTGAACCAACTCGAGCAAATGCTGGCGGACCCCACAGGAGCGTGGGGACAATGTCGAGAGAAGGGCCGGGAAAGTATCGCCTGGTGTCCAAGGCTGCTAACTCCGGAGGGTTCTTCTTGACGATTCTGGTGATGGGGCCGGAAACTACATGAGGCAGGACGGAGGTGGGTGGAAGAGGGAGCTGGGCCCCTGTGAGGGGATTGATGGCGCAGATATTCGGGGACTTGCACATGTCGAGAAAGAGAACTCCGGATCTTATTCAGATATGTTGGGCAACCTGGGGAAGTCGGATCTCGCGAATCAGTTTGATCCCTTGATTTTTATTTTTATTTTTACCTGTTAGCTCGTACAAGTAGCGGGATTCAGGCTTGGAAGGGGATTTTCTTCAAGTTTCGGATTAGTAATTTCTGCTGGGGTTTGGGACTGCATAGAAAAGGATCGCTGCCACAGTGACGAAGAAGAAGACGCCCCCAACTGGAAAGCAACTCCGGCGAAAAGAAGAGAGAGCAGCGCATGCGGCAGTAAACGGCGAGATCATATTTTTCTGAGTACTGCTAGAGTCACTACCAATTTCACTACATTTCTCTTCACTACCTTATCTGGCACACTCAAATAGGTAGGGGATGATAGAGTAGGTGGGAGAACTCTCCAATAAAAGTATGCCACCTAAGGTAGTGAAGAAAATGGTAGTGAAATTGGTAGTGGCTAAAGCATTACTCTATTTTTCTTGGCTTTTAAACATATATGCCCCTAACAAATATGTGAATATCATGTATGTCCCTTATAAATATGTATTTTCATATTTGTCCCCAACAATATATACCACATTTCTTAATTACCCTTCTAGTTAAAAAAAACTCAAAACGATGAAAATTTTCAGTTTTTTGTAATGAACTGATGAAAAATGACTGAAATATTCTATTCTCTACCATTCAAACTATATATTCTTCATTCTTGTAAATCTGATCAATTGTTAATCTGACCGAGACTCATTAACTTTTCTCAAATTTTCTTCATTTTTTTCAAGAAATAGACAAACTAATAGTACATCTTTGAAAACTACATATTCTTCCTCACATTACTTCTCCAAAATTGTCATCAATCTTGTTTTTAATGATATATTATAAGCTTTCTCATTTATTTCCCTTAAAACTCTCAAATCTTTTATCATTTGATTGTCTAGTCTAATCTTTTTATTTGATTTCTATTTGTCTCGTAAGGGTAAAATCATAGTTAACTTAGCGACATCTAACATAGGGGTAAATATGAAATACAGTCCAAATTGTTAGGGGTATATACGAAAACATTTATTTGTGAGGATATATATGATATTATCATATTTGTTAGGGGTATACATGTTAAAAACCCATTTTTCTTTCTCAATGTGGATCTGCAAAGATCCAATTCAAACATCCAGTCTAACCTAGATTTCTTTTCCAAAATAGACCACTTCTTGAAACCAATTCTCAGAATATACTATTTTCAAAACTAGTTCCGAAAATGGACCACTCACAGTTGGAAACAGCGACATGTTCGATTGTGGGAACTACGGCTCTTCAAAATGGATCGCAGTTTTCAACTGCGGCCGTAATTCATTTCATATTTGGCATAAGTGACTTTGAGACTTAGACAATTTTTTTCAAGTAAAAAAGTGTTCAATAAATGCCACAGTTCTCAACTGCGGCCTAAAAATAACATAGGTCGCAGTTAAGAACTGCGGCTCTTAACTGCGGCCTATGTTATAATTAAGCCGCAATTGGGAACTGCGACCTCTATTTAACACATATTTACTTGGAAAAATTTGTCTAAGTCTCAAGTCACTTTAGGCCAAATATGAAATGAGCTAAGACCGCAGTTGGGAACTACGACACTGGAAAAAAATATTTTTGAAAAGGCCACAGTTCCCAACTGTGGCATCACAATCAAACAGGCCGCAGTTCCTAACTGCGAGTGGTCAATTTTCGGAATTAGTTTCAAAAGTGGTTTATTTGGGAATTAGTTCTAAAAGTTGTCTATTTTGGGAAAAAATCGTCTAACCTAACACTGACCAGTTTTTTCCGAATTTTTTGCCGTAATAGGCCACTTTTAAAAAAATTTGCGATTATGGGCTTGTTTCAAAACTATTAGTGCTCGTGTGTTACTTAGTACCACGTCAGCAGCGGCTGCTATTCTCATTAGCGACATCTTTATTTTGAAAGTCGCTAATGGGAATACGCTGTTATAAAATATTTGGAATTTTTTGTTTGCTGTCGCTATTCCCACTAGCATCCTTAGTATATATGAGGTCACTAATGAGATTAGCGACCTTAAATGAATGTATTGAGACACTTAGAGGGCGTTTGGTACACGGATTGAAAAATTCCTAGTATTGAAAGGATTCCCGGGAATGTGAGGGTCGGAATGAAGATTTCCGGGAATGTTGCATTCTCGCGTTTGGTATAGTACATTACATTCTAGGGAATCCTTTATTATTGTAATTTTTTATTCAAATTTTTTGAGTTTTTTTTAGTTTGTTAAGAAAATCACATGAGAATGCTCAAATCCGATGATTTTAGGAAGGAATATTTTTTTTTATTCTAATTTTTTGGATTATTTTATTGTTTGTTATGAAAATCTCATGGGAATTCTCAAATCTCATGGTTTTGGGGAGGAATGGAAATCCTTCTCAACTAAGAATTTTGATTTCCTTGAGAATCTATCTGATATGGCTAAAAATAGGATTAAATCGGGACCGTTCACATCGGAGACGAATCTTAAAGCTCAGGGGTAAAACGGTAATTTCACCTACTAACGGGTCCGAAGCGGGTACTGGGTCTCCTTCTCACAGATTCAATAACCCGCGAACGGATCCACCTCAACTGGGTACGGGTCCCGACCCGATACAAACCCAGTCCGACAGGATAGAATTAGGGTCTCTGATTGAACCAAATCAACGGGCCTGATTCGCGACTATCCTCTCACCGGGAATTAAGGGATTACATTCCTAATCTGATTACAAGGATTTTACGCCTTATCAGATGACAGGAATCACATTCCTAATCTGATCCCAACGGTGACTATAAATACCCCCCACCGACCACAGTTACAGGTTAATCAGTATTTTAGCAATTTACGCTATTTCTTAATCATCCCTGATTACTGACTTGAGCATCGGAGGATGCGTCACCGGGATCAACCCCGGTATCTCGCACTTTTTGCAGGTGAACGGCGGGAGTCAACGGTCAAGCTCCGGCGGAACAGGTTAGGTTTGCTATTCAGGTTTTCCAAGAACTCACAAATTCTATCTGTTTACCCCCACACCAGATTTTGCGATAACAGATTGGCGCCGTCTGTGGGAAAACCATACGAATAGCCTCCGCCTCTTCCTCGTCGACTAGCTCTTCTCCAGCCATGCCTCCCAGAAAAGTAAGATCCAGGGGTCCAACCATGGACCCAACCCTGTTGATCAACAGCAAGAAGTCCTCGTCCATCCCGCTCCGCAGCAGGGGCAACTTCCTCCTCCGGCCGAGGACCATTTCCAACAGGACCAGCCTCCTCTTCTGAATCAGCAACCCCATAACGGTCCCGCTGGTCCTAACCTGCAGAAGCAAAAGCAACCTCTCCATCAGGACCGCATCTCGATACACAATGCCTCTACGAACTCTTACGCCTCCCACAGTCCTCAGGCCCCTGACCTTCGAAATACCGTCCTCAACCGGTAGAAAGATGAGGATCTTCGCCGCCGTCTGGATGAAAAGCAGGCCCGAGAGGGAGCCTCCCGCCAGCAACGTCCAGATGAGCGAAATCCTCACCACCGAGACTATAGAAGGTCCCCTACCCGAAGAGGGATAAAAGAGTCCCCCGAACACCATAGGAGAAGACCTCATTCCCCTGCCGGTCGACAACATCCGAGGAACGATGAGGCACCCTTCACCCTGCCGAGTTCCAACAGTTCCAAGCAATGGTGTTGCAAGCCCTCAACCTCCGACCCAATAATAACAATGCCCAGAGGGCTCCTACCCCTCCACGGGTCCAAAGTCCTCACCATCGGTCCATAACTCCTCCTCCGGCTCCTAGCAACCAACAGCGCATGCCTAGCCCTCGCCGCTCCCAGAGCTACCGTCGTCGCTCCCCTTCCTATGAAGACGAGTCCAGAGGCTCGTTTGACTATCGTCGAAGGGACGATGCTCTCTACCGCCATCTCCACGAGATGGAGAGGCGCATCGGCCGAATAGACAAGGATGAGGAGTTAAGAGGAAGGACCATCCGCCCGAGCAGACCTCCCTTCTCCTGGACCATCATGGAAGCTCCTATCCCAAGAGGTTTCAAACCCCCGAAGTTCGAAACTTACTCGGGGGAGTCGGACCCCGTGGACCACATCGAAAGCTTTAAGACCCTCATGCTAATCCACCAAGCTTCCGATGCTTTGCTGTGCAAAACCTTCCCCGCCACTCTTAAGGGTTCGGCTCGGGAGTGGTACTCCCGCCTCGCCCCGTCTTCTATATTCTCCTTCGAGCAATTCGAGAGCCTCTTTATCACTCATTTTGTGAGTAGCAGACGCACGGAGAAGACTAACATCTCGTTACTCCAGCTCCGCCAGGAGAAGGGAGAGAAGTTGAGAGACTATGTGAGGAGGTTCACTGCAGAAGTGAGATCCATTGCTTCCCTTGACCAGCCTGTTGCAGCGGCCGCCTTCCAATCGAACGTCCTCAACTCTAGACTTCGCTCCTCCCTTGCCAAGAAGCCCCCACATAATTTCGCCGACCTCCTTCTTAGGAGCGAGAAGTACATTCGGGCCGAAGAAGCCGAGAATCTCCCGGGCTTTGAGGAGACATCTTCCGGGAACAAACGGAAGAGCACAAGCGAAGAGGGCTCCCAAAAATCCCAGAAGGACGGCAATGGACAGCGTCGCCCGACTCCTCGGTTTGAGAAGTTCACCCCCCCTCATTGCCAAAATATCAGAAGTGCTTATGGAGGTGGACAAGGAAGGGCTCCTCCGCGCTCCCCCGAGAATGAATACACCTGGCAAGAAGAGGAACAAGGATAAGTGGTGCCGCTTTCACAGGGACCACGGCCACGACACGGATGATTGTTGGGCTCTCAAGGAGGAGATCGAAGAACTCATACAGCGGGGGTACCTGATCAAGTTCGTCCAAAAAGAGGGGGCCGAGCTCCCCCTAGGAGCCTACAAACGAACAGAAAGTCCCGCCGAGCTTCAAGACTCAGAATCTCCCAGCTCCTCCCAAGGGGTCTTCACCTTATTGTTGCAGCAGGATCTTGATTTTCAATAAGGCCGATGCTTGTAACTCGGCCAACAGCATGTAATAATGGCTTGCCCTATTGGAGCGGCTACTTAGTTTATTTCAATAAAACTTTACATCTTTTCATTGAAAATTATTGCTCTTGCTTCTCTATCCCTCCGAGTCGCGACTCTCTTAAATGGTGGGTTCGGAGTCCAGCTTCTTCTACATGGCTGCTCCCGCAACTTACTAACCCTTAACAACGAGTTCAGAGTCCAACACTTGGCTCGATTCCTTTTCAAATAACCTGCCCTTCAGCGGGTTAGAAGTGGTTCGCCATTCGGAATTGCTCCTACAACCGTTGAATACCTCTACCGATGGTTCGGAGTCCAACACTTGGCTTAATTCTGCTTCGGATAACTTGCTCTTAAGCGAGTTAGAAGTGGTTCGCCATTCGGAATTGCTCCCACAACCGTTGAATACCTCTACCGATGGTTCGGAGTCCAACACTTGGCTCGATTCCTCTTCAAATAACCTGCTCTTCAGCGGGTTAGAAGTGGTTCGCCATTCGGAATTGCTCCCACAACCGTTGATTCTCTCACATAAGCAGCGAGTTCGGAGCTAAAGCTCTCCCCTAGAGCTGCTCCTCACACTCGTCTCACAAATGGCTCTCTTCCAGAGCCGAGCTCTTCACTCCGCTCGCCCCCGAAGCGGACCTCCTCTCAACGAGTTTGGAGCACAACTCTCTCCTAGAGTTCTTTCTCACACTTGTCTCACAAATGGCTCTCTTCCAGGGCCGAGCTCTTCACTCCGCTCACCTCCGAAGCGGACCTCTTCTCAACGAGTTCGGAGCTCATAACTCTCTCCTAGAGTTGCTCCTCCAACTCATCTCACAAATGGCTCTCTTCCAGGGCCGAGCTCTTCACTCCGCTCGCCTCCAAAGCGGACCTCTTCTCAACGAGTTCGGAGCTCACAACTCTCTCCTAGAGTTGCTCCTCAAACTCATCTCACAAATGGCTCTCTTCCAGAGTCGAGCTCTTCACTCCGCTCGCCTCCGAAGCGGACCCCTTCTCGACAAGTTTGGAGCACAACTCTCTCCTAGAGTTCCTCCTCACACTTGTCTCACAAATAGCTCTCTTCCAGAGCCGAGCTCTTCACTCCGCTCGCCTCCAAAGCGGACCCCTTCTCGACAAATTTGGAGCACAACTCTCTCCTAGAGTTCATCCTCACACTTGTCTCACAAATGGCTCTCTTCCAGAGCCGAGCTCTTCCCTCCGCTCGGATGCCGAGCAAGTGCTGATCCGACCCCAACATCAAAGAGCCCGGTCGGCTAACCGAGCAAGTGCCCATCCGAGCCCAAAAACGGAGAAAAATCACTTTTCCCTCAACATTCGCGTAAGATTTCGATCAGACGGCTCAGATCATGCCAGCACCACTACACGACAAGATAGTGTTTTCTTGGAAACTGTGCCCGCCTCAAGATCCGCCCTGAGATCGACGGCTCAGATCGCTCCACGTCACTCGGTATTCCGAGCCGAGCGACTAGCGATCCAAGCCGCTCGCGCCCCTTCTTCGCCCCTAGAGTCTTCCTAGCACAAGGGTCTTCCTAGCACATCTTCTCCGCCCCTAGGAGTGGAGCTTCTCTGCCAAAATCCCCAAGACCAAAACACCCCTCAACTTCATGAAGGCAAGGATGTTGCGGGGCTATTTTGACCATGAAGGAGGGTGAATATTCATCCCACTCCTAAAGAGAAGTTGTAGATCTTCGAATTAGCTTCGAAACGAGGGGTTGCACGCCCCGATCGGATCTCCGTAGCACCGGGAAAGTGGATCTCAATACAGCTGCACCGAATAGCCCGGAAATCCGAGCCGAGCCACTCGCGCTAGGGAAAAATCCGAACCGGACCCGAGAAACTGTCAAAATTTAATCCGAGCCCTTCCCATCCGAGCCCCAACATCACAGAGCCAGGTCGGCTAACCGAGCAAGTGCCCATCCGAGCCTCAAAACGGAGAAAAATCACTTTTTCCTCAACATTCGTGTAAGATCTCGATCGGACGGCCCAGATCTTGCCAGCGTCGCTAAACGACAAGATAGTGTTTTCTTGGGAACTGAACCCGTCTCGAGATTCGTGCCACCATCCAACGGCCCAGATCGAGCCACGTAGCTCGGATCTACCATTTGAGCTACTGCCCTACCGAGCTACAAAATGGCCAAAAATTTGCCTCAAAATCCGTGCTCGGATTTGCCGAACAAGAAGTAGCGAGGAAGGAGGAAAAAAAAAGGGGCACAAGGGCCGGGTTCAGACCCGTTAAGGGGGTCCAAACCCGAACCCCTTCCCTTCCTCTTCTCCTCTTCAACACCTTCCCGCCAAAACCGCACAGAAGAAAAACAAAGACCCAACTCTCATGTTTGCCGAGCATCTCCATCACCGAAGTCCCAACCGCCTCCGACGAGCTTCTCCTCTGAAGCTCAGGCGCCCCCTAACCTTCACCAAGCTCGGCAGCCGAGCTTCTTCTCCAACCTCTCTCCCTCGCCGACCACCACATCGCGAATACCCGACGTCCAAGCTCGACCTCCTTCGTCGAAGCTCCGAGCTCCTCTCACCTTCCATTCGTCGACGAGCTCCCCTCTATCCGTCGAAGCCCACAAAGCGAACACCGCTCCGCTCGTCGTTCTCCTTTAACGAAGCTCCGAGCTCCATTATCTCCGAACTCGACCCATTATCAAGCACCGACGAACTCCATGGCCAAGCTACTTCGTCGAAGCTATCCTTGGCTCCGAGCTCCGAACGCCACCGTCATGAGCTCCGTCGGCTCCCTCGAGCGTGCTACGCCAACCACTGACGAGCTCACCACCTCCATGGCCGAGCACCTTTGTCGAAGCTCTCCTCGGATCCGAGCTACGAGCCCAATGACGAGCTCCGAACGCCACCGAAATGAGCTCCGTCGGCTCCGTCAAGCGAGCTCCGCTGAAGACTGTCGAGCTCACCGCCTTCTCTCGCTGAACTCTACTCTTCGTCGAAACCCACCTTCGTCGACACTTCGTCAGCAAACTCTCCTCCGAAGCTCCGATCTCTCCTTCGGGCTCCACATCGCCGAGCTCCATTCCCCTCGTCGTCGACCTCCTCGCCAGACGAAGCCGGATAGATGGACGGTTTGGAGGCGAGGCGGTAAAGACGAGGCGAAGAAGAAACAGAGAAGAAGAAGAGAAAGAACAGGGCGGGAGAAAAGAAAAGAAAAAAAAAATTCACGTGGCCCGGTCGGCTGACCGAGCAAGTCCCCATCTGAGCTCCAAAAACGGAGAAAAAAGCCTCCAAGCAACTACGACCGTTGGATCTTCCAGAAATTCGCGCTTCAGGTGATGGACGGTCCAGATCGCGCCACGTACGCTAAACGACAAGATAACGATTTTTGGGAAATGCGCCTCCACGAGATTCGTGCCAAGATCTGACGGCACAGATCGCGCCACGTGTCCAGGTATATTTAAATTATTTATTTATTTATTTATTTGTTTTAATTATTTAAAAATTCTGAAAAAATATTTAAAAAATCGAAAAAAATTAATTAAAAATTCTAAAAAATAATTATTAATTCAGAAAATTTATTTTAAAATTCTGGAAAAATAATTATTAAATTAGAATAATTAATTAATATTTTCGATAATTAATTATTTAATTCGAAAAATGAATAAAAAATTCAAAAAAATGAGAAAAAATTCAGAAAAATCTGGAAAAATCACCAAAAATCCAGAAAATTCTGAGAATATTTTTGGGCATTTTACAAGCCCTGAATAACACCGTTACACCCCAAGCAAGATCCAAAACTCCCTTAAGAACACCGATAAAATTCCGTACGCCATTAGAACAGTAAAACCACTCCTCAAAGACTGAAAAAACTCAGTCTCTAGGAGTGGGGGGCTCGTGATATGGCTAAAAATAGGATTAAATCGGGACCGTTCACATCGGAGACGAATCTTAAAGCTCAGGGGTAAAACGGTAATTTCACCTACTAACGGGTCCGAAGCGGGTACTGGGTCTCCTTCTCACAGATCCAATAACCCGCGAACGGATCCACCTCAACTGGGTACGGGTCCCGACCCGATACAAACCCAGTCCGACAGGATGGAATTAGGGTCTCTGATTGAACCAAATCAACGGGCCTGATTCGCGACTATCCTCTCACCGGGAATTAAGGAATTACATTCCTAATCTGATTACGAGAATTTTACGCCTTATCAGATCACAGGAATCACATTCCTAATCTGATCCCAACGGCGACTATAAATACCCCCCACCGACCACTGTTACAGGTTAATCAGTATTTTGGCAATTTACGCTATTTCTTAATCATCCCTGATTACTGACTTGAGCGTCGGAGGGTGCGTCGCCGGGATCAACCCCGGTGTCTCGCACTTTTTGCAGGTGAACGGCGGGAGTCAACGGTCAAGCTCCGGCGCAACAGGTTAGGTTTGCTATTCAGGTTTTCGAAGAACTCACAAATTCTATCTGTTTACCCCCACACCAGATTTAGCGGTTACACTATCATTCCTTCCAAAACTATGCTTGTCACTTACCAAATAAGATAATCTAAGAGGGAATATGAGATTCCCTTGTACATTCCCAAGTACCAAACGCTCTTTTAGCGATTTCTAGAGAGCTTTTGCTCTCTTAGGAGAAAGAAAAAAATTCAAACTGAGGCCGCTAGTCCAGTAGAAGACTAAATCACCTTGCTCTCTGTAAGATTTACAAAATAATCACCCAACTAAGGTCATCATTGAGAATAGTGACCTTAGTATACTCCGGTCGTTATTGGCAATAGCAACCTCAGTAGGAAACTCAATCTTCGTGTTATTTGTAAAATAGTCACACAACTAAGAACTTTATTCGAAATAGCGACTTTTTTGCAACTAAGGCTGCTATTCCTAATACCGACTTCAGTTTCAAAAATAAATTGATTGTTATTTTTTCAGAGAGCAAAAATTCTCTAAATTTTGCTAAGTGTTGGAATACAGTTTATTGAAGGTCGCTAATCCCATTAGCAACTTCATATATGTTTTGGTCGCTAGTGAGAATAGCGACAACAAACAAAAAAATTCCAAATATTTTAAAATAGAGACCGTTCTTTCATTAGGGATTTTTAAAATGAAGAGGTCGCTAATGAGAAAGCTGCCGTTGCTGACGTGGTACCAAGTAACCAACGAGCGCTAATAGTTTCGAAACCAGCCTATAAGCACAAATATTTTTAAAAAGTGGCCTGTTACAGCAAACAATTCGTTTTTTTCTTGTTGGATATATACAGTTTAATTAGGCCCTCGGCTTGACGATGAATTTCTAGTAGGACCTTGACCTTTTCAACTATGTCTGTAACCACGATACTACGATGGCAGTAAATTAACAACTCTCAAAACAGTATGCAATATGTATTGTTTTAATGGGTTATGCATAGACCTGGCAATCTTGACCCATGACCCGTGGGTACCCACGGGTGTACCCGTACGGACCGGGTACGGGTAAGGAAAATTTTGAAAAAAAATGAGCGGTTACTTTTTTACCCGGCCCGTGAACCCGCGGGCCGGGTCGGTTATACCCACGGGTACACGTGGGTACCCATGTATTTAAATAAATAAAATTAAATTAAACACTCATCAACTTGAGTTGTAATTTATTTGAGTGTGTTGAGTTTGAATTTTATTTGGTTTCATTGTTTTTAATGTAATTAATTTCAAGACTTTAGAAACTTGTCATATGGTTTCATTGTTTTGATTTTGCAATTGTATTTTTGATTATGTTCAAATTTTATTTAGACTCAATTATGTCTGTATACTTTGAAAAGTAATTGCTCTTTCTTTTCATGATTGGACAAATTATTGCTCTTTTGTCTTTTTGATGAAATGATAAATTGAAATGCTAGTTGGATTTTGAATGTTGATACATATATTTATTTGAACAAGAAGCATAAAAAAACAACAAACAACAAGCTTATTAAATTATTGTTCTTGATTCCTGATTACATTTGTTGTTGTTTCAGTTATTCAATTTTATATTTTACATTTTTTTAAAAAGTGATATGCGTTGCTAATGTTTTTAATCAATTATTCAATTAAAATAAATTTTTTAATTTTTTTTTAAAAACCCCAAAACAAACTCAAAATAAACAATGAAATATTGGCGGGTACCCATGGGTACTTGCGGGTACCCGCGGGCCGGGTCCGGGTTGGAAAAAAACTTTAAAAAAAGTTGTGGTTACTTTTCGACCCGGCCCGTTGGACCCGTGGGTCAAGCAACCCGTACCCATGGGTACCCGACCCGATCCGTTTGCCAGGTCTAGTTATGCACTGTTGTTACGAATTTATTGCTTAAGTATTCTTTGAGGGATTTTTTTTCCAAAATGACCCTTTTTTGAAAGTTTTTTCCAAACTGCCTTATTTTTTATTTTTGTTCCCTAAACGACCCACTCGCTTTTTGAAAAAGCGAGTATGGTTAAAAATAACTCGCTTTTTCAAAAAGCGAGTCTAGAACTTTTAATTTTCGAAATGTTAGACTCGCTTTTTGAAAAACCGAGTTATTTTTAACCAAACTCGCTTTTCCAAAAAGCACGCTTGGTTATTTTGATAAATATTTTCGAAAGTGGGTTATCTTGGTAAATACTTTTAGGAAGTGGGTTAGTTTGGTAAATAATTTCAGGAAGTGGGTCATTTTGGTAACAAGTTCTTTCTATATCACATTGTCACTTTATCTTCTTTAGACCACTATATATGAAATCGTTTGTCAGGACTTTCTATATCATATTGTCACTTCATCTTCTTTGGTCATGATTTTATAAATTTAGCAACTATTTAGCAGTAGCAGAGGATATACATAACTTGACATTATTTCAGTATATACATAATTGGTATGTTTTAAGTTGTCGAGAATGAACCCATAGATACTCTGAATCCTCGGTATACACATAATTGGCTTTTGACCTATCATTCATATGCGCTGAGTTCTTGCGCCAAAAATCTCATACTCGCTTTCTGAAAAAGCGAGGGTGGTTAAAAGGGTCCATGATTTTTTTTTGTATTTCACATTGACGGAAATGACCAAGTTACTCCTTCCTTCATATAACCAGATTATCACTTTAGGGGTAAAAGGGTCATGCGGTAGGGAGGGACGGATGAAGTTCATCCGTCTCTCACTTTCACAATTTTTTTTTTAATTATAAACTTTATATATTTAATATATATTATTTATATTTAAAGTATTAAATCCACCGAGAGACAGAAGATCTTCATACATAAAGTTATTTATATTTATAAACTTAGCAATAGTTTAGCAGTAGTCGAGGATATACATAATTTGACATTATTTCAGTATACACATAATTGGTGTGTTTTAAGTTGTTGAGAATGAACTCATAGATACTCCCAATCAATCTTAGCTTTTGGTCTATCAATCATATGCGCTGGGTTCTTGCGCTAAAAATTCTTATATTAAAAGGGTGGTTGTAACTTCGTTCATGGTTGCTATTATACATAATGGTAGACCACAAAAGCCTGACGTGGTAATTGATGACATTGTTTTCTAGTTCTGAATATTGTCAGCAGACTAAGGTTTGCTCATAATATATTGTTTTGTATTTCTTGCACTTGTTTTGAAAGCTCGAGTTTATTTTTTCCTAACAAAGAAGAAATTTTCTCTCTTGATCACTTTTCTTTCGTTTGTTTATATTGTTGTTTATGAATTGTTCATTCTGTTTATGATTTGTCCATTGATTTATTGGTAGGAGCATCAACATATGCTAATTCAGTATTTGGATGGATAAATGTTAAGATTGTTGTCGAGGCTCATATCTGTTAACCATTGGATCTGATTTCTAAGATCGTGACCTAATGGTGAACTATTTTGGTTGATAGGTGTGCTGATAAAAAAGAGATGAGATTTTAACCACCCTCGCTTTTTCAGAAAGCGAGTGTGAGACTTTTGGCGCAAGAACTCAGCGCATATGATTGATAGGTCAAAAGCCAATTATGTGTATACAGGGGATTGAGAGTATCTATGGGCTCATTCTCGATAACTTAAAATACACCAATTATGTATATACTGAAATAATGTCAAGTTATGTATATCCTCTGCTACTGTTAAACAGTTGCTAAATTTATAAAATCATGACCAAAGAAGATGAAGTGACAATGTGATATAGAAAGTCCTGACAAACGTTTCATATATAGTGGTTTAAAGAAGATCAAGTGACAATGGGATATAGAAAGAACTTGTTACCACAATAACCCACTTTCTGAAATTATTTACCAAACTAATCCACTTTCTAAAAGTATTTACCAAGCTGACCCACTTTCGAAAATATTTATCAAAATAACCAAGCGCGTTTTTTTTGAAAAAGCGAGTTTGGTTAAAAATAACTCGCTTTTTCAAAAAGCGAGTCTAACATTTCGCAAATTAAAAGTTCCAGACTCGCTTTTTGAAAAAGCAAGTTATTTTTAACCAAACTCGTTTTTTCAAAAAACGAGTGGGTCGTTTAGGGAAAAAAAATAACAAATAGGACAGATTGGGAAAAACTTTCAAAAAAATGGTCATTTTGGGAAAAAAATCTCTTTGAGGGGCTTATAATATAGTTGAAAATTCAAGGGTATAATAGACATTCAGTGTCAAATAAGGTCCTAAACAATATTAAAATTCTTTTTTTCCCTTATTTGAACAAATCGGTTAAGGGGGTGTTTGTTTGATAAGGAAAAACTATAATTTGCTTTTCCTACTTGGTCAGGTCAGTATTCTCAATTTTAATATTTTCCATATTTTAAAAGATATAGTTTGTATGAGAGAAATTAAAATTGGTAGAAGCTACGACTCTGCAATGAAAAGAAGAAAAAAAGCATTTACATTGTTTTCCAAGCTAACAAACAAGCAGCAGCAACACCAACAACGCACAAAAAAAATATATTAAAAAAAAATTTAAGGGGGATGATTTTATTTTCACTCCTTCCAATCCGATTACCATTTTTTGTTACTAGCAAGCAAACTACGTACCTCCTTAAAGCCATAGAGTCTTTTTCACCTCACAATAAGGGATTGCTTCAAGCTGGCCTCAAATTAACTCTCTCACCTCTTGCTCACTAGAAAAGAATCTCTAGATTTACGACTAAACCCTAGTGTCACTTGCCTCTTAGGATAGTGTCGATATCATTTCTTTCAGGGGATACCATGCACCCTATTGCACAAAAAAATGGTTAACCATTTCCGTAAGGAATTAAATTAAATTAGAAATGTGAAGACAGTATATATTGATTAGTATATTTCTGTATCAACCTAAATCTCTGTTCAATCTGCACTAAGCTGAAACAATCTATCTCTGTTGATTGCAGGCAAAAACCAGGGCCATAGGCGTCCCAAAAGACCGAACAGCCTGCCTCCAATTTTCAGTAGAGATAAGGAACAGGCTCACCCCACCCTTGCCTTCTTCCTTCACTGGCAATGCCTATGTCCTTTCCTCGATCTCCTCCACTTGTGAGGATATCCTCGAAAAAGAAACACTCTCCTCCATTGTTCACAAAATCAAAGCAGCGAAAGATTTAGTCACCAGTGACTATGTCCGTGCTTATATTTTGGCCCTGAATGGACCACAGGATTATTCTTCACTCCCTCCACTGCCTGAGCTCACTGTTGTGTCAGATTGGAGGCGTACTCCATACCATAAATTGGATTTCGGGTTAGGAGATGCTTTGGGGGCAGTCCCTCTAGCAGCACCACTACCAGAGGTGGTGTACTTCATGCAGAGCTCAAGGGAAGTGGGTGCAATTGATGTGAGGATTGGTTTGATGAGGAAGCATGTTGCCGAGTTTGTTCACTACTTTCTTGATGTGTTTTGAGTTGGAGACTCCGTAGTTGTTGTCTATGAACAACTTTATGAAGGGGCTTGCAATAATTTAATAAGTTCTAATACTCGAGGATGTTATATATATATATATGTGTGTGTGCGCGTGTGAAAGTTTACAGTGTTAATGTTTATAAATGTATGTGGCTATGTTTTACTTCCTTTATTATTATTATTATTATTATTATTATTATTTTATCGTAAACGGTAGGAAGTTTTTCTTTATTGATTTCATTTCTACTTTCTTTTTTGGTTAGATGATGAATTTCCGTAGGACTTAGTGTTTGTGATTGATAAAATGTAAACAGTAGCATCGCCAATGTAAAAATTGATATAAACTATGTTTATCCTTTCGCTACCTTCTGTATCAGAAATCTGAGCACAAAATATCATAATATGTATTATGTTGTTTATCCTATAAGAAAATATATAGAACTGCTGGCTCCTCCCTTTCTCTGTCCTCCTTGCAAGTCTCTGTTGCTGCATTGCACTGCTCGGCTTCTTTCTCGTACTGCGAAGCCAACCTTTTCGTTCCACTAGGGTCACGGTCATTTAGTGCATGTGTTCTTCTGTCAACAAATTGCTTCTCCATCTCCACCCTTCCCACAGTCTGCTATGCAGTTTATAAAAAGAGTAATGCTAGAGCCACTACCAATTTCACTATATTTTTCTTCACTACTTTAGGTGGCACACTCCAATAGGTAGGAGATGATAGAGTAGGTGGGAGAACTCTCCAATAGGAGTATGCCACCTAAGGTAGTGAAGGAAATGGTAGTAAAATTGGCAGTGGCTAAAGCATTACTCTTATAAAAACGACAACAAATTAAATATATACATTAAAAAAAAGAGGGGGGTGGGTGGTGGTGGTGGTGGTGGTTTGGTGGTTATAAGTTGTCGCGCACAAATTAAATTAATAAGTAGATAAATAAAGATAGAAGGGTCAAGTCAAGAACATGAATGCACTAACCATAGGAATTTTTTTCCAAACTGTCTCACTTTTTGAAAGTTTTCTCCAAACTGTCTTACTTTTTTTAATAAAAATTTTCAAAACGTCCTACTCACTTTCTGAAAAAACGAGTGTCGGTAAAACCTCATTGCTTTTTCAGAATGCGAGTGTGAGGCTTTAGTTTTCGCTAGCCTACACTCGCTTTCTGAAAAAGCGATGGGGTTTTACCCACACTCGCTTTTTCAGAAAGCGAGTGTCGATCGGGACATTTTAGCTCTCAGATCTCAATTTGGATCTCACTTTCTCTCCATTCTTACTCTTATCTTCCTTCTTACTCTCTTCTTAACTCTGAAATCCAAAACCCTAACTTTCCAAAATTGACCTCCTACCCACAAAATCTTCTTTAAATCTAAATATATTCACTTAATCTTTCCCAACTCTGTCACCTTCCACTCTCAAAATCCTAAACCCATCTTCCGAAATATCCATATTTTGGAATTTTGATAAACTTGAAGAGGATAGAAACTTCAACTCTCCTACCCAAATATTTACGGTTATATCCTTCCGAATAAGCTTGTGAATGTATGATTTATATCATGTATTATTTTGTACATTTTTATAGGTTTTGTTTGTGGGTAGATAATAACTCGTATATTCGTATAAATATACGAAGGTATGCATTACGATATTCCTATTTGGTTATACTTTGGTGGTGAAATAATTCGTGATTCAAAGATAGGTTGTTGTTATAGTGCCGTTGATCCTGAACTAGTTTGGGCACCTCGTACCATCACTTTGGCAGAAATAGTTGAGAAAATTTATGAAGTTACTAATTGGGATAGGGATCAATGGAATGTGAAAATTTTAGCTCGGTACGCAGCAGAAAAAGAGATGGTCAGCATTTTATGACAGTGCCCTTATCCCAATACTTTGAAGTCAATGATTGCTAGGACACTTGATCCCAATTGTACTTGGTCTGCATTGGAGTTATATATTCAGCAAATTCAAATTATGAATGCTCAGCCACATGATAATCCTAGTTCAAGCTTCGTACGAGAAGTACCGACACAGCAGATGAGGTCTAATCTCGTTCAAACTTCACAAGCAAACCCACTGTCCCCACAAGAAGACTCATTCATAAATACAAGCCCAGATTCTGTAGATGTTGAGTTGCCACGTCAACCTAGTCCTGTTCATGACTATGTTCGAAATGACACTTTCTTTGAATTATTTCAAAATGCTACCATTAACAATGACCTATTAAACGATGATAAAGAAGAGGAAGAAACAGACGATAAAGTTGAAGAGAGTGTAGAAAAAGTTGATGGGGACGAAGATGATGAATATGCAAATGTAAATTCTACGAACAGCAGGTCTAATAAAGTGAGAGCTACTGATATTTATGCCAATGTTAACGCTCATGTTACCGAGAAGATGACACAAGGTGTACATCAAGTTCTACAAGAGTCGTCTGCTTCATCCAATATAGAAGAATTGTACATTGGATAGAAGTTTATAAGTAAAGAGTCGATTCAGCAGGCTGTGAAGTTGTATTCTATCAAGAAACATCGTGAATTCGTCACATTGAAATCTTCACCGACACTGTACACCGTTAAATGTAAATTGGCACCTAAAAAACGTACAATTGAGAAGATGGTACAAATTCCCCCCGTAGTAAGTGATGGTGGCTGCCCTTGGAGATTACGAGCAATCGTTCCAAAAGGGGGACAAATTTCGTGGTGAAGAATATAGTTGGGCCTCATACTTATACGAATCTAACGTTGAATTAGGACAACTGTAAAGTTGATTCTAACCTTGTTTGTAATTTGATTGTTAGTGTGGTGAAGTCTGAGATGGTTTAACACCGCGGACCATTATTGAGATAGTGAAACTACAATATAATTATCAGATTTCATATAAGAAAGCTTAGATTGCAAAACAAAAAGCAATTGAGAGGTTGTTTGGTACCTTCGAAGAAGCATACACGAAGTTTCATTTTCTTCTATCAGCAATACAAGCAGCAAATCCAGGAACCGTTGTCCACTGGGATAAATATCAGTCTTGTCCTGGTGATCATTAGCAAATCCAGCAACTCCAAACTTGAAGTATGATCATTGGTCCATTCATCTGTACCGAACCAAGACTGCAGTTACACAAACTCCTGTACAGAGATGCCAACACGACACTACCCCAACTGTACTGTCCGGCTCTTTGCAAATCGGAAATCAATGGCAGGTACATCAACGACACCGAATGACCAGTCAAATTTAGGAACATCACGCTGTCAAACAGTGTCAAGACGTATGCCCTGCAATAGCACTCAACCTCGGCCTCAGTGGAATCTTCATTCAATCTACCTTTGAAAGTCTCTTTCAACCTCTTCAAGCGAACGAACTTTCCATTTGCTGCCCCCGTTTAGACTTGAACACCAAGGTATTGTTCCACTAGATATACCGGCTCGAAGTCCATCGTACCGGTCATTGTTTGCCCATCGACTGAAAGACCAGTTAGTACGGAGACGTCTTGCAGTGTTACGGACATCTCCCCAACTGGCAGGTGGAAGGTATGGGTTTTAGGCTGCCATCTCTCAAGAAGTACGGTAAGAAGAGGACGATCACATTTGGTGGAGCTCATCAGTCCAATACCATATAACCCACAGTCCCGTAGAATCTCGTGAATCCATGGGTGCATAGGAAGTGGATGACCCCTCCTAAATGTACACTCCTTAGATTTGCCTTCCCACACATCCTTCGAATGTTGATGCGATTAGAGAGTAAGAAGTGTTTGGTCGAGGGAACCTGGACCTCCAGGAAGAATATAAGATGATGAAGAAGGGGCTGATGAAGAAGGGCCTGCCTCATTTGGATTAGTTGAGACCTATACAACAATAACATTTAAATCAATAGACTGATATTACATTTTATTGTATGATAATCAAACTAATCGAATATAAACAGTTCTCACTTACATTAGTACGCTCGGTATCACCACAACCACGACCACGACCACGTCCACCGCGAGGAGGTGGGCCAAAAGAAGTATGAGGTCCATCGCCGTGAGGAGGTCTACTACTCGATCCTTCCTCCACATTACTCATCGTGCGTGTCATTTATAATAAACAAAAGTACACTACAACTTAAAACAATTGTTATTAACTGTATCGAAATATATAATCTACATATACATATACTCAAATTGGAATATACTATATACCTACATTAATAAAAACTCAACTTAATGCTTCAAATTTTTGCTACTTGGAAAATCAACAAATTTGGGTGAGTTTGGGTCGAATTAACAAAGATAGAATGTTAATGTTTGAAAATTAACACGAAATTTAACAAACATACAATGTTAATGCTTCAAAATTAACACAAAATCAAAAAAAAAAACAAAATTATGAGAAATATACTGTTAAAGTAGGGTGATTGGATAGGTAGATAGTGAATAGGAGGTCGAAGAAGCTCCTTCAACCGCACTCTTTATCCCCAAATTCAAATAAAAAAACTCTTGGATATTGGGGTTTAGGGTTTTGGGGGTTAATCGTGGATGAGATTTGTAGGTGAGAGAGTTAGAAAATCGAAACGTGATGAGAGATGCGATGAATTTTTGGGTTAATCGACCAAATTTTTGGGTAAATCGACCAAAACGAGATGAGAGATATTAGGGATTCGGGTTAGAAGAGGTAGAGAAGATAGAGAGTTGAAAGAGAATGGGGGTCGAGAATCAGATCTGGGGGCATAAAAAGTCCCAATCGACACTCGCTTTCTGAAAAAGCAAGTGTGGCGCTTTTTCAGAAAGCGAGTGTAGGCTAGCGAAAACCAAAGCCTCACACTCGCTTTCTGAAAAAGCGATGGGGTTTTACCCACACTCGCTTTTTCAGAAAGCGAGTAGGGCAATTTGGAAATTTTTTAAAAAGTAGGGCAGTTTGGGAAAAACTTTCAAAAAGAGGGACAGTTCGGGAAAATATTCCTAACCATAGCTTAAGGCTGCTTGAGTCAAAAGTTGCATGTTGTTTAGCTTTCGTAGAAATTTCTTGATCTAGATTAGAAAGTTGAATCAATTCAAATTTTGAGCTTAAAGTATAAAATTTTATCATCAAGTTTCTTTTTTTTTAATAACAAAAGATCGAAAGGTAACACTTACCTTTTTTAAAAAAAATTTTATATAACCTAAAAAGAGTTCTCTCTCTAGAAACTCTAGAGAGAGAAACTCCCAAACAAACAACCCAATCCAACAAACAAACTCCGACGGTTAGGCGACGAACAGGAAGGGGGGAGGACTCCCTCGCCACATCTTCCTCCTCCCCCCCCCCCCCAGTCCATCCCGCTACTGGAACGGTGAAGATGTTGTCGAAGATTCGACTAGGGCTTAGAGGATCTTTGTTAGAGGCGGTCGGCGCGGAGAGGTTCCGCGGCGTCAAGTGGCTGGCGTCGAGGGTGGTGTTTGCGTCGCCGAGCTCTGTTGAAGCGGCATCGAGGTAGACTTGTTGATTGTCGTCGACATGAGGTGCTTTCTTAGGCGATTGGAGGTGCTGGCGACGGAGGTTTTCGTCGGGATGTTGACGACGTTGAGGGGGATTTGATTGTTGCCGCCGACGGTAGAAACAAGCTGCAGTTGACTTTGTGGTGGCTGTTGTGGCATTGATTGATGACATGAAGTAAGTCAACTAGTGGTGCTGCTGTTATGATCGACAGGCAGCATCAACGGCTGGTGCGGAGTGCGAAATTGACAGAGCCTCGAGATGGGGGTGGAGTGGAGAGGGGCGATGGTGGTCATGCTGGCCGGAGTGGCCGGAGTTGGACGGAAAGGTGATTAGGGAAAATGGGAGAAATTGATGTTTGATTGATTGATTGATTGATTGAGTGATTGATTGATTTTTGAACATCTGAATTTCAAATTATGGTTTGAAATTCAAATTATATTTGGAGATGTGAAAGGGGAGAGTTGAAGGAGAGATTTAGATCATGTGTGAGTTCCAATTTAGATTTTTGAAACTCTTATCATATTGGGAGAAAGAGTCTGCTTGATGTTGAATTTTGAATTTCAAATCCATGATGTTGAATTTCAAATTCAAATTTGATTTGGAGAGTAGAGGAGATTTCAATGAAATTCGAATTTTAATGTAGATGGTTGAAATTCTTATTATAGATTTGAGAGTTTGGAGAGATTTCTCTTGTTGTAGTCTGAATTTCAAAATAGATGACGTGTGGAGGAGGTGTGGTTCTTGTGAGAAATTCAATGTAGATTTTTGAATTTCGAATATGTGTGGAGATAGAGGCTAATTTGAATGTTGAATTTCAATATAGACTTTTGAAATTCAAAATATATTTAGATGGGGAGATTTAGAGCCGTTTAGATTTTCAATTTAGAATTTTGAAATTTAAAACATATGTGGGTGGTGGAGAGAGGACCGTTGGTTGTCTTGTGAATTTCTAATTAAATTTTTTGAAATTCTAATCTTGTGGGAGGAGCGATGGGTTAAGAGAGGCCCCAAAGATGAGTTGCCAAGGCGGAAGTGTTTGTCGGAGGGAAGTTCATCGAGAGCGTTGACGTGTCGGTCGAGAACAATGACTACTGTTGAGGGCTGGATTTGACGCAATCGGAAGATGGCATCGCGGTGGGGATAGATTGGTGGACCCGTCGGGTGTGATGGATGCATGACGCCTTTAGATAGCAGTTGTGGTTGTGGCCAAGGTAGATGTTCGGGAGAAGGTGGGGTGAGTCTCTGGGGTGGAATGGAATTCGAATTTTTAATTGGTTGAAATTCGAATTACATCTGATTTTGATGGGTGGGAGAACAGGTACATATGCTTTCGTCTACAAGTGTGGTTAGGGGAGAGACTAGTTTATGTTGTAGAGTGAGCTACGTAATTGTTTTCCATTGATCCGATTTAGGAACATAGATGTATGTTATCTGTAATATTTGTTCCTTTAATATATTATTAATAAAGCGGTGACGTGGTCACCTTTTTCTATAAATTATAAATAAAAAAAGGACTCACCTTTTTTTCTCTATGAAGAGCATCATTTGACTTTGCTCGGAAAACAAGCCAACTAGGGGTGTAAACTGAACAGGACGGTCCGTCGTCCGTCCGAGTCCGGCTCCAGAAATAGTCCGACCGTGGACCGTCCGAACTGTTATACGAACCGAACATGAACAAGTTTTTATGTCCGAAACTTTACCGAGCTCGAGCTCGGTCATTAACCAGTCCGGCTCGAATTGTTCGTGAACCCAAAGAATTATGACTTAAATGTAGTACAACAGTGAATTAATTAACTCATTCACTGACTCTTGAGTCTTGAGCCAAGAGACAAGGCTGTCTAGCTTCTCACTTGACTCTTAAATGTAGTACATCCGTGAAATGTGATTAGAATTATGACTTAAATGTAGTACATGATGTACTGTATTACTTATTCTGATCTTGACATAAATGTAGTACATTGAAGAAATGTGATTAGAATTATGACTTAAATGTAGTACATCCGTGAAAGAGTCTTGACTCTTGACCTTCTCAAGAGTATAGCCTGTATAGGCTGTCTAGCTTCTCACTTCTCAGTTCTCTTCTCTCTGTCTCTTTGGCTTCTCCCCCAGCTTTCTAAATTCTGATTATTCCCCAATTTCTAAAATCAATTACTCTTACCAATTTGATTTCCAAAACCAATTAGACCCTTGAGTTCAATCTCTCATTAAATTAGACCCTAAATCATGGGAAATATTGATTGGTGCCAGTCCGGTCCGAGTCCGATTCGTACGAACAAGCATAACGGGCCGGACGCGGGCTTTTTACTTTTATAACGAACCGAGCTCGGACTATAAAAATTTTGACCGATCTGGACCGAGCCGGACATAAGCCCGTCCGAAAAAAAGTTCTGTCCGAGCTTGAACATATGGTAGTCCGATCCCATCCGGTCCGATTTACAGCCCTAAAGCCAACCACAGAGTCAAACAATTCTTAATGCTCTAAGAGCATCCATAATGGCGTTTTTTTATTTTTTAGGAAAATGGCAAGTATAGAAATAGAATAGATCGAAATGTGTGCAGTGGTTGTTTGGCAAAAAATTCTTATTTTTGAGTGAGACGATACATGTTTCTTATTTTTGAGTGAGACGATACAACATGTATCGTCGGCCGATAAATTTAAAACTAAAAACATCGGACGATACAAGTTGTATCGTCTCTTCAAAAAAAATTTAAAATTTTCGTGCGACGGAACAACATGTTCCGGCGGATTTTTTTTTTTAGAGGGACGAGACAACTTGTCTCGTCTCTAGCATTTTTAAAAAATAAAATAAAATTTTCCGTGGGACGGGACATGTTGTCCCGTCCGTGAGAAGCGGCTTCAAATTGGGGTGGCGTGGGAATATGGGTTGGCCTTTTTTAAAGTTAAAGCAAGATGTTTCCCATGCTTTGTAGACAAAATGTCTTTTTTACCCCTCAAGTGTTAGCTTTGAATGTGTATAAATCTCAAGTGTTTGCCATGCATTGTCTTTTTTTTGAGGGAAAAGGTGGAATAAGGCCACCCTGTTTCATTAATAAGAAGTTAACAAAACAACCCCGGCGAACCAGGAAAAACCACAGTACAGAGTACAAGTAAAAAGCATGCAGAAAATGAAAGCAAAGAAACAAGGAAAACATACCCCCCAACAAACCCTGGGGGGTGGGTCTAACTAATCCGATATCCAGCAACCAGAGAGTACAGTAGGCTGAAGCAAAACATAGGCTGGTACAAGCACTGTCATGACTGGTGAAGCCAGTCCATCGTCGGCCCAAACTCTACCTCCTCATCGTCAAACTCCTCTACCTGGAATACTTTAGCTATCCTTCCTCTTGCCCCTGTTGCCGCAGCACGCTTCTTTCATTTCATAGCGAATCGTTGCAAATTTGGGGCCAATCCATAAATCTTCATATATGCAGGGGTAGTCTCCAGTTCCTAAGGCTCGGAGTACCAAAACCATAATAGCCTTACTTCTAGGGCAATGAATAAAAAGATGATTTAGGTCTTCCACCTGGACATCGCAGAAACCACAGTTGGTCTCCACATTTGGTTGCCTTTTGGCAAGATTTTGCCTAGTGAGGATAGCATTATTGAGCACTAGCCATAAGAACACTCTGACCTTCAGGGGAGTTTTTACCTTCCACAGTACCTGTGCCCAGCTAGGCCTGCATCCTCAAAAGTGGATCCGATGATACAGAGATCTAACCGAGAAAGCGCCCTTGCTTTCAAGAGCCCATCGTTTCTGATCTGGGCCTTGAGTGCACCTTGTGCCTGCCCGCAAGATTTGAGCCTGCATGTCAAGCAATTGCTGGTGGAGATCTGGGGTGAGCGTTCCTCGGAACGCCGATCTCCAGCCTCCCCTTTTCCACCCTTCGGCAACTGACATATTCGGTCGACTCGACCTCTCATATAATTCTGGGAACGTTTCCTTTAGGGTGTGTGCTCCACACCACCTATCCCACCAAAATCTTGTGGACCGGACATTGCCGATGGTCGACGTTACTGCCGAATTGAAGGGGCCGCTAGCCTTGGCTATTCCTTTCCAGAGTCGCGAAACTTTAGCCCCTACTCGGAAGCCAAGGTTTCTCGTGCCTTTACCCCTAAGATAAGGTTGAATGAATTCCTGCCACCCTTCCCCGCTGTTGTGGAATACCTTCCACCACCATTTTCCCAGTAGGGCAAGGTTCATATCTCTAAGGTCAATGATGCCTAGCCCTCCATGCATCTTCTTTATGCAAGCGATACTCCATTTAATGAGGTGGTAACCTCCTTTGTCCGAATCCGCCCCCTTCCAAAGGAATCATTTACGAATCCGGTCAATCCTGAGGATCACCCATCGTGGGAGCTCAAAAAAGGACATGTAGTATATCGGCAGGTTAGACAAAACGGAGTTGATGAGGACCACCCTGCCCCCGAGAGACAGTGATTTACCCTTCCAACCAGATAATCTGTCCTCCACCCTGTCAATGATAGGCAACCAGTCAGCTTTAGATAATCTCCCCGGTCGGAGAGGGAGCCCTAGGTATTTGATAGGGAAGGCAGACGTCGTACAGTTCAGAATAGTAGCATGTATCCCTGCTTCCTCCTCGGATAGGGAAATTGGAGTCAGAGCACTCTTGTGGAAATTAATCCTAAGACCTGACCAGGCCTCAAAACAGTAAAGGGTCCCTTTAAAGCAGACAGTTTCTCGTCTAATCCCATTGCCAAATAGAATGGTGTCATCTGCATATTGCAGTATCGAGCACCCTTTAGTGGACGCTGAACTGGCCACTGGCATGAGCCAACCTTTTTCCTGGCAGTTCTCCAGCATTGCCCTCAGCACATCCGCTACAATGGTAAACAGGAGTGGTGATAGCGGGTCCCTTTGTCTGAGGCCCTTCCTGCAAGGGAACGGCTGGCCTGATTTACCATTCACTGAAATGGCTATTTTGCTAGTCTGCAAGCATTGCCTGATCCAGCCGATCCATTTATTCCCGAATCCCCTGCCTCTGAGGGCTTCCAGCAAGCACTCCCAATCGATCGAGTCATAAGCTTTCTCAAAGTCCAACTTAAGCAAAAAGCTCTTAGAGTTGGTCGTATGGCAGTGGTGGATCACTTGTTCCGCCGTTGCCACACAGTCTAGGATATTTCTGCCCTTAATGAAGCCCGTTTGAGATTTGTTGATTAGGTTGTCCATAATACTCCCCAGGCGGACGGCTAGGACTTTCGTAATTATCTTTGCCGAGCAATTTATGAGGCTGATTGGCCTAAAATCACCCACTTTCGTCGCCTCTTCCCTTTTGGGAATCAGCACAATCTCCGCAAAATTAAACATACCCAATCTTAGCTTGTTATTAAAAAAGTCATCCAGCAATGGCATAAAGTTCCCTTTAATTTCTTCCCAGAAAATTTGGTAGAACATCATTGGGAACCTGTCTGGCCCTGGCGATTTGTCTGCTCCCATGTGACTGATAGCCTCTTTAACTTCCTCCTCCAAGAACGGAGACTCCAGACAGGATAGCGCGGGCGTTGACTCGAGCTGGTAAGTCTGCTAGAAATCATTCCTGAGTGGGATCTGGAAATCATTCTTCCTCCCCAAGAGGTCCTTGAAGTATCCTTGAAAGGTTGTGGAAATCCTTTGTTCATCTTGTACTGTCCCCGAGCTTGTATCTAAGGATAAAATAAGATTGGCCCTTCGTCTAGCGCTAGCCACTCGGTGGAAGAAGGCCGTGTTTGCGTCTCCCTCTTTGAGCCACAAACATCTAGATCTTTGCTGCCATTTGATTTCTTCCATTTTGTAGAGATTGGCAATAGTTTCACGGAGCTCCAGAAGTCTGTTTCTTTCCTCCTGAGACAGGTCTCTCAACTCCTCCACTCTTTCAAGTTCATCAATTCCTTCCAACAAGGAATCTTTAGAGCGCCAGATGGTCGAGAACCTAGATCGGTTCCATCTATGCAGCCTCTTTCTCAATCGGCGAATTTTTTCACACCATCTGGCCGCAGCATCTGTGCCCGTCACTGGGAGTTTTCCATCACCAGGTGATGAAAACCCCGAATCTCCAGCCAGGCCTTCTCAAATCGGAATTTTCTAATACTATTGGCTCCCTGTAGCCCAATGTCCAGAAGGATTGGAGTATGATCTAACGTGGGTCTAGGGATCGATCTCGCAGTTGCAAGGGGGAACTTAGTCTCCTAATCCATCGAAACGAAAATCTTGTCCAATTTTGCCATAATCGGGGCAGACTGCATGTTAGACCACGTAAATAGTCTATCATTACAAGGGATATCAATCAACTCTAGTTCCGTTATCACCCTATTGAACTCTGCCCTGTCCCTATCGCTGGACCCCCTACCCTTGTGTTCGAACGCGAATCGGGTGATATTGAAATCCCCCCCGACGATCCAGGCTCCCGGCCATCGAAGACGAATATTGGCCAGTTGTTGCCAGAAGGCGTCGCGCTCAGACGCCACATTCGGCCCATAAACAACTGTGATCGTCTGCAAAAATTTATCAGCTCGTCGAACCATTCGAGTAGTCAAGGAGAATGTGCCCATAACGACCTCTGCGCAAGTGAGGCTAACTTGGACCTCTGCGCAAGTGAGGAGGTCCGAGTTGAAGCCAATGGCATTGTCTCCGAACTCTACTACTAAGCTTCCTTCTCTTCTTAATCTATTCTTCCTAAGAAAAATTTTGATTAAATCATACTGACTTCTCGTCCTCTTCAACAAACAGGAAAATTGTCTTCATCCATAAAGAGATTTATTGGGAAAGTAAAATCTAGACGTTGGTTAGAGTCGGCACAATCACAAAATAGAAGTGAAGAAGAAACAACTGCGCCTCTAAATTTGCTCGATCCAACGGAGTGGGTCAGCGTAGTCGATGATGGACAGCACCTACATAAACGGGCAAACTACTCCTCAAAGACTGTAAAACTCAGTCTCCAAGAGTGGGGGGCTTGTGATATGGCTAAAAATAGAACCAAATCGGGACCGTTCAAATCGAACATGAATCTTAAAGCTCTCAGGGGTAAAACGGTAATTTTACCTACAAGCGGGTCTGAAAAGGGAACAGGTCTTTCTTCAGCCTATAAACGGATCTGTCCTTTTAGGTATGGGTAGCAGCCCACTACAAACCAGTCCATGATATTTAAAGAATAATTCAAATTCATGGTTATCTCTATGAAACGATTTAAACTCTACATCTTATTCAAAAACACTGGGAAGTAGAGATAAATCCTTATTTCGAAATGGGTCCCTAAGGCAACTATAAATACCCCTCTCCCCCCACCATAACAAGGTAATCACTTTTTTTCCACATAAAGCTCTTTCATAATCTTCCTGATTACTGACAAAAGCGTCGGAGGGTTCGTCGTCGGGATCCATCCCGGTGTATCGAACTTTTTTGCAGGTTCACAGCAACGGCAAGAAACCAGTTAAATGCCGACGAAGGTCAACAGGTTTGCCTTTATTATTTCCAAAAGAATCCACAAATTCATCTGTTTGCTCCCACACCAAAATTAGCAGCAACAATTCCCATTTGTTAATCTTTTTTTCTTAGATATAAAATTTATGTATATCCAATTTTGTTAGGAATATAATCATCTAAGAATGTTTTAGAAGTTTTACATGCCCTTATATATATATATATATATATATATATATATAGGGAAAAAGAGGTATGCGCAATTTGCTCATTTAGTAAATAAGCAATTGATGATGTGGCATA
>CM030362.1:43135536-43170476 GCA_017893485.1 Hemerocallis citrina | reverse complement strand
TTTCCTTCCTTGAGGACATCTACGAAAGGTTTGCCAGCAGCAGTCTTCTGGTATAGAGTCTCCTCGAAGAGGATGACACCACTCAAGTACTGGAGGCAGCCAGGGGTGCAGAAGAGGAGCTCGCGAAGAGCACGGCGGTTTTCCTCTACATTCTCAACATTGATGCTAGCAAGACGCTTTCCAATGGTGCCAGTAGATTCATCCGCTGCAAGGATACCCTTCCCAGGGGTGCCAATGTAAGCAGCATTGGCAATGAGCTCATCTGCATAAGAATTGAATTTAGACACTAAGTTTTGAAACTAAAAGAAGAAATAAAACTACAAAAGGAAGCCAGGGAAAATTTTATTTCTGATTTATATAGAAAGATCTCATAACAATGAGGGTTACAGGAACCAAATACCAAAATAAATTTAAACATCATAATATTTTAAATTAGCAAAAAACTATAGCAATCAGAATATCCAAAAACTATAGCAAATAACTAGCACTTCCACTTCTGCACATCAGAATATATACATCCGAATAAAAATGTTTTCCAGCAAAAAACTACCACAACCAATTACGCAAGTACACATCTGGGTTAAACATATATAGATCCAAAACTGGGCTGTGTAAGTTAATCCATCTTCACCTTGAATAATAACTTATGACTAAGCGTAGACTGAATAAATTCAAAAGAAATTGTTTTAATTATATGATGATAAGAAGATACAAAAGTATAAGAATTCCATACAACATAATGCGTGTACATCAATTAATTTTGCTGACTTACAAATCAATCAGGTAAAGAACAACATGGCTTCCATTTGTTCTACCAATGGAACCATAGCAAGACTCGTAAGGATGGAAAAATGATACACATCGCAGTGAAGTTCGCAATAAAGAATACATGATCACAGAGTGAATGGGAGGTCGCAGAGATCGCAGAAAGCAGCTTTGAAGCCTTGAGATGTATCTGAGTGTTTTGAATGTATCTGAGTTTCAGTGTTGATGTAATTAGTAGAGTAATAGGGTGTTCTGTGTAAATAAGACTGTGTGAAATATCTGTGAACCGTTGGATGATTAATCAAGGGCAGGATAGCTGTAGGGACCACTGTAACTGCCTAACTGTTTCAACCTTTCATTCACGTGCAGAGTATATAAAATGAAATATAAATAGAGAGGGATGGCGCCATTAGCGCCATTGACCATTTGAGCATTTGTTCTCCTCTTTCTTGATTTTCTTGTGACTCTGGGTTCTTCCCCAAACCCCAGGCTCACTTCATCTTCCTCATAACTCCCAATTCTATCAAACCCATTATCAGCCATGGCCAAGAAAGCACTGAAATCTGCAGTAACAATGGCGGTTCCAACAGAACCGCACCAAATGGTATCAGAGCAGTTCGATCCTCAGGCGAACTTGGAAAATGATGATGATGACCATGACGGAGCAGAACCACGAGTCAGTAATGGAGTTTTGGGTGGAGCTCCAGAGTTGGAATTGCAACAAAGACAACGATTCTTGGAAGAAAGAATGTTAGGGGTTGAAAATCAAGTACAAGAGGTTGTAACGCAATTACCATCAGTCCTGGCGCAATTGCAACATCTGGCGCATCAAGTAGGGAGTCTGATTGCGGCAGGAAAGCCAAATCAAGAAGATCCTGGTCCACTAGGACCAATTCCACCATACAGAGACGGAGGTAAGCAAGATCTTGATCAATTCTCTTTAGGAACAAATTTTGGGTTGAGGAATAGGGGTATGAATTATAATGAAAGGAAAGGAGATGGCTTGATCAATCTGGTGTGGAAATTTTTTTCCTAATCCCCCGAAATTGGTTGTGAGCCCTTTTTCTGGAAGTGGAGATGTTTGAACTGGTTATTTCAGATAGAACATTACTTTGAGATATACCATATTGCGGGTGATGAAAAGGTGTGAGTAGCATATTTTTTCCTTAAAGAAGAGGCAGTACAATGGTGTCGGTGGTTTCTTAAGATCAATGAGGGAGTTGTAACATGGAGACAATTCAAAGAAGGTATTTGCAATAGATTTGATTCGGGAATCTATGAAAATGCAGCTAAGACACATTGTAGGTTGGAACAGACTACTACAGTCTTGGAGTATCAGCAGAAGTTTGAGAAGTTGCAGTGTCTTGTTGAGGGGGTGATCGAATCTTATTTAGTACAACAATTTATTAGTGGCCTTAAGGAAGAAATTCAGTATGATGTGTCCATGGTTGAACCACAATACTGGGAGAAGCCTTTAGGGTTGCACTCAAATATGAAAAGAAATTCAATTCTATGAAACAGATGAATAAGAGTGTTTTTCGACCCAGTTTAGACCTGCATATTCACAGAGTACTACTCCCTCACCTACACAAAGTTCATCATATCCACCACCAAAACCTCAATCAACTACTGCTACTCCAACTCTGAAGAAGTTAAGCCCAAATGAGATATGGGAGAGGCGAAGGAAAGGATTATGTTTTCGTTGTGAGGAGAAATTTCTGCCGAGGCATATATGCAAAAATAAAACTTACATGTGCATTGAAGGGAAGTGGGATCTATTCTCTATTCAGGGTGAAGAACTAACTCAATTGTTAGATGCAGATGATTCTAATGAAATGCCCAAAGAAATGCAAAGCAACCAACTGTGTACAGCTGAGAGTACTGGAGTCAATTCTGAGTGCCTCATTTTGAAGGGGCAGCTCAATGGATATGATATACACATTCTATTGGATAGTGGAGCAACTCAACTATATTGATCCATTTATTTTGGAAAAGACAGGGCTGAAGCTTTCCATGAAACATTCTTTCAATGTTAGAGTGGCTGGAGGAGAAGTTGAAGGGAGTGGATTATGCTCAGGAGTGAAGATAGACTGTCAAGGGTATGAATTTGTAGATGACTTCCTTGTGTTCCCTATTGGGGGTCATGATGTTGTGTTGGGTGCTAAATGGATAAAACAAGTTAAAGAAGTCACAGTTAATCTGATGGAGAAGCAGCTCAAATCCTTCGATAAAGGCACTAATTGGGTTTTGAAGGGTCTTCATCCTAGTCCTACACAATTGTTAACTGAGAAGATAGCAAGTAAAGTTGCTTTTCAATTCATAGAGGATTTGTACTCTACTTGATCTCTTCGGCAACTAATCAGCAGTCCAAATCAATTTTTGCCTTCAGAATTGAATGCATTATTGCAGGATGATCAAGATATATTTGAGGAACCAAAAGGATGCCACCCAATAGATCTGTGTGATCACCATATTCCATTAATTGCTGAACTCAAGCCTGTGGTGTATCAAGGCCATATAGACATTCGTTTGAGCAAAAGAATGTTATTGAGAAGATAATTGAGAAATGTTAACCCAATGTGTTATTCGACCTAGCACAAGCTCTTATTCTTCACCAATTGTTCTAGTCAAGAAGCATGATGGATCATGGCGTATGTGTGTTGACTACAGGCAATTAAACCATCAAGGATAAGTATCTGATACCAATCATTGATCATCTCTTAGATGAATTACATGGTTCAAAGTTTTTCCCTAAATTGGATTTACGGTCAGGGTATCATCAAATTAGAATGTCTACGGGGGATATTGCAAAGACAGCTTTTAGAACTCATAGTGGGCATTATGAATTTTTGGTTATGCCATTTGGATTGAGTAATGCTCTATCCGTTCAGTCGTTGATGAATGATATATTCAGGCCTCATTTGCGCAAGTTTGTTCTAGTATTTTTTGATGATATACTAGTGTTTACTCACACTTGGCAGGATCATCTTCAACATCTCAGCAAGGTTTTGGGCATCCTTCGACAAAATCATCTGTTTGTCAAGAGGTCTAAGTGTGATTTTGGCCAATCGAAGGTAGAATACTTGGGTCATGTGGTCTCTAATGGGGGACTTGCAATTGATCCTGGTAAAGTTGTTGCAGTGCAACAATCGCCTAAGCCAAAGATTGTTAAAGCACTGCGTGGATTTTTGGGTCTTACTGGGTACTATAGAAAATTTATTTGGAACTATGGATCCATTGCAGCTCCTCTCACTGCTCTAACAAAGGAGGATGGGTTTAGTGGAGTAATGAAGCTCAGGCGGCATTTGAACAATTGAAAAAGGCATTATCTACAGCTCCTGTGTTACAATTGCCAAACTTTGAAGACACATTTATAGTCGAATGTGATGCATGCAAGGAGGGTATTGGAGCTGTACTTTTGCAAAACAAGCATCTTATTGCTTATATTAGTCAAGGTATTAAAGGGAAGAGCTTGCATTGGTCTGCATATGAGAAGGAAATGCTTGCTATATTACTTGCGGTGAAGAAGTGGAAACAATACTTATTTGGAAGGAAGTTTGTCATTCGAACTGTCACCAGCCATTAAAATACCTACTGGATCAGAGGTTATCCACTGAAGCCCAACATTCATGGTTAATTAAGCTGTATGGATCAATTTTGAGGTTGAATATAAAAAAAGTAGGGAGACATTCAAGCAGATAGTTTATCAAGGAGGGACATGGATATTACTTTGCGCAGCTATCCTTAATAATTGCTGATTGGTGGAAAGAGATAGTGAAGATGAATGAGATGGATAGTTATTTCAAAGAGCTAGCTGCCAAGGCTGCATAGTCCTCTCACAACAAGTTGCATCAGATTCGGGGGGTTTGGTACAAGCAATCTACGGTAGTAATCATTCCTACCTCCCCCCTCTCAGACTAATGTTGATATATGTAACATCATGATTCCCCATAGGTGGTCATCTCTGGATATGACTAGGGACATGGCAATGACTTTCGCAGATCTTTGGTGGAAGGGAATTATAGTGATGTTAGAGCATATGTGCGAGTGTACAATTTAGCCCTAACTAGTATGTATGTAGCCACAAGCTCACATCAGGATTAGTTCTACCTTTACATATCCCTGATCTAGTGTGGCAAGCACGCAAGCAGGGACTTTATTGAGGGACTTCCTATAAGTCGCAAGTTCTCAATCATCCTGGTGGTCGTAGACAGGTTGAGTAAGTATGCGCATTTTTTCCTTATACAACATCCATATACAGCTGCTAGTATTGTGCAAGTACTGACTGAAGAGGTGTTCAAGTTATACGGGATGCCAATTTCAATTGTATGTGTTAAAGGGGCAGTCTTCACAAGCAATTTGATGAAGGAAACGCTCAAATTGCAAGGTACTAAACTAAAATTTTCTACTGCATACCACCCCCAGACGGATGGGCAAACCGAAGTAGTTAATAGGTGTTTAGAGACCTATCTTCGATGTTTTTGTCATCACAAGCCAAAGGAGTGGAGTAATTGGCTATCGTGGGCAGAGTACTGGAATAACACAACTTGGCACAGTGCAACTAAGACCACTCCGTATGAAACCTTATGTGGTAGAGTTCCTCCTACATTGATCTCATATGTTCCTCACACGGCTACTAACCCACAAGTGGAGGCTATTACTCTCCAGTGATATCCTCCTACACTCTTGAAGGATCATCTGAAAGCTACTCAGCAAATGAATGAAAAAACATGCTGATACTCATAAGGTGGAGAATGAATTTGCAGTTGGTGATTTGGTATATCTCAAGTTGCAGCCGTATAGGCAAATGTCAATATCTGCAAGAGCTATACAAAAATTTAGCACCATTGTACTATGGACCATATAGAGTCCTTGAAAGGATTGAGTTGTTGCTTATAAGTTGGACTTGCCATTGGATGCAAGGATCCATCCAGTATTTCATATCTCTCAGCTACGGAAGCATTGGGTGCTGCGGTAGAAGTTCAGAGGTCTGTTCCACCTGCAGTATACAAGGTTCTCATGGATCCTGAGTTGAAACTTGATAGAAGAGCTGTAGTCAAGGGGAAAAGGCTGGTTTCAGAAGTTTTGATTCAGTGGAAAGATCAAGGTGCAAATTCAGCTACTGGGAGTCATATTGGGATTTGGTGCGTCGATTCCCTCTGTTGACCTTGAGGCAAGGTCTAAAAAGATGGGGGGTGGAGTTGATACACATCGCAGTGAAGTTCAGCAAAAAGAATACATGATCACAGAGTGAATGGAGGTCGCAGAAATACGCAGATAGCAGCTTTGAAGCCTTGAGATGTATCTGAGTGTTTTTGAATGTATCTGAGTTTCAGTGTTGATGTATTAGTAGAGTAATAGGGTGTTTTGTGTAAATAAGACTGTGAAATATCTGTGAACCGTTGGATGATTAATCAAGGGCAAGATAGCTGTAGGGACCACTGTAACTGCCTAACTGTTTCATCCTTTCATTCACGTGCAGAGTATGTAAATTGAAATATAAATAGAGAGGGATGGTGCCATTAGCGCCATCGACCATTTGTTCTCCTCTTTCTTGATTTTCTTGAGGACCTCTGGGTTCTTCCCCAACCCCAGGCTCACTTCATCTTTCTCATAACTCCCAATTCTATCAACCCATTATCAGCCATGGCCAAGAAAGCACCGAAATCCGCAGTAACAATGGCAGTTCCAACAGAACCGCACCAAAAAACCTTATCTGGTACACCTACTTAGCAGGTTCAATGTTCAAGAAGAAAATTCATTAATGTAGTAAATATAATATATGATATGGGACAATAGTTCTACAACTTTTCATGATACATATATGAACATCAAAATATCATACATGCAAAAGAACCTAATTCAGTAGATAAGATATAGATTTAGGCCCTGATATGGCTTAAAAATAGAACCAAAATCGGAACCATTCAAATCGGGCACGAATCTTAAAGCTCTCAGGGGTAAACGGTAATTTCACCTATAAACGGGTCCGAAATGGCAGCTGGTTTTTTCTTCAAAGTACAATAACCCAAAAATGAATGTCCTATTGGGTATGGGTAGCAATCCGTTACAAACCAATTCAGATATTTAAAGAATATCTAAAATTCATGGTTATCCCTAAGAGACTGGTTAAAACCAAATTTCTCATCATGAAATGACTACATCTTATCAAAAAACACCAGGACATGGCGATAAATCATTACTCTTTAAAACTATCTAAAGGCAACTATAAATACCCCTCTTCCCCCACCATAAGAAAGGTAATCAATCTTTTTCCACATAAAGGTCTTTCATAATCTTCCTGATTACTGACAAAAGCGTTGGAGAGTTCGTCGTCGGCATCCATCCCGGTGTATCGAACTTATTGCAGGTCAACGGCAGCAGCAAGAAACTAGTCAAACGCTGGTAAAAGTCAACAGGTTTGCTTATTCGTTTTCTAAAGAATCCACAAATTCATCTATTTGTTCTCACACCTAAATCAGCAGCAACAGATTGGAGCTGTCTGTGGGAAACGAAAAAGCAATCCAACCTTCATCAGCGAAAGTAGTTTCAAAACCATGCATCCAAAAGAGAAGGGAAAGGCAACAGTCTCCAGCCGAAGAGTCACTCCTCTTCCTCCTCCAGTCCAAGATGTCCCTTCCTCAACTCAATCAGCAAGTTCAGCAACCCACAGGCCTGACAGCCTCTTTCACAACAACCTCCTCCTCAACAACCTCCTCCTTAACAACCCCTCTAAGGTCTCGAGGGGCTGCCTCGGGGAATCTCGTCGAAGACGTCCCAAGTAACACCCTCATCATGACCATGTTTCGGTCCACAATCCGTCAACTGACTTTATGGCTTCTCAAAGTCCTCCAGGGCCAGATCTCCGTCAGGTAATTCTTAACCGTCAGCAGGGGTCGACCGGAACTCGCTTGAATAAATGGCGAGCCCTGAGAAAGTCTCTCAACCTGAGCACCCAAGGGTCTCGAGAGTCCGGACCCCCCGTAAACCGAGGACCCAGAAAAATCCCCTCCCGCGAGGAGGCGAAAGAGTCCCCTCCACGTCATCGGCAGAGAAGTCATACTCCAGTAAGCGAGCCACACCTAAGGATCGCGAGCTGGAGGGGCACCAGTCACTCGGGGCCATGCTCCAGAACTTCAAACAAGATATCATGCGAGCTCTTAATATTGCCACGAGTCAGGATCAACGTGCCCATAACCCTCACCATATTGCCACTCATGAAGGAGAGTCCCGAGGATCGACTAGAATCCGACCGAAGGGATAACTCGGTCCGCCGAGATGGAGAGGAGCCTCTAACAAGATAAATCCTGAAGAACAACGGGCCAATAAGTTCCTGCCAAGCAGACCCCCCTTCTCCAGGGCCATCATGGAAGCTCCGATCCCCGAAGCCTTTAGGCCGCCCGCTTCGAATCCTACAATAGGGAGTCGGACCCGGCCGATATATCGAGAATTTTAAACTCTCATGATGATTCATCAAGCCTTGAATGCGTCATCTACAAGGCCTTCCCAGCAACATTGAGGGGACCAGTGCGAGAGTGGTACTCCATCTATCGCCCGCCTCATCTTCTCATTCGAACAGTTTGAGCAGCTCTTCCTTACCCACTTCGTGGGCAGTCACCAAGCCGAAAAAACAAGTACATTTTTGCTAGCCCTCAACCAAAGAAAGGGTGAATGCCTAAAGGATTACGTTCGGCGCTTCATCACCGAAGCCCGGTCTATAGCCTCCCTTAACCAATCGGTAGCCTCTGCGGCATTCAGGCACAACGTCATTAACACCAACCTCAGGCATCCTTGCCAAGAAGCCCTCCTCGGGACTTCTCGAAACTCCTCCTTAGGAGTGAGAAGTACATCCAAGCCGAAGTTCTCAACCCCCCCCCCCCAGTCAAGAGGAGTCATCTTCCGGTAACAAACGGAGGAATACAAGCGAAGAAGGCTCCCACAAATTCCAGAAGGACGACAATAGCCAGTGCCGACCAGCTCCCCATTTTGAGAAGTTCACCCCCCTCAATGCTAGTATATCGGTAGTCCTTATGGAGGTGGATAAGAAAGGACTACTCTACGGTCCCCCTAAAATGGATACCCCTGGCAAGAAAAGAAACAGGAATAAATAGTGCCGCTTCGATGGGGACCACGACCACAACACGGATGATTGTCAGGCTCTTAAAGAGGAGATCGAAGAACTCATACAGCGGAGACACCTGGTCAAGTTCGTCAGAAAAAACGGGGTCGATCCTCCACCCTGAGGAGCCAACAATCGAATCGAGAAGCCCAACGAGTTCCAAGACTCCGAACCTGGGGCCATCCTCCACCTTATCCATAGAGGTCCAATAGGGGGGAGAACCAAACTCCTCCCAAGAGGCCTTCACCCTATCGTAGAAGTAGGTTTTCAGTTTTCAATAAAGCCGATGCTTGTAACAGGACCAAAAGCATGTAATGATGCCTCGCCCCATTCAAGCGACCACTTAGTTTGTTTCAATAAAACTTAGCTTTTTCTATTGAAAATTATTGCTTTTTGCCTCATTTCTATCTCTCTGAGTCACATCTACGACTCGTTTAAACGGCAAGTTTGGTTCCTACAAGTTAATAAGCTCAAAAGACGAGTTTGGAGTCCAATACTTGGTTCGACGGCGCTTTAGCCGCTTGTAAACAAACAAGTGCGGAGCAGCTCACCATTCGGAATTGCTCCTACAACTTGTTAAATCCTCAAACAACAAGTTTGGAGTCCAACACTTAATTCGACGCCGCTTTAGCCGCTTGTAAACAAATAAGTACGAAGTAGCTCACCACTCGAAATTGCTCCTACAACTTGTTGAACCACTTCAAACAACAAGTTTGGAGTCCAACAGTTGGTTCGACGCCGCTTTAGCCGCTTGCGAACGAGCAAGTGCGAAATAGCTCACCATTCGGAATTGCTCCTACAACTAGTTGATAGCCTCGTAACAACTAGTTCGAAGTTCACAATCATTGTTCGAAATTTCCCTAACAGCATGCAAGTATGCGGTTTCGGAGCTCAAAATGAATATTCATACTACTCCCACTACTGGTTAAAATTTGCAATAAGCAAGGTCGGAGCTCAACTCCCCCTAGAGTAGCTCCTCAAACTTGTATCCCAAACGGCTCTCTTCCAGTGCCTGGTGATGCTCTTCGCTCCGCTCGCCTCCCCAAGCAGTCTTCTTCTCAACGAGTTCTGAGCTCAACTCTTCCCTAGAGTTCTCCTCAAATGCGTCTCCCAAACGGCTCTCTTCTAGAGCCTGACTATGCTCCTGGTGATGCTCTTCGCTCGCTCGCCTCCCAAGCAGCCTTCTTCTCAACGAGTTCGAGCTCAACTCTTCCCTAGAGTTCTCCTCAAACTCGTCTCCCAAACAGCTCTCTTCTAGAGCCTGACTATGTTCCTCCCGCTCACCTCCAGAGCGGCCTTCTTCCAAGAGAGTTCGGAGCCTAACTCGTCTAGAGACGCTCCCTAAACTCGCTTCCAAGAACGGACCTCCCCTAGAGTCATACAAAGCCCTTCTCAACTTCATGAGGCAAAGATGTTGCGGGACTATTTTGACCATGAAGAAGGATGATTCTTCAACTAACTTCTAAAGAGAAATTGTAGATCTTCGAATCAGCTTCGAAACAAGGGGTCACACGTCCCAATCCGACATCCATAGCACCAGAAATGTCGGTTACAATATAGCTGAGCCGAAGCCTCCCTGGCCCTCGGCAGCTCTCACCGAGCGTTCTTGCCACCAACATCCAAATGTGAGAAATGGCGTTGACTGGTCAACAATCAACGGTCAATGGTCAACGATGCCACGTGTCGCTCTCCTGGACTTCGGCAACAAGTGCCGAGCATTCCTGCCACCGACATGCGAGAAATGACGTTGACTGGTCAATGGTCAACACGCCACGTGTTGCCGAGCGCTCTTGCCACCGACGTCCAAATGCGAGAAAAGTGCGGTTGACCGGTCAACCGGTCAACAGTCAATGCGCCATGTGTTGCCCTCCTTGACTTTGGCAACAAGTGCCGAGCGTTTTGCCACCGACCCTGAAAGGAGAGAAAACTCCCCTCGCGATCTTGCGCTCAAATCAAGATCAACAGTTGTGATTAAAGCAAAAAAAGTGAGTCAACGGTCAACCATTGACTGCCACGTGTCAAGCGCCGAAGCCTCTCTTGAGTTCGGTAACACGATCCGAGCATTCTTGCCACCGAACTAGAAAATGGAGGAAAAACTCCGCTTCAAAATTCATGTTTGATCACGATCAACGGCCACAAATTCGCCAAACAAACAAACAAAAGAGAAAAGAAGAGATAAAAATCTCTCAAGGGGTTAACGGGTCGGGTTCGGACCCCGTTAGAGACCCACAACCCGCCCGTTCTCCTGTCATCTTCTCCTCCGAAATTTGGCGCCAAAAGAGGAACCCAACACCTCTTCTTCCTCTTCAAAACGTCGGCTTCGTCCCCAAGCTCAAAATCGTTGCCGAACTCCTTCACCGCCTCCACTGTCTCCAAGCTCGAAAGCTTCGGGCCCATCACCTCCGACAAGCTCCACTGCCGAGCTCCGTCTCCTTCGCCTTCACTAAGATCACCCTCCGTCGAGCTCAAGCTCGAAAGCTTCGAGCCCATCACCTCCAACGCGCTCCACTGCAGAGCTCCGTCTCCTTCGCCTCTGCTGAGATCACGCTCCGACGAGCTCCAGTGCTAAGCCTCGACCAAGCTCATCGTTGCCCTCGTCGACCTCACCCCCTCCTCCGTCGTCGAGCTCTCGTCGACAAGCTCCGAACTCCTCCCTCAATGCCAAGCTCAACTGTCAGCTCAACGATCATCGCCTTCGAGTTCGAGGAGCTCCATGGCCAAGCTCGAGGACTCCCATCACCCCTCGTCATCATCGAGCTCCCGCAACGAGCTCCCACCACTCCGCTACAGAGCTCGACCTCGCCTCCATTTCGTCGAGCTCTAGTGACGAGCTCTCCTCCATTTCTCTGAGCTCCCATCACCAAACGACAACCCATCGATGTCGAGCTCCGTCTCCACCTCCTTCGCGAGCTCCCCTCCTCCATCGCTGTCGAGGTCTTCCACAGTCGAGCTCCACCACCACCTCGACGAGCTCCGAACTCCTCCCTCACTGCCTAAGCAGTCAAAATCCCCAATTACACCTAATTAATTGCCAACATTCGGATGGTTAAATTGATTATTTTTAGCAATTTATAATATTTCAATAGTTTGCAATTTAATCAGGAATAATCGGCCGATTAGTGGTTAATCGGCCAATTTTAAGTGGCCGATTAACCGATTAAATATCCTCCCTAATTTCATGCCCGTTGGAATTATTAGGGCTCAATCTTGTCCAAATCCAAAACTAAATTTAAAATTCAAACCTCTTCTGATCCTCGCGCAAACCCAAACCTGACATATCACCCCTCTCTTCTTCCTCGTGCAAACCCAAACACAAACTGATCTCTTCTGTCTTCGAGCAAACCAAAATCCGACCCGCCGTCGCTCCCCTGTACCGTCGCATACTTGACCCGGGCCGCATATGCACCTCCTCCTCTTGTTGCTCGCACTGCTCCTCTCTGATTGTTGTTGTTTGATGGAATTGACCAGCAAACCCAACCAGACCCACATTCAGAATCCAAACTCAGCTCAACCCAAGTACCCTTTTTTCTATAACTATATGTTCCTATTTGATAATTTCATAATAGTTTTATGTTAGGATTTAGGGTTGCTACATAATGAGGATATATTTTTCTAATTATAATAATAACGATTTTTCCGATTTAATTCTCGATTATTTTCCGATTAACCGATTAATCACTATCACTCCTAGACCGATTAGTTCCAAAAACCGATTTTAACTACCTAGTCCCATTGCCAAGCTCAACTGTCGGAGCTCAACAATCCACCGCCTCCGAGTTCGAGAGATCCATGGCCAAGCTTGAGGGACTCCATCACCCTCGTCATCGTCGAGCCCCCGCGACGAGCTCCCTCACTACGCCACAGAGCTAGACCTCACCTCCATTTCGTCGAGCTCTAGTGGCGAGCGCTCCTCCATTTCTCAGAGCTCCAGCGTCGCCAAACCCCCCACTGCTATCGAGGCCCCTCATAGACTGCCGTCGTCGAGCTCCACCATCGAGCCCGAGCTCCCTCTGTTACCGACCTCCCTCAACGAGCCCCATCGAAACTCCCACTCTTCCGCGTCAACGCTTCGACGAGCTCCGAATCCATCACCCTACTCCGAGCTCCTTCAACACTGAGCTCCCCCGCCGAGCTCCCTTCACCGAGCTCCTCCCTCGAGCTCCAGTGACGCCCTCGGTGGCGGAGACGGAGACGGAGGCGTGGTCGAAGGCACGTTCGAATTCGAAGTCGAGGAGAGAGAGCAGAGGTCGGGAGAAGAGGGCAGGAAAAGAAGAAAAAAATGCCATGTGGAGTCATCTCGGGGGTCGGCAGCTCGATCCGAGCGCTCTTGCCACCGACGCCCAAATGAGAGAAAATTTGTCTCCTCACGATGCACACTCTTTGATCGTGATCATACGCACAGGATTTAATGTCATGTCATTAGGTATTTTATTTATTTATATTAATTGAATTAATTATTTTAAAAAAACCGAATAATTTATTAAAGATCGAAAAAAAAAATTATTAATTCATAAAATAATTTTTATTTTGGAAAATAATTATTAAATTAGAATAATTATTTAAAATTTTTGATAATTAATTATTTAAATTCGGAAATTGAATTAAAAATTCAAAAAATGATTAAAAATTGGAAGAAAAAAAAATCAGAAAATTTTGGAGAAATCACTAAAAATCCAGAAAATTCTAAGAATATTTTTAGGCAGTTTACAAGCTCAGAATAACACCATTACACCTCGAGCAAGATCCAAACTCCCCCGAGAACTCCGATAAATTCTATAAGCTATTAAAAACGGGGGAACTGCTCCTCAAAGACTGTAAAACTCAGTCTCTAAGAGTGGGGGGCTTGTGATATGGCTAAAAATAGAACCAAATCAGAACCATTCAAATCAGGCACAAATCATAAAGCTCTCAGGAGTAAAACGATAATTTTACCTACAAACGGGTCCGAAATGGGAACTGGATCTTTCTTCAAAGTCCAATAACCCAAAAACGGATCTATACTATTGGGTATGGGTAGCAACCCGTTACAAACTAATTCAGATATTTAAAGAGTAATTCAAATTCATGATTATCCCTAAAAGACGGTTAAAACCAAATCTCATCATGAAACGATTTAAACTCTACATCTTATCCCAAAACACTGGGACATAGGGATAAATCATTATCTCTAAACTGTCTTTAAAGGTGACTATAAATACCCCTCTCTCCCCACCATAAGAAAGGTAATCAATCTTTTTCCACATAAAACTCATAATCTTCCTGATTACTGACAAGAGCGTCGGAGGGTTCGTTGCCGAGGTACATCCCGGTGTATCGAACTTTTTGCAGGTCAACGACAGCGCAAGAAACCAGTCAAACGTCAATGAAAGTCAACAGGTTTGCATTATTCATTTTCTAAAAGAATTCACAAATTCATTTGTTTGCTCTCACACCAAAATCAGCAGCAACATACCCCGTTTGTGAACAGAGGTTACATAAGACATCTGGAGATACCTACAATTATCTTATGTTTGGCTCCATTTGGATATTTTTTGGAGGAAAGATGACTGAAAGTATCTGAACTTTTGGATCCAAAAGATTAAGATACCTATAATTATCTCACCTCCCAAAAAAATTTAAGTTATCTTGTCTCCAAAGTCAAATGCTCTCTTAAAAAATCAATACCATGTACCAAAATTTTGGCCTAACAGGTTGAATACCTCTACCTTCACTTAAAAAATACTTATATCTATCTAAACATTGCTTCCAAACGAGGCCTAAACTTTTTTTCTTTGCTATGTTTGGGAAGGTACAAACATCTATACTTTTTTTAATAGAACCACAAGCAAACACAAGGCCGACCCCACCCTTGAGGCGGCCGCCTAAGGCCCCCAGAGTTTTTGCAATTTTAGGGGCCCCAAATTTGTAATCTCTTGTAAATATAGGCACGTATTTTGCGCGTAAAAAAATACTGTTATTAGGGACCCTATTTCGGGAGTTCGCCTCGGGCTCCCGGAAACTCAGGGCCGGCCCTGAGCAAACATAAAATAACAATGATGTGAAACTAGATAACACAAAAATACGATTGAAACATATCAAAGTTTAGATAACTGCAAGTATACAAGTCATAAAAGGCCCTAAATGTTCAAGACAGTTATATATGATAATCATATAATAGAATTCAGATACGGGTGTTGTCTACAATTAAATATCACAACTAATAAAATTGAGATGGGCAATTCAATCACCAAATGTTAGATCCACACACAACAATAATCTAAACACAAATAAACCCTAATTTACTAGATCTAAGAGATTTTTCTTAACAACTAATCACAAATCAAGATCTGAAACAAGGAAACAAAAACAAATACCCAGATCTAATATATGCTAATTATACAAATAATGAAAGGGTGGTTGAATTTACCAGCATATTTTCCACGATAGCAAGACATTTTTCTTGTTTATTAATTTTTTTTTTTGCAAAAATTGAGAGAAAAAGAATGAAGAGAAATGGAGAGATAGTGAAATGCGATGCGTTGGGTATTTATAGAGTGGAAGAGGTCGCGAATGGTGGGCGAGCAACTAGGGACCCGGTGGGGCCCAACACGCGTAGGAGTCGGCTCTGAGTCGAGTGTTTCGCCGGGGGGGGGCGGGGGGGGAATAACCAAGCTATCCCACTTTTTGTATGTACGAAACTATTTATGCTTGAAAATTTAATGCCAAAATATTCTTGTCTCTAATTGAGACAACTCGTCTAGTAATTTTCTTCGCGCTAACTCACTTAGCGTGCTGCATGGGATATAACTTCTCCCTCTTGTTTGGGTGTGGCAAAAAAACTCACCCAATATAGACATGTTAACTCCATTAGCCCGCTTCTTTATACCGAGGTCGTTAACTTGGTTAGCATGTGTCGATTATTAGTCTGTTTGTGAAGATAGGCATACATGTTAACTCAGTTAACGGCCTTGGTAAAACATGGCACGTTAATTGAGTTAACGTATGTGAGTATCTCCAATTTTCAGAAAGTTTCAACTTTCTGAAAACTTCAAATCTTCACAGTCGTTAACTCAGTTAAGGGCCTTGGTAATAATAGGCACGTTAACTGAGTTAACGTGTCTATACTTAGTGATTTTTTATCCACACCCCTCTTTGATGTAGTGCCTCATATTGTCTCATCTACGAATGCAAACCCCGTTAGCGTGAGTGGTTTAAACACGCATGCTAGCGGAATTAGCGTGTCTATATTGGGTGAGTTTTTTACCACACCTAAACAAGAGGAGAAAGTTGTATCCCCTGCAGCACACTAACTGAGTTAGCGCGATGAAAATTACTAGGCGCGCTAACTCAGTTAGCGACAGGGATGTTTTGGTATTAAATTTTCAAACAGAGATAGTTTCGTACATACTTACAAAAAGTGGGATAGTTTGGTAAAAAAATCTTCGGGGGGGGGGGGGGGGGGGGGGATTGGGGGGGACCTGCAGTAGACTTTGTAGGTGTGTTTATATATTTGGTGCATTAGAGCATCTGTAGTCGTTTGCCATTTACCCAAATTTTTCAAATTTTGGAAAAACAGGCTCTGCAGTCGTTGGCCATTTACCCAAAAATTGGGTTTCGCCGTTACTGTAGTCGGCTATATTTGGCAAACGAAATAGCAATTGCCAAAATATAGCAAACGAAAGATAATCTTTCATCCGTTCGATCAGACGAAAGATTATTTTTCGTCCGAGAGATTTTTTTGCACACGTACTCATCGGACGAGGGATATTCCCCATCCCTTATTTTTTTTTTTTTTTTAAACGGTCAGACGGGAAATGATTTCCCGTCCATTCCATTTTAAAAAAACAAAAAACTTTCAAATGAAACATTATCTTCCGTCCCTACATCAGGGAAGCTTTGGCCATTTTTTGTTTGGGTTGAAATGTCACTATCTGGCAATTTAAACCATTTTTTAAGGTTTTTTTTTAAGATTTTTTTTTTTAACGTCGGACGGAAAATAATTTACCGTCCGTCATATTTGGATTTCGTAAAATCCAAATTTTGGCTAACAACGACTACAGTGCAAATCTATTTTTGCTATTTGCTATTTGCCAAATACCCAAAATTTGCCTTTAACGACTACAGATGCTCTTAGGGAATACGTAACCTAACTAATTAGGTACATGCCATCTTTTTTTTTCTTTCTTGAAAAGCCAGATTTGTAAGAATAATCGGTCCATCAGTTAAGTGGAATAAAATTCCTCGTCAGTGAGAATTTTTTACCAAACTATCCCACTTTTTGTAAGTATGTACGAAACTATCCCTGTTTGAAAATTTAATATCAAAACATCCATGTCGCTAATGGGGTTAACGAGTCTAGTAGTTTTCCTAGCGTTAACCCCGTTAACGTACTAATGAGGATACAACTTTTCCTCTTGAGTGGGGATTTGCAGAAAAACTCATCCAATATAGACTCGTTAACCCCTTTAGCGGTAGTATTTAAACCACTCTTGTTAACGGGATTAACGTTTGTAGTTGGGACAGTATGGGATACTACCTCAAAGAGGGATGTGGATAAAAAATCACTAAGTATAGACATGCTAACTCAGTTAACGTGCCTATTATTACCAAGGCCGTTAACTGAGTTAACGAGTGTGAAGATGAAATTGGAGATACTCACACACGTTAACTCAGTTAACGTGCCTATTATTGCCATGGCCGTTAACGAGGTTAACGTGTATGCCTATCTTCGAAAACAAATAGACAAGGATGTTTTGTAAATAAAAAATCACTAAGTATAGACACGTTAACTGAGTTAACATGCATATTATTTACCAAGGCCGTTAACTCAATTAGCGACAGGGATGTTTTGGTATTAAATTTTCAAACAGGGATAGTTTCGTACATACTTACAAAAAGTGGGATAGTTTGGTAAAAAATTCCGTCAGTGAGTGGTATATGCATTGAATGTATCTTTTTCTCTAAGGCAGAAAGCAGTGAGGAATAATTAGTGTCGTCATTACGTGCATTTAATGTATCTTTTTCTCCAAGTCGAAAAAATATTTATGCAAATGGCATGCAATGCATGTATGAGATTTGAGTCAAAAAGAAAATACATGTGCAAAACATGGAGACTACGAAATTGTCCATAATAAATACATGTCGAAATAAAATTCTAGTTCGAACAACATTTTGGGTTTATATTTGTATACCCGATAGAGTGTAGCGGTCAATTATATCACATCTATGATATTTCATCGAGGAATATTCACTAAGCATAGAAGTGGTTTGACGTGTATCCAAAGGAGGGAGAGGGGGCAAGGGTGAAAAGTGTGGAGCAAAAAAATGTCCGGACCTATCTTTTTAGGAATCTTGTTTTTCTCCATCTCTATCATTTGGAATATGTATGCAATGTCGATGCAAATCGATATTTTAGTAACATAGAGAGTACTCTTCTAGCTAGGTCGCGCGATTGATATGGGTTGGTTATCGAGTCCACTAAATCACAACATTTGCTATTGCATCTGTTAATTTGCTTAACTTGACTTATAAAGTCCTCATAATAGCTGGCACGGGTTAATTTTGTAGAAACTCTACTCTGTAGAAATTCGATTTAGTTTGATGGGATAAACTATTTTATCCGTCATACCCCCTTTCTTGTTCTACATTAGCTACGCTAAACCAGTAACCCCTTTTCATTTACTGTCAAATTCCTGGATAAAGAGAACTATTTGCAAGCAAGTGCCACTAGGCTCTAGTGGTCAGCGTCCCTAGTAGTGGCGGAAAGATTAGGAGTCTGAATCTCACTTGCATCATGTATCAGTTTCTTTCATGAGAAAATAGTACTCCCTCTGTTTTGAAAATATTGTTGGAAATCGATTCCATCATATTGTACTCATCAAGACGTACAAAATGATGTACTCATATGTCCAAAACCGATTTCAATGAATGAAATATTCGCCTCCAAAGTTAGCTTGTTAAAATGAAGAATTGAACTTTTGCTTCATATGTGACATTTAAACTTAGTCCCATATCAGTAAGGAGCAAAAAGAAAATGAAGTTATAAGTTAAAAACTGAGCCAAAGGTTTGTGCCCTTAGGGGTACAAATATTTTCTCCGAAGGGAGAACACACCCAACTTGGGTATCAGTGTGGAACACACGCGCACGCCCGCCCGGCATGGGGTAAACTTATTTTTTTTTCAATAATTCAGCTCTGTTTTGATACGAGCTGGATACGGGCAGTTGCAATTGTCATGACAGTTTTGTCTGAACAGTTGCAACACTGCCTACGGGTCAATTCTGATTTGATACGGGCAGTTGCAACTGTCATGACAATTTTTTCTGAACAGTTGCAACAACTGCCACGGGATTAGGGCTATAAATAGGACAGCATTCTGATCAAATCCGAAGCCCATTCATATCTTCCCTATCATCCTGTATCAACATAGCAGTATCACAAAATATTGTCATCATATCCTTTCTCGACCGAGCCTCCATTATTCGAGTGTAAGTTAATGGAGTTCTGACTGTTGTATCTTGGGAGACGACTGCCGTTAAAACCTGTGTACACCGTTGCAGTGGCAGAATTAAATGTCTTAAGGACATTGTTTCAACAAGCCTCAGTCTGTATTTTTCTTTCTTCACCATACTCAAGGTCGGAATTGAAGATAACATATTTTCTTTCTGTGCTTTGTGTACAATGATATACACTGTTTGCGAAACAGTCCCTTTAATTCACGATTATCAAGGTTCGAATTGAAGATTCAGTATCTTCTTTTTGTTCTTTGTTGATAGTGAGTTATACTGTTTGCGTAACAGTATAAGTATTATTAAATTTGAGTAGGAATTTAATTCGTTGTAATTAATTTTACATTAAAAATTAAATTTGTCTACATAAGTTATAACAACTGAAGACGTTTAATTTCTTTTTCTTTTGTAGACAACAATATGACTACCAAACCAGAACTCCCGAAAATGGTTAATAGTATGCACAACAAGCCCGAGAATTTCAAAGGGGCTGACTTCAAGACTTGGTAGAGCAAAATTCTCTTCTATCTCACAACTCTCGAGTTGGATAGATTCTTTGAGGAGGAAGAACCTAAGCTCGCTGAGGGGCAGACTCCAGAAACTCACAAGGAGACATTTGCAGCAGTGGATGCATGGAGAGATTCGGACTTTCTTTGCCGGAACTACATCCTTAACTGTTTGGATGAAGTTCTATACAAGATATACGTCTAATCACTACTGCAAAAACCTTGTGGACCGCTCTGGCCTACAAATACAAGACTGAGCATGCCAGCTTGAAGAAATTTATCGTGGATAAATTTATGGACTACAAAACGGTCGACTCTAAGTCCATCACTGTCCAGATGTAGGAGCTTCAAATCATTATTCACGAGATGGAAGCCGAAGGCCATAAGGTTGGTGAATCCTTTCTAGTGGAAGTAATCATTGGAAAGTTGCCACCATCATGAAAAGACTTCAGGTATTACCTCAAGCACAAAAAGAAGGAAATATCCTTAGAAGATCTTGTTGTCAGGTTGAAGATTTAAGCAGACAACCGAGGTACAATCAAGTTCAGAAGCGATGAGGCTAAAGTAAATGTTGTGGAAAGTTCCAACAAGCGGAAGGGCAACTCCAACAACAACAAGAAAAATTCCCAAAAGAGAAAAGCTTCAGATCAAGGATTCAAAGACAAGAAGCCCAACAAGAAGTTCTATGGAAAATTGTTAGATTTATGGGAAGCCTGGTCACTCTACCAGAGACTGCGGCTTCAAGAAATCTGGCAGCACTTCAGAAGCAAATGTCACTGAGAACATCATTTCAAGCATCGATGACCTAAACTTGTCTGCTGTTGTTTCTGAATGTAACCTTGTCCAACATCCCGGACAATGGTGGGTAGACACAGGTGCTACTCGACACATGTTTTGATAAGTCACTGTTCTCGACTTATCAGAAACTGGACCACGAAGAAAAACTTTATATGGGCAACTCTGTTGTGTCGATGGTCAAAGGCTGTAGACAAGTCATCCTGAAGTTCACGTCTGGAAAGAACGTCACGCTGAACGACGTGCTTCACGTGCCAGACATCCGCAAGAACCTTATTTCGTGATCTGTGCTCTCCAAGAAAGTCTTCAAGATTGTAATTGAGTCAGACAAGTTGGTGTTGACCAAGGCTAGGGTTTATGTTGGAAGGGGATATCTGTGTGATGGATTATTCAAAGCTAATGTAGACGTAATTGGTAATAACCCAATGTACTCTAAATCTATGATTAATAAAAATTCAATTTCTTATTTGCTTGAGTCTGAAACAATTTTATGGCATGATAGATTAGGACACATAAATTTTCGAAAGATGAAAAAACTTGCAAGTTTAGGTTTGATTCCAAACTTTAAATTTGACAAAAATCACAAGTGTCAGACTTATGTAGAAGGAAAAATGGTCAAGAAACCATTCAACACAGTGGACAGGAGTACTGAGCCGTTATGCTTAATCCATACTGATTTATGTGATTTCAAATCCTTACCCACGAGAGGTGGGAAAAAGTATTTTATCACATTTATCGATGATTGCACTCGGTATTGCTATGTCTATTTACTAAATAGTAAAGACGAAGCAATTGCAGCATTCACAAAATACAAGGCTAAAGTAGAGAATCAGCTTAACAAAAAAATCAAAATACTGAGGTCTGATCGAGGTGGAGAATGTGTCCATTTGCACAATTGTGTGAAGAGTATGGAATTATCCACCAAACAACTGCCCCATACTCACCTCAGCAAAATGGAATTGCTGAAAGAAAGAACAGAACGTTAAAAGATATGATTAATGTCTTGCTTATAACTTCTGGACTACCTACAAACTTGTGGGGGGGAAGCTTTATATATGTCAAATCACATATTAAATAGAGTTCCACATAAGAAAACTGATTACATTCCATATGAATTATGGAAAGGACATATGCCTAATTACAAATACCTCAAAGTGTGGGGGTGTTTGGCTAAGATCTCGATTCCTCTTCCCAAGAGAACGAAACTTGGACCCAAAACTGTAGATTGCTGTTTTCTAGGCCATGCCGAAAATAGTAGTGCATACAGATTCTTAGTTTTCAAGTTTGAAGTACGTGACATCAGTGTAAACACTATCATTGAGTCAAGAGATGTCATATTCTTTGAAGATGTGTTTCCACACAAAAGAAATAATGGAAACCCTGATCTCAAAAGAACAAGTGAAGTGTTAACTGAGAAACACGATGAAACTCATCGTGAAAATTGTGAATCTGAACCAAGAAGAAGTGTAAGACCTAAAACCTTTAAGTCTTTCAGTCCAGATTATCTAACATACATGTTAGAAGCTGAACCTCAGACTTACAAAGAGGCAGTCTCATCCTCGGAGTCTCCCTATTGGAAAGAAGCTATCAATAGTGAGATTGAATCAATTCTAAGTAATCACACCTGGAAATTGGTTGACCTTCCACCAGGTCATAAACCAATTGGATGTAAATGGATCTTCAAACGGAAGATGAAACCAGATGGTTCCATTGACAAATACAAAGCTAGATTCGCCAGAAGGAGGGCTTAGACTTCTTTGATACCTATTCACCGGTTACGCGGATAACCTCTATAAGAATGCTGATAGCAATAACATCTATCTATAATCTTGAAATTCATCAAATGGATGTCAAAACGGCATTTTTAAATGGGGATCTCGAAGAAGAAATCTACATGGAGCAACCGGAAGGGTTTGTTTCAAAGGGAGTTGAAAATAAAGTATGCAGACTTGTTAAATCCCTATATGGACTTAAACAAGCTCCGAAACAATGGCATGAAAAATTCGACAATGTCATGATGAAAAATAGTTTTCGAATTAACGAATGTGATAAATGTGTTTATTACAAACAAATGGGACAATCTTGTGTGATTGTTTGCCTATATGTGGATGTATGCTAATCTTTGGTCCTAACCTGGAAGTCATCGAGACTGTAAAGAAAATGCTAATCAACCACTTTGATATGAAAGACTTAGGTGTGGCAGATGTTATTTTGGGTATTAAAATAATAAGAACACCTAGTGGTATTGAATTATCTCAATCACATTATGTAAAAAAAGTGCTTGACTGATTCAAGGAACATGGAATTAAAGGAGTATCAAACCCTTATTCACCATCTATAGTTTTGCACAAAAATACTGGTGAAAGTATAATGCAACTGGAGTATTCTCAAGTAATAGGCAGTTTAATGTACCTCATGAACTGCACGAGATTAAACATTGCTTATGCAGTGAGTAAACTAAGCAAATACACCAATAACCCAGGAAAAGGTCACTGGACATCATTACTAAGAATACTTGGGTATTTAAAGAATAATACAAACTTTTCACTGCATTATGGTAGATATTCTGCCGTTCTTGAAGAATACAATGATGCAAATTGGATATCGGATTCGGAAGAATTAAAATCCACAAGTGGTTATATCTTTACCCTAGCAGGAGCTGCTGTGTCATGGAAATCTTCCAAACAAACGTGTATTGCACGATCCACAATGGAATCCGAGTTCATTGCTTTAGATAAAGCAGGTGAAGAAGCTGAATGGCTTCGCCACTTTTTAGAAGATATTCCATTTTGGCCTAAACCAATGATGGCCATTTGTATCCATTGAGATAATCAAGCAGTGCTAAGTAGAGCGCACAATTCTGTATATAATGGCAAATCACGACATATTCGTAGACGCCATAATACTGTTCGACAGTTACTCTCCAATGGAATTATTTCCATTGCTTTGTGAACTCACAGGATAACTTAGTGGATCCATTTACTAAGGGATTATCCAGAGAGAAAATTAACTGTGCATTAAGGGGAATGAGGTTAAAAGCCTAAAACAATACGAATTACCTTATACGGAAACCTAACCTGGCGACTGGAGATCCCACAGACCAGGTTCAATAGGACAACTAGTTATGAGTTACTCAAACAGTAATGCATTTGGACTCAGGTCCATCTCATTCCAAGGGTGCAAAATAAATGCATACCTACAGAAGTATTAAAAGGATAAGCTATGCTTTTAATGACGTCCATATCTTGAAATCAGAAGTGGAGTATTGTAGGGTACTCTTTATGGATGCGGTCACCTATGTAAGCGTGAGCTGGGTCGGCTCTATGAGAACTTTGAAAGGCTGGAGTTCTCTAAAAACACTCACAGAACTGAGATTTGTTCAGGGCCAAAATGAACACAACCGAGAGATTGGATGTGAAGAACACAATGTTGTGTAGAGTTTATTGTTTCGGCATACACTAATGGCTGACGGTTCAAGATAAAAAATTTCACCGATTAGCCAAGTATGTTCGATAAACTTTAACTAGGGAAGGTTCAAAATAAAATATCTACCTATCCACGATGCGACATTGTTTCAAATTGCACACTGTGATATGCACCTGTTGTAAAGTTAGGGACGAAAATTTTCATTCATGTGGTAGATTGTTAGAAATCAATTCCATCTTATTGTACTCATCAAGACGTACAAAATGATGTACTCATATGTCCAAAACCGATTTCAAATGAATGAAATATTCACCTCCAAAGTTAGCTTGTTAAAATGAAGAATTGAACTTTTGCTTGATATGTGACATTTAAACTTAGTCCCATATCGGTAAGGAGCAAAAAGCAAATGAAGTTATAAGTTAAAAACTGAGCCAAAGGGTTTTGCCCTTAGGGGTACGAATATTTTCTCCGGAGGGAGAACACACCCAACTTGGGCATCGGTGTGGAACACACGCTCACGCCCGTCCGGCCCGGCCCGGCCCGGCCGGGTCGGATCGGACCCGGACCCGGGCTTGGGCTTGGGCTTTCAGTAAACTTATTTTTTTGCAAGAATTCAGCTCTGTTTTGATACGAGCTGGATACGGACAGTTACAATTGTCATGACAGTTTTGTCTGAACAGTAGCAACAACTGCCTACGGGTCAGTTCTGATTTGATACGGGCAGTTGCAACTGTCATGACATTTTTGTCTGATCAGTTGCAGCAACTGCCACGGGATTAAGGCTACAAATAGGACAAGATTCTGATCAAATCCGGAGCCCATTCATATCTTCCCTATCATCATGTATCAACATAGCAGTATCACTAAATGCTGTCATCATATCCTTTCTCGACCGAGCCTCCATTATTCGAGTGTAAGTTAATGGAGTTCTGACTGTTGTATCTTGAGAGATAACTGCCGTTAAAATCTGTGTACACCGTTGTAGTGGCAAAATTAAACGTCTTAAGGACATTGTTTCAACAAGCCTCAATCTGTAATTTTTCTTTCTTCACCATACTCAAGGTCAGAATTGAAGATAACATATCTTCTTTCTGTGCTTTGTGTACAGTGATATACACTGTTTGCAAAACAGTCCCTTTAATTCACGATTATCAAAGTTCGAATTGAAGATTCAATATCTTCCTTTTGTTCTTTGTTGATAGTGAGTTATACTGTTTGCATAACAGTATAAGTATTATTAAATTTGAGTAGGAATTTAATTCGTTGTAATTAATTTTACATTAAAAATTAAGTTTGTCTACATAAGTTATAACAAATATAAGCTATTTCAGGTTTCTAGACTATTAAGAAACAATCTAGGATTGAGTAAAAGTACTCAATATTTTAAATTGTGGGTGACTTGCACCCACCCACGCGTGTACCCAGTTTGAATGTGGGGCCTAGCTAGATTGTGAGTCTATTCCAATAGACTTTGTAGGTGGCGTAACTAATTAGGTACATGTCATCTTTTTTTTTTTCTTGGAAAGCCAGATTTGTGAGAATAATCGGTCCATCAGTTAAGTGGTATAAAATTCCTTGTCAGTGAGTGGTATATGCATTGAATGTATCTCTCTAAGGCAGAACAGTATGGAATAATTAGTGCCGTCATTACGTGCATTTAATGAATCTTTTTCTCCAAGTTGAAAAAATATTTATGCAAATGACACGCAATACATGTATGAGATTTGAGTCAAAAGGAAAATACATGTGCAAAATATGGAGACTACGAAACTGCCCATAATTAATACATATCGAACTAGAATTCCAGTTCGAACAACATTTTGGATTTATATTTGCATACCCGATAGAGTGTAGCGGTCAATTATATCACATTTGTGATATTTCATCGAGGAATATTCACTAAGCATAAAAGTGGTTTGACGTGTATCCAAAGGAGGGAGAGGGGACAAGGGTGAAAAGTGTGGAGCGAACAAATGTCCGGACCTATCTTTTTTGTGGAATCTTGTTTTTCTCCATCTCTCTCATTTGGAATATGTATGCAATGTCGATGCCCAACGATATTTTAGTAACATAGAGAGTACTCTTCTAGCTAGGTCACGCGATTGATATGGGTTCGTTATTGAGTCCACCAAATCACAACATTTGCTACTGCATCTGTTAATTTGCTTAACTTGACTTATAAAGTCCTCATAGTAGCTGACACGGGTTAATTTTGTAGGAACTCTACCTTGTACAAATTCGATTTTTTTTTTATGGGATAAACTATTTTATCCGTCATACCCCCTTTCTTGTTCTACATTAGCTATGCTAAACCAATAACCCCTTTTCATTTACTGTCAAATTTCTGGATAAAGAGAACTATTTGCAAGCAAGTGCCACTAGGCTCTAGTGGTCAGCATCCGTAGTAGCAGTGGAAAGATTAGCAGTCTGAATCTCAATTGCATCATGTATCAGTTCCTTTTATGAGAAAATAGTACTCCCTCTGTTTTGAAAATATACGTTATTCCAGGTTTGTACACGACTATTAAAAAACAATCTAGGATTGAGTGAAAGTACTCAATATTTTTGGTTTTTGAAGCTTATAAATGAGCCATCAATTGTATAATATCCTATTTGTCATCCTCTATAATTTTTTGTTACTTCTCTTACAAAAAATAATAAGGGTAAAATTGGAAATCTCAGAAAAAATTACTTAATGGACCTTTAAGAATAAGAAGGTATCTTCTCAAAATCTAAAGTGACTTGTATCATGGAAAGAAAAAAAAACTGCTAGAATGATATATTTGAAATTATATATGTGTGGGTGACACATACACAAAATCGAATAATAAAGACATCTCCAGCACTCAATGCCACAGCTACACAAATATGAACAAAATATTTTCTTTTCTTTTCCTTCTCAATTTGCTTATAATCCAGTCTTATACATTGTTTTCTCACAAGCCTATCTTGATGATAGGTCGAGCGTTTACAATAATATGAACAGTTTACAAAACTATTAAAACATGATAAAGTCACCCAAACTGTCTACAGTGATAACTTTTGGTATGTATCTAAAATGTTACAGACAGATAGATTCACAAACTTTACGCGGCATATACATGAAATTGCCACAAAAATCAATCGAAGGAATGTAATTTCTATATGAATCAGAAAATTGGGGAGAAGAATTGGAATATTTAAAAAAAAATTGTGCCTGAGATATGAGGCAGCAAAGAATGAGGAAATGATTGGCGATTTCCTGATAATACAGACTGCAGAAACCTAGCAGTCAAACTTCTTTGGTTGACGCCACACCGTGAAACTTCTTGACATGGAACCAAGCAAAGAAGATTTGGGTGTCGCAAACCTTTTCATGTAAAGGCGCTTTCGTGCAAGATCAGAATATTTTGTTCCGTGCTCCTTGCATCTTTCAATCTGCAGCATGTATTGCATATTATGAAACAGAATGTGATAAATCCGAACTACTCTCAAGGCAACAGGAGGATGGACAAAAGAGAATTTTGCTTATTACTGTGATGCATATGAATATCTTGTACATAATCAAGATTTGGCAGACTCTGGTAAGGGTTTCAAGATTATTTAAGGATAAGTATGTCAGATGTCTCGACAATTCTGCAGTTCTAAAAAGTTCTGCATCTAGTTTTAGTGAGGAATATAATGATATATATTTGATATGTCAGACATAAAAATAGACAGATAAGTTTAAAAATATGTTTTGGACTTCGCTTTAGGTCGAGTAAAATGTTTGCACCTACAAATATTTATCTATATATTTAAGGGGAAAAAATGTATGTTTGATGCCGCCAATCCTACATATACATGAGCACCTCTTTAAGGCATGTGCACCTCAACACAAACTAACGTTGTGGGATCATGTCATAAGCTACTGCACCATCAAAATTAAAGTTTCAAGAATTCAATTATATCTTGGCTGAAACTGGTTTAAATATAAATGAAATTGAATAACAAATGAGGTTGAACAAAGTTTGCATAGTTTAGGATGGGTTACAATTAAACCAAACAATAAAGCATAAAATTAATTCCTGAAGACGTGATTCTGAGGTTAAAACCTGTAAGTCTACATACTGCATTGATAACTTTGTATCAGTCAAAACTTCTACTTCTTTTTCTCTTTTGGAAAGGCATTTCAAAAACACTCTTAATGTTGTTTTTAACCTTCTGTAGTTGTTCTCTAGTACTTTGAATTAGAGCTAGTCCAATAGCTAAAGACTTTAATTGGGCATGGTTATCTTACTGTGTTACAGAGCCGTACTTTATCTATAAGACAGAATCTACTCCAATGAATCCATATGTGCGGAGGTTGCACATGATCCATTTTCCCATTTCATTACCATCTCAACGTCGACTTTTTACATGATGGACAATATCTCATAGCTTGCAATCTGCTTATTGCAGACTAAAACATTTTATAAGCAACTATCTATAGTTTTTCCTCAAAAAGGAAAAAAAAAGCAAGTATAATTGACCTACTTCTCTTATATTACTGTGACTTGCAACTCAAGACATTTAGAAGTACCCTCCATTTCCGCAATCAAGATATATGTAAACTGAGTCTGAGTCATCTTAGTACTACCACCTGATCAAGTCACTATAACTTGTTACGTTATAGCTTATGTTAGGTTGCTCGACCCACCTGCCTTAATTCAATATTGTGTTCTTGGTCAAAACCTGTGAAACTATCTTTAAAATTACTAAATCTGTTAAGAGGCCTTATTTTTTGTTGTAAACTGTTAAGCGGCCTTGTTGATAAGACATCTAACTATGAGTACATAGGGAAGGCTAGGATAATGATCTCAAAACATCTACAAGAATTCTCGTTGACACTGACACATACCTGACATTCTATCGGATGGCGACCTTAAGGGGGTCGTCTTATTTAATGTTTCTATCTTCGTCAATTATTGGCTTAGAATAGGAACAAACTTCAGTTTATCCACTGAATAAAATACATTAAAGAAAGTCTCCCTGTAGTTTGATAGTCTATGTACATTTCATCAGTCTTGCAAATCAATCTTTTATTGCATATTATTTGCACGGTAGCAACATCGAGAAATAAAGATGCATTCCAAGTTGAACAGGTGAAATGACCAATTTGTTATATAATATTCATTTAAGCTTACTAACCATTATCAGTGATCCATTGAGCATCACAAAATATTACTAGTCATTTTAACATTTGGAAGGAAACTTTAAATATTATTGAAAAGAATAAGTTGCCAGTACAAAATTGGACACCAATAACATAAACTGTTGTCTGAGGTTGGAACTGATACTGAGCTTTCACACCTTGATCCAAATAACTATTTGTTGAATAAGGCAAAAAAAAATCAAACTTGAAGTAATAAAGACAGATGTTTTTGTAGATCGTATTCAGCAGAAATTAATCTAAATAATTATTTAGCCATTAACTGAAAGTCTGAAACACAATGTCAGATGATTCCAACAAATGTTAAGATATAATATGAAGCACTCTACTTGATCAAAAAAATTACGGTAAACCTGCTACATCACCATAATGATTAGACAGTAACTACGTCACATAAATAAATTATTACTAACAATTCTGTAGTAACTATGTCATATAGATAAATTATTAGAACTGAAATGCACATGTTTTTTCCACCAATACACTAGTCATTGAGAACCTAAATTCTTCTCTCTATCCATATTGATGTGCATCAATTTCCAACCTTGCTTAAAATTAGTATGACAAATAGAAACGTATGATACATGCGTGAGGCCAGTAGGCGCACACTTGTCGTGTCCACTCAGATCACAACTGTCATGTAATAAACTTCGTAGTAATTTACATGTACAGTGCACATTCTCTTTTGAAGTACAGGAACTTAATTGCAAGAGTTTTAAGGAGTTGAGGGACTCGTACGAAAATCTACTTGTTTTCAGTGACTTATACACAGCTATGTCTTTCATGTGTATTCACTTTTTCCAGCAGACTTTTTTGCAAATATGCCAGGATTTAGAGGCATTTGTGCAATTTTGTCTCACATGTGGATTTTGGGGATTCTTGAGTAGCACTTGCAGGAAACGTGGGTGTTGGTTGTTTAATACAAATCACAAGTCTCGATTATATATAGAAAAGAAGATAACAACTAGATGATTAGCATATGAACTCTACATGGGCTTTCCATTTAGAATAGTTATTAAGATTTAAGAATCTCACTTATAGCCTCAAGGGATGATAATTGTCATCAATTTCCACTCTCTAGTTATAACAGTGAATATTATGTCTACTTTTTCCCAGGTGTAATAATACACCTACATATTTCTATGAGCATTTTCTAATAAGAAGAAAATTCCTAGTTCTTTATAAGACTGGTTGGCCGATATAAAACACACACACACTCACACTTATCTTATACAAATTAATTATTTACGCTCATTATTTCAATCAAGAAGAACAAACTTCTGGTTGTGCTGTTGAATTTTATTTATTTTTTAATATAGATAAAATCGAGCTGACATTCGGCATAAAATAACTCCACTTTGCATTCTAGAGAAGTTAGGTACCTTGTTTATTTTCCCATCCTTTAGATAGTATCTGACACCGGACCAGTTGATAGATTGTGAAAAATGTGATCGTAGAGCCGAAATTGGGTACAAGAAATTGTCAACCAACACTGCTAGAAAAACCTGCCACAAAATACTTAAGTTAGAGATGAATTAATGCACTTGTCCGAAGTCTGACAAAAATAAGGGAAGGCAAGTATTACAATGTTCCCTTAATTTTCTTGATTACTTTAGTGTTGAAACTAAATTTAGTGGTAAGGGGCCTCAATACAACTCCTGAAGTTTAACAGTAAGAGGGAGAGATTTTAATACTACAAGGGCATAACTAGATCAGTTTTGACCACTTGTTAAAGAACATGAGGGACCATTGTATTGAACGACCTATGAAAAAAAATCTACAGATAAAAAGATCATGTGTTCTGAAAATGCTTAGTTTACAGGTCAAGTGATCATAAACGGGATGGCTGCCAACCATATAAATAAACTAACTTCATGATTTTCAAGTTGGTTCTAGAAACATGTGAATTTCATGAATATAAACGTTTTAAGGTATCTAGGTGTTGATGAATCAAATGAATCAGCTCAGAAAATAGAAGACATGAGTGAATACTCATTTTGCTAACAATCAATTTGTAATTGCGCGAGGCATAAGTAAAAGACATGTTTTTTTTTCATATATAGACCTTTTACTGCATGCAGATCAAAGATAACAGAATTGATTACACTATTAGAATGTTGACCACTAACTTTTGTAGGTCAGCATAACTAAACCATTTTTGCTCTAGCCTCCAGGAGTATTGAGAGAGAGAGAGAGAGAGGCTTACAAGTAACCAGTTATAAGAACCAAGTGAGACATATGGCCCTTCTGGAGATAACATGTTGCACAGCTGAATCTCCACCTTTGTCAAGTTCCACATAGAAAGAAGTTCAAGTAAAGTGCATGCAGTTAAGCAGCCTGCGAGTGTCAACCCTGAACATTAACAACCAACATACTGTAAGCATAAGAAATAATCTTTAAATGAATAATAAAGAGAGGTAATCAATTGGTCATTGTCATTTATTTTTCTTCGCAGAACTCATATATGTCTTAACTAACCAAAGAGAAACAAACAAAGAAATCTTTCATCCACGATACTACAATATTTTATTAAATCGTCCAACTCATTGACGTCAAAAAAGTCAAGATAAACACAGGGAATCTACTCGTCTTCAACTAATCTCACGATAAAATACAGCATTGACATTTTTTAAACCTAAGCACAGAAGAAAAATAAAAATAAAAAAATAAGCGAAGCCCTAACCAAGGTTATCTGATTTAAGACACTAGTACGAAAAGAGCTTTGTCTAACACAGGTCTAGGGAAATTGATAACAGCTGTTACTATTTCTCCTTGTATCACTACAAGATAAAAGTTTCAATTACAAAATTTCAAACTTAATGTATTAAATTTCTTCAGAACATGTGTATCAGCTAAAGTAGGTCTACCATTAGACAAGTAGTGTGCTCACCACAAGATAAAGTGTCTAATCCCTTTAATGGAGATTCACTATATTGTGCTCTTAGGGCTGCTGCATAATGTATCAGTGCCATAAAATAGGGCAAAATAAAGCCCCACGATAAGTACATGTGAACAGAGAAGAGCGCACGGTTCATGATCCTGTTAACAGGTGAAACATATGATTCCAGAACAAATGTTTGCTTCCTGAGGTAATTCCAGTATCTGCAGAACCAGGATAAGTATAAGATGGTATTATTTATGTTTAAAATAAAGAATATTACAGAGATGACAAACCTTGCAAAGCTAAGATCACTTCCAAGAGGATGGGGGAAGACAGCAACAGGTGGCGACCAAATTAGTCTCTTATGTTCCCCTGTAAACAAATAATATTTAATAATTTGTGAACTCCATTGATATTTAGACTATGCACTGTATGGATCATGCTAATATTAACTAAAATAGTGATGCTAATGGACAAACAAGAGAAGTATGATAAACTAGCAGAAGTATTTTTCACATTTATCACAAGGCACCATAATACCTAACTAACCCCTCTATATTTAATTTATCCACAAAAAACTACGTACAGGTCAAAGTGTAACTGTAAAGTATATTTCCTAATTCCTATGAACGTACCACTGTATACACTGAGTAACAGCATATGTGATCCATTTTACACTAAAAAAATAAATTACATTGCATTTTTAATTGTGTTCACGTATCCATTTCTGCAGCGATTTGTCATGTCACTATATTGATGTTGTGTCATAAGTCCATAACCATGTAACATAACTTTGTCCTAGTTAACACCCTAACTTAGACTGCTTTGCTGTTCATGTGGACCAAAGCAAATTAAGGAAAAGACGCTTAGATATAGAACATTAAATCATTAATCAAGCTGGTTATGACTGCAAAGTGGGACAAAGGTGAGAAAGAAAGTGAAACTTAAACAATTAAAAAAACGGAAAGACAACCTGAGCTAAAAATTTAAAGAACAATAAAGAGAATAAAAACACTTATTGAGGTTCAAACGTCATAGTTTATGGTACACATCTCAGAAAAATTTAAAAGTTCAAATAAAGACTTAACAAGGTCAGATTGTGATTTAACTAAACTTCAAGGTTTTATCCACTGATCCTCGAGCAGGATGTATTATATCTCTCACTTTCACTAGGTTATGGAAGAGGCAAGTAATAAGGAAATCATAAGACTCTTAAGATATTTCATTTGAGAGGTATTCAGATTTGGGTCTCAACAAAGCATCACTCCATCAACTAGACTAAGGGGATCTCTAAACCAAAATTAATGTTTTCAAACGTCAGCATGTTAACAGTAACAAAACTGTGTATTGAAGTCAAAAAACTAGTAGTGGTGGCTTCAGCATTGGCTCGAAATTGATTGGAAATATTGGGAGGGTTTGTGGTGAAATCCTAACCAAGTCGTGCTGGTATCTCAGAATCAGCAGAGCCATGCTTTCTATAAATTGAATCTCATGCACCATAACAGAAAGTACAAGTTCAGTGATTGTATCGAAAACAAAAAATGTCAGTTATGACAGTATCAAAAAGTAAAAACACAGTCACTACCAACGCAGTCACTACCATAATGAATTTCATTTCATATATGTAGGAGTAGAACTTCACCAGCTACTGCAGCAAGAGTCATATCATCAGAATATCCACCATCTCGAAGTCCAGTCACCAAACCATACAAGTCTTTTCTAAAATCGTCAGCATGCATCTGGAAAAATAAAAATCGATGCAATGAGAACTCCAGTACTGGAGTGTGCTTTACAATTTTACATATCTGTGTATTGAAGTAAAAAAAAATATAATAGCAGCTTTTACCATCATGCAGCCTCCCCACAAGAAGAAAGTCTTTCCACCAGTTGCGAAACCCATTGAACATGGCTGAGAATACATTACTTATATCAGAAAGCTCAAGGATAATGCCATAAACATATACAAAAAAAAAAAAAAACAGTTTGAGATGCCAAATAATGAAACCAGGACATTTTTCAAAAACCAAGTCTAATCCATTCTCTCTTTTTTTTAATTACAGAAAAGGATGAAGCTCAAAGAAAGTCTAATCTGTTCTCCACTAAGTAGCACAGAAACTTTCTCCACCAAGTAGCACAGAAACTTCTTTAATTTTAACTTACACAAACCAGTACAGTGTGGCATTTTTCCTATGGTGTATCATATTGACTAATTTTCTTGGGTTGACCATTGTTGTTCAACACGCATCTTCAGTACTCTAAGTACCTCAGCACTGATATTTTCAAGGAAAGAACTGAGGGCATACAGTTTTTAAACTATGTGATACTATCTGTTCTTAAATTGAATAAGTGTGTTGGATCTATTGGAAGCAAGTAGCTCGTCAATTTCCATCTAATTCAATGGGGTAAAACTGTTTAGATGGGGGAAGAAACCACATGCCCACAGTGAAAGGGACAATCTTCAAATTACAAGTCCATTTTAGGGTCAAATTTTACAATACATGAAAGCGAATTTTTGATAGTGGTCAAATATTTCATACCATATGATATTCATAAATACAGTAGCTCCCCAAGCTTCCAGAAGGTAAATCAAGTGGGTATCCAGTTTGAATGAATATCTGTACCATAACAACAAAACTGAACACTGAATAAGAACAAGGAGGGGCTATTTACTTTCACTATAAAATAAGTCAGAAACGAAATTATGAAACTTAGTAGTTCAAACCTGTAAGAGTATCATGGAAACAAAAATTTGAATAAAAAATTGCGAACCTCAGGATTCTTTTCCATTTCTA